>OZ012661.1:30176395-30695170 GCA_963942545.1 Oxycera nigricornis
AGAAAAGTCATTAGTAGTAGAAATAATAATCAGGGGGGAGGATAGATAGGATAGAGAGTAGGCAGTAGTAGTTGGGGCGGAAAGTTATCAATTGTTTAGTGTTCGAACGCCCAGCGCCCTCCGTTAGGTCGAGAAACCGGTCAGTAATTAGCTAGAAATTGGGCAGATTCGTTCGAGAGTTCAAGGAAGGTGGACGCACTGACGGTACCTCGGTTGTGTTATATAATAAAGTACTCATTGGATTCACCCGCATAAATACATGGTAGCAGAGCGTGACAGTTAAAGCGCAGTGGAAAGAAATTTTCACTGGGCATATAGTGCGTGTCCTTGTCCAATCAACGTATCTCCCAGTGCGCGCGTGGGGCTTTATGGTCACAACTCTGGATCTAATCGATATTATGTCATTTTAAGACCAGTGATAGCGAAAGACCTTCCTCAGACAAACGTTTGTTCAGAAATTCAAATAGTTGGCGAGAACTTCTTCGTAAATAGAAGTGCCGGAAAATTGGTGTGCGAGGTGACTGCAAATGTGCTGAACGCAATTCCGTTAGCCCGCCCCGCGGTAGTGTTGGTGAGAATTGGGAGCTAGGCTGTGATGGCAAACTGGGTGCAACCTAACCTCGAAATTCAGCGATCGTGCATTTGGTGTTCGGTGCGGCGCTCGACGGAAGCATAACTGTCCGGAACAGCACAGGCCGCGCAACCGTCCCCGATATTAAGTGGAACCCGGGGCCCTAAACTTGAACTCGCACCGCTCAGTCATCAGCTAGAAATTCCATCAAGCGTGCAAAGGAGTTGAAGCCAAAAATATTAATGAACAGTTATCTTTGATACATAAATATTATAGATATATATAATTATATACTGTGCACATTAGTCAGTACTTTGGAACAATACTGAAACAAAATTTTAATTAGCGCCGAGTGGATCCGCACATTAACCTTCTGTTGTAGTTTTCTTGCTTACTTACTTAGATCATTGTTCTCTACTCTTTTTAAAGAATACTTGTTTGCATTAACGTCATTCATAATGTCTAACGACCCAGCAAAGGAGTTTAAATCGCAAGATAAATTATTTGGTTATATAACTAACTTTTTGACAAATTCATTAGCGAAAATCTCACAATCGAGTAAAAACAAAATATATTATGAAAATCGTATCAAATTATTAGACGACTATTGGGTCACCTTTTTCAAGCGCAATGACATTTTGCAAGAATTTGATACTGACGATGAGTTCAGAGATGAAGAATATTTCACTGATGATAAATATACCAAGGCGGAATTTGCTTATATCGACGCTAAAAGTCAACTCATGAATGAAATTCAAAAATTAGATTTAGAACATGCGAATATATCCAACTCATCTCTACTTCAAAGTCCTCACGAAGCTCACAATGTAATCCTTGCTCAATCATCGAGTCATTCTGTACCCAAGGTAAATGTACCTACGTTTAGCGGCAGGCAGGCAGATTGGGACACATTTAAGGAGCTATTTACAGCTGTCATTATAAACGACCCTCGGATTGCTCCCATCGTGAAATTGCAACACCTCCTTAACAGTGTACAAGGGTTAGCCAAAAGCACTTTAGCTGGTGTCAAGATTTCGTCATCAAACTTTAACGTAGCGTGGGATAAACTACTTAGAAGGTATGATGTCAAAAGGCGCCGTCTCCACGCGCATTTGCAGGCTTTCATAGACCTACCTTTTGCAGAAAATGGGTCGGCTCAGGAGCTCGGTTCTCTCATCGATAGAGCTGAGGAAGCGGTCAAGGGTCTTTATGACCTCGCTTGCCCAGTTGAACATTATGACAACTGGTTTGTTTATCTCATTGTTCGCAAACTAGATGTGGACACTAAAGAGAGCTGGAATATTCACGAAGAAAATGTTGGTGGGTTTTCTTCTTATAGCTCTCTCCTCGCGTTTTTGGAAAATAGGATGGCTAGCCTCGAACCCGAAGACGAGGATATGTCTTTTGAACATACAAAAGCAAAAAACAAACACAGAAATAACCATAAACAAATTAAAACTCATTTAGGCCAAGAGTTTTACAAAAACTCGAAGGATTCAACGCGTTCTTCACCATCGTGCTTGTTCTGCTCAGGCAGTCATTTGATATTTAGATGCCCAAAATTCATCGCATTAAAACTCAATAGTAGATTGGAATTTGTAAAAACAAATAAGTTGTGCCCAAGCTGCCTCTCAGCCAAGCACATGAAAGCAAGTGAGTGTAATACCAGTTATCGGTGCCCAGTAAGTGATTGCGGGGAAAAGCATAGTGCCCTTTTACATTCGGACAAACGAAAGGCTGTAAAAACCCATACGGTTAGCGTTGAACCTCGCCCCGCGGAAACACACTTTTCGTCCGATTCAGAGAGTCAACCAGAACCAACTTCAAACAAGGACTCGGCAACCCATTGCATGTTCTCTAGTCAATCAGTTTTGTTAGCTACTGCTAAAGTTGCATTGTGCAATCGCAATGGTGACAAAATTCAAGTCAATGCACTGATTGATCCAGGATCAATGAGGTCATTCGTTTCGAAGAAAGTAGTTGCAGCTTTGGGCCTTCCCACGAAGTCTACCAACGTTGCCGTTAAAGGCTTAGGTAACACACTCTCGGCTACGGTTCACGACTTTTGCAAAATATCATTGCAATCAAACATGGACCCTAAATTTTGCATCGACCTTCACGCTTTAATGGTAGGTCATGTAACTTCACAGCTTCCATCCCAGAAAATAAGACTAGGTCAATGGCATCACCTAAAAGGCCTGAACTTAGCCGACCCGGAATTCAGGCGTCCAAAAGCAATTGATTGCATTTTGGGGGCGGATGTCTACCATCGCATCATCCGAAATGGCATCAAAAGGGGACCACCAAATACGCCCATGGCTCAATTCACGGTGTTTGGCTGGATCATCACAGGACCTACAAGCGCTGGCAATGATTGTTTAGAGATAAATTCATCCATTTGTATTGATTCATATTTCATTCAAGAAGATATTAAGTTATCTGACACTCTGTCCAAGTTCTGGGAAATAGAAAAAAATCCTAATATAATTCCTTTAACCGAAGATGAAAGAGAATGCGAGAAACATTTCTCAGAGACTGTCTTCAGGCATGATGGTCGGTATGGCGTTCGCATACCATTTAAGACCAAGCCAACCTTTCCCGGATCCACAGTACTCGCAATGAAGTCATGGCTCCGACTCGAGAAGCGCTTGTCTCAAAAACCGGAGGTCAAAGCAGCGCACGACAAGCAATTCGATTCTGTGGCATTAACGGCCTCGTCGATTGAAAGTGTACACAAACCAACATGTTGGCTTCAGAGGTTCGAAAGCTTTAACAAGGTTTGTAGAGTACTTGCTACTGTTTATCGTTGGAAACGTTATTCCAAAACGAAAATAGATAACTTCTTGACCCCAGACGATTTGAAATCAGCGCAAGAAGCAATTATTAAATTGAACCAGTCGCTCCACTTTCATAAGGAAATTGAGAGCCTCAAAAGTAATAAACTAATACCTAGAAAAAGTAAGTTAGCTAAATTCAATCCATTTTTGGATGACAGAGGCATCATAAGGGTAGGTAGTAGACTGGAAAACTGCCCTTTTCTCAGCTACAATGAGAAGTATCCAATCATATTGGATAGACACAGCAATGTTTCGAGAATGATCATTCGTGATTATCATCACATGTTTTTACATGGGGGACCTCAGTTGCTTTGGTCAGCTATTCTTCGCAAGTTTTATATTATTTGCGGCAAAAGAGCCATTACATCCTTCATAAGTAAATGCCCTAAGTGTTTGCGCTTTGCTGGACGCTGTGCTGGCCAACAGATGGCCCCATTGCCGAGGGACCGGATTAGCTTTGAGTTTCCCTTTTCGTCAACTGGGCTAGACTATGCGGGCCCATTCAAAATAACACCCTCCAGAGGTCGAGGCATAGTATCCACTAAAGGATATCTATGCGTTTTTGTTTGCCTCGCGATAAAAGCGGTGCATTTGGAGATTGTCTCCGATCTAACATCTCAAGCATTTCTCGCTGCTTTTGATCGGTTCACCAATAGGCGAAATTTACCTCGCATTGTGTACAGCGATAATGGTTCTACCTTTACTGGTGCGGAGAAGGAAATTAAGAAGCTCTTTTCAAAGAATTCACCATTCTCTCACAAGGTTACAGAGGTCATAAATAATCAAGGTATCCAATGGTCGTTCTCTCCTCCATACGGCCCTCATTTCGGCGGTATTTGGGAGGCCGCGGTAAAGTCTTTCAAATACCACTTTAAGCACGTGGTAGGTCAAACTCCCCTCACTTACGAGGAAATGTCAACTCTAGCCACGAAAATTGAAGGGTGCCTTAATTCCCGCCCCCTTTGTGCCATAAGCGCAGATAGTCGAGACATGGTACCTCTCACTCCTGCTCATTTTTTAGTAGGCCGTCCCCTCAAGACATTGCCTCCGTCTTCAGATGAAACCGACTTCAGCAAAACTTTCGCCAATAGATGGAAGTTACTATTGGCGATGAGGAATAGTTTCGTTAACTCTTGGAAAAAGGAAGTAATAAACCAACTCATGCAATACAGTAAGTGGCGGTTTCCTAACAGAAATTTCGAGGTGGGCGATCTCGTCATATTGAAAGACGAATCGGTGCCCCCTCTATTGTGGGCATTAGGCAGAGTTACTGAAGCATATTCCAAAGGCCCAAAAGGATTAGTTCGAGTCGTTGCTGTAAAAACTGAAGATGGTTCCACATATATTCGGCCGATACACAGGCTAACTTACTTGCCAGTGGACGATCATGCTTCTCAGACGTTCCATTCCTGCTTTACCGCCCGAAGCCGCGCGGATTTACTCGGTGACTGAGCACGGAAATAGGCCTTACATGAATCTTTAAAACCTCACTTTTAATATTTCCCTCTGTTATCGTATATAAATAGGGGTAATTTGTAATCTATAACTTAGTTTGTATCGAGTCACAGCCAAATAAGGGCGTCATGTAAATCTTCAAAACTTTATTTTACTTTTACCTTTCTTTTTCAATATATATATATAAATAGCAGTAAACTTTGTAATCTATAACTTAGTTTGTATCGAGTCACCGCCAAATAAGCAAAACGCAACCATAATTTAAATTAATATCTGACACATCCTTTCTTGCTTTATGACAACTGTAGATTCCTCTAGTGCGTTCCATTAACGTTAGTATATTGCACATTCGTGCAAGGGGGGCAGTATGTTCGAACGCCCAGCGCCCTCCGTTAGGTCGAGAAACCGGTCAGTAATTAGCTAGAAATTGGGCAGATTCGTTCGAGAGTTCAAGGAAGGTGGACGCACTGACGGTACCTCGGTTGTGTTATATAATAAAGTACTCATTGGATTCACCCGCATAAATACATTTAGTACAGTCAGAGTAGTGAGGGAATTAGTTCATTAGTAGTAGAAATAATAATAATAGTAGTAGAAATAATAATCAGGGGGGAGGATAGATAGGATAGAGAGTAGGCAGTAGTAGTTGGGGCGGAGAGTTATCAATTAGTTAGTACAGTAAGAGTAGTGAGGGAATCAGTTCGGGGAAGCTAAGAGCATGGGAATTAACTACGGAGCTCAGTGGAGGATATCCATAGAACAAGTTTGGTAGGTGGATAGAATAGAAAAGGGCAAGGAGTAAATGGGTTGTTTAGGTTAAATAAGGGACGGTGGTGTAGACAGGGAAAATTAAGTCGGGGTTTGTTTGGGCAGGTCAGATAGGGAGAATGGGGAAACGTAGTTTATATCATAGATTAGAGAACTTAGTTAGGTATTAGTAGAAGCAGAGTAGGGACAGGGGAAAATTGGTGAAGGGATAGCAGTTAGCTAGGTTAGTTAGGTTAGCGAGTAGAGAGTTTAGTTCGGGGAGTTAGGGGTATCTACCTAAGTGACTGAAACAAGTGATCGTGTGGGTTTCGTACGGAACCATTGTTTTGTTTGGCCGCGCGAATTCGCCGAAGCAACAATGCTCTGCGAGCACTCGGCAATGGCCATGGCACGCAAAACCACTCTTGGTCGTGTGACGTAACCGCGCGCGTCGAATGCTGCTGCCCAAATATTACTCGTTTCCGTTTTGTTCCTCGCTCGTTTTTTTTTTAACCGTTCTTTCTATTTATTTATTTTTTGAGTGGATTTTTGGTAATGTTACGGTCGCATTTCGTTGCGACCGAATAGTTTATCAATTTAAAAAAAAAAAAAAGTCCTGATTGACTTTGACTTGAGTCAAAAAGCCAATCAGGACTCTGGTCAAAAAGCCTGCAAAACGCCAAACGTAAATAGCGCAAACACCACTCCACTGAGGCTCGTAAAGTAATTTAAGAACTTGGAGTGAATAGAAATTTTAATTTAAGAATTGGATTATATAAACTCATCATTGAAGGCAAGAATGGTAGAATCAAGTAGAGATTAGGAACTAGTTCAATAGTGGTAAGTAAAGGATAAGTAGTTACTAGTTTAAGGAGAACTTCACCGAGCCATCCCTGAGGAAATCATCGACGTCAAGCATCGCAAGAAGTCGCGAAGAAAAACCACTACACAAACTCATCGTCATATGTTTTCCTCCTTTTCTCTTAATTATATCGATGACCGACCAATCAGCAACTATACGTAAACGCGGATGAAACGATTCTAGTTACCGGACGTCACTTCGATGCTGAATCGTTCAGTCGTCCAAGCACCAAACGTACCCGAGATTGATTTAAATACGGCCGCCCCAATCTGAAGACTCACGACAGAACCTCTGTAAACAATAACAACAGACGCGAGCTGTCACTGGGAAATGTCGGAGTGATATCATTGATGGCGAAAAAGCCAAGATGGCCGTTGCGCAGACAGCTGATTCCAGCCCAGTGAGTCCCACACCAGTGGTTCCAAAACCAGAGTGGGGACTGGAATGGTTCCGCAAGGAGCTGAGCCGTTAGGCCGAAATGATAAATATAGCTGGGAACAAAGGAAGTCGTCTCTTGTCTTTTGGATGGTGAATTGGAAGAGTGGTCGGCTTGCAAAAAAAAGAATTTGAGAAGTCGACGTCGAGAGCGGTCGTCAAAGGCGGCACACTTGATCGCGCGGAAAATTCTTTGGAGATTCTATCAGGATTCGAGCGGAAGGCGTGAATGAGGGCGATAATCAATCAACGGCGTAAATAGTAAGTAGAGTAAGCTTTAACTTTAAGTTATACGTGTTCTTACTAGAACCTAATAGACAGAGTTGTAAGCCTAAGTGGAGTGCGTTTCCTTTTTTTTTGTTCTAGAGATTGATCACGGTGTTGGGTTAGTTTCGGGTTCCTTGCGCGGGTTTCAGTGTCGCGACCCAAACCAAACCCCAGTCAGGGTTTCGGTCGCTGGACGGTTGTCGGCGCACGACTGGGTGGCGCCCAAAATATTAAAATTACCCCGCCCCTCTTCGCGGGCAAAGACGCCGGGCACAACCGTCCACCCCGCAGCCATTAGAGGCTTCGGGGGTAAAAGTGTGCGTAACAGATGTTTTCAATATCGTGCCGGTGTTCAGTGGCAACCCCGAAGACCTGAACAAATTCATTGCTTGCGGAAACATCCTGTTTTTATCCGCAAAAACAGAAGCAGAACAAAAGGTGTTTCTGGAGCTAGTCCAAGCCAGACTTCAAGGGCCTGCATTCGAACTAATTCAGTTCAGATCCTTTACCAAGTGGAATGACCTGGCACGGGAATTAGAGAAAGCCTTCAAGGAGGAAAAATCGCGTTCCTCTGCTCAAAACGAATTGTTAGCTGCAAAGCAACGACGAGTCAGTAAAAGAATTTAGTGATCGAGTTAGCCATTTATTGTACTCCCTTAACTCAGCTACTTTTGCCAGTACCAGCGATGAAACAGTGCGGAATTTTCTCGCTGAAGAAAACAATAAACTTGGAATCCAAGTATTCGAAGACGGTGTGAGGAACGAAAATCTTAAGCTGATGATCAAAGCACATTCCAAAACTGACCTAAAACGAGCAGTGGCTTATGCAGAAAATCACGCGGCTCGCCTCGAGCGCACCTCACAATTATTAGCACCTAGAGCTCCTCACAAACCCTCCATAAGTCAAAAGCTATCTGCCAAACATGTGGTAAAACAGGGCATGACAGTGAAACGTGCTATCGTAACACCGGTTTCCCAAATTTTGTGCCAAAACAGATAAAACAAGAGGTACGAGTCTTAACTTGCGGGTATTGTAAAAACCCCAACCATTCACAAGACGAATGCAAATATTTAAAAAACGCGTTTTACCTCGCCCACAAGTGAAATTTCAGTTTGAGCAGGATCCCAATCGAGCGGGAGTTCGCAATCCCTTTAAAGGAGGACGTGACCTCGGGTCTTCTTCTCGAGATCCAACCCATGAAATACGACACTCGACAGTAGGACAGTGTGACCCTATCCAAAATTTTGTTAACCCCTTGAAATGGGTACGGGAAACGAACATGTTCGAGAGGTCGAAGTCGGCAAACCGTCTCGAACATTAGTAACAGCCGATGTTCACAATTACAAAAACTGAACCTTAAATTATCCGTATCATTTTGTTCGGAGTTCAAAGAACCGGCAATACGAATCAAACTTCACCCTTCGAACAAGCACTACCTCACCTTGCTGATCGATACAGGTGCGGACATTAGTTAGTTAGACACGTTAAATGTAGTGAAGAATCTACACGTTGCACCATCTCCACAATAGCAGGAGGTTCCGTGCGCACATCTGGTAAAATTGAAGGAACTTTAGAATTTCAATCTCCAGATCAATTAATCACGTTGAAACATCCGTTTCACATACTTTCGGGAAATGTAAACTTGACCTACGACGGCATTATCGGGAATGACTTTCTTACAAAATATAGGTGCAGCATAAATTATTGCGACTCGCAATTAGAATTAAAGATAGGAAACTTCGAAAAGGGTGCATTACAATCAAACAAGGCCGAACGTTTAGGTAAAAGTCCCAAACGGACAAGAAATGGAGATGGTCAGAGCGAAGATAAACTTTGCCAGAAAACTGAAGTTGATACTCGAAAAGATTACAAGGGTCTGATGAAAAGAACAGATAATAATAAAAATCGTGATCAGCATACCCCAAACAAGGTATTAATACCTGGAAACGCTGCTCAAGAACAAAGTATTGTCACTTTGAAACCTCGCAGCAAGCAATTGATAGCGATCCCTTTTACAAATTCCAAAGATGTGGTAGTACATAAAAAACAAATTAGCCCAGGCATTTATCTAGCTGAATCGTTAGAAATTAAGAGAAAAATGATAAGTTAGAAATTAAGAGAAAAATGCATTTTTATCTTTTGTATCAATATATAAGAATGGTCATTAGTATGGTCTCAGCTCTTAGTTGCTTCTAGTTTTGCAAACTACATGAAACTGACGTATAATAAACTAATCAAAAATAATCAAATTGCGCCTACAAACAAAACGTGCCATATTATGATTACCTAACTTAATGGATTGCTGATACAATTAGCTTTAATTCAATTATCATCATGCATCAATATCTATACTAATTAATTATTTACTGCTCCTCAACCGACAATAATCGTCGATCCTTCTCATGATTATGGAAATTTTTTCAATATAAAAATAGTCGAATCTAATAAAGTTGTAATGCGCTCGATCGACAGCATGCATGACATGTTTGTAACTTTCCAATAGACTCTTGTACCGCATATATTGTTTTTGTTTATGTAACGATGTCTCAAATAACCTAACAATTTGTTACCTCGTGGCGAGTGCACATGCTTTATATTTCACTAATCCTATGTCCTTCGTAGCGAGTCGTGGTGTTTAGGCTGAACCAAACGAATCGGATGCATTGATGAGTTTTCTTATGGTACATATATGTACGTATTTAAGATTAGTTTGATCGTTCATGAAAACAATTCTTTCTTCGAAGACAAAAGGAAAATTTTTCTAATTGTAGCACATTGCATTTTTCATGACGAGCCCACATACAGTTTACCTTTTCTTTTTTTTTGATATGTCGAGAATATTCTTTTTAATGTGTCGAGAATATTCTTTGCTCCGATACCTCGGATACCGTTACCAACGGGTCAAATCCCGCTTGATTCCTGGAGATGGTTGTGCTGTCGCCCCAACATCCACGTGCTAAACTCGACGATATTCGCCACGGCCGCTTCAGTAAGCTGTGGTTAAAATTAGTATATCGATAGATGTTTTGATGTCTAGCCTTATGTCAACTGAGCCGAATTTTATCAATTCGTTTTGAAGTGAACAATCAATTACTATAATTGGTGCTGATTTCTTAAATTCGATTCGCGACAGTTGCGGTTGTAGTTGAACGCCATAATAAGATTGTTGGAAATTGCAATACATATCATAAAGCAGAAGAAATCGATCACGCCCAAATTTAATAAAGCACCACGAGGATATGATTCATAGTTTAAATGTATGTTGATATTAGTTAAATCACAATGATCGAGGTTGTTTGCATCTTTATCTTTGAGATTTTTTCGATTTATTTCTAGAGCTAAAACAATAGCCATACGTGATCTTTTCTTGTATGTAAGACAGTACGAGTATGTGTTTATGGAATATAAACTGAGATAGGCAACGGGTACGAAGACACCTGTAGATGGCGACGAAAACGAATTAACAAACAGACACTTATGTTAAAAAATGATCATAAACATTCGATCAACAAAACTTAGATGGACATAGAAGTTATCACATTCTCTCTTGCTTTGCACTCCCTTTTACCTTCCATCAACCAAGTACATTAACCTATTGACCTAAATTCTGCATATTGGCAACTGTGCGATTTGTCCAACAGGTGAGCAAAATTTTGACATGTTTCAATGCACATTGCACTAGGTGTTGCAATATTTGAATTGCTACAATTGAACTTTGTATTCAGCCTTAAATTGCACTGTTTACTTTTTATATAAATAAGTATAAGCACCTATGTAGCTCTTAGAGTTCTGATTGTTAAAATTGTATTCGAATAAACGCGTTGTTAGAAACTAAACGTTTTTTTAAAAATAAGTTTCCTGACGAAAATCTAACTTAGATGTCGTTAAATGAGTTGAACCAAACGAAAGAAAGACAGTTTAAGTGGATAGCAACATTTTATAGCAATTTGAAAGGAATCGCAAAATTGAGCATGAAATTCGTGGAAAAAAACACATTTTAAAGCAGTTGAAAGTGGCATCTGAAAGTATCAAATTGTTTTGTCAAATTTAAAATCATTTTGTGGTTTTCAGGTATAAAAATTTATGAAAATGATCGTAAAAGAAACACGAATTTATCACCATACTGACATATATCGTGGAATTTACTATAGGAATTGAGTACTTAACAAGTCGATTCATGATTCGTGATACTGATCTTGATTAACCCTTTCTTTCCCATGGTAGTTATATGGCAACCAAAGTAAAGTCTGAGTAATTCGTCCTTTTAAAATGGAATTTTCCAAGAACTTGTAATAAAAATGTTCATTTGCACCCTTATCTTTTAAACAACACATTTTGTTTGTAGGCAGCCTCTGTCTCCAGGTAGAATTAGCCATTCTTAGTAAAGACTTCAGAGTAGACCGACCTAGCAATGAATTTGTTTTAGAAAACATTCCAAACAAGGAAAATACTAAAGGAATATTGTTGATTTACCCTTGTAGTAAGGAAAATTATATTTTGGTTAGTGAGCATAGGCCTGCGACGTCTTGGTAGCCATATGGCTACTATGGGACTTTGAGAGTAAAACTTTTCCGTTTTTCAGTAAATTGATAAAATGGCACGCAGATACCTAACCGACGAAGCAATTGAGTTGATTTTAGAAGGGGATGTCTCTGGTGACGATGAAAGTGACAGGGAATCGGACTATGATGATATTCTTGAAAGTGTCCGGGTACAAATATCCAATTTCGAAGAGGAAAACCAACTTTGTGACGAAATTGGAAATGCGGGTGACTGTAGTGCGGGAAGTAATAAAAGTGCACTGTATTACAAATAGTTAAATGTTCTAGAACGTGTTGAATTAGGGTCGTCGGAAACACCAAGAATGGAAGAGGAAGAAAGTTTTGCATCAGGACCCAGTAGAATACAATGGATAAAAAGAGAGTTCCAAGCAAGTAACTCTAGCTGCACAGTGGAAAATAACATCTTTGTGGAAAGTGAAATGACTCCGTTTCAGTTTTTCAAATTGTTTTTGACGACGAAATTATCGATAATATTGTTTTTCAATCCAACTTATATGCAGTTCAGAGAAACGCCAACAAGCCATTGAAAACCGACAAAAAAGAAGTTTCTGCATTTCTTGGAATTATGTTACTGTCTGGAATATTAAGTGTTCCCAGCTGCAAATTGTACTTGGCCTACGGTACACGGACAAGCTCTACCGCCGATGTTATGTCACGGAATCGATTTCAGCAAATTAAATCGCATCTTCATTTTAATGATAATGATCAAATGAAGACGAGAAATGAAGAAGGCTACATCAAGCTGTTTAAGGTACGTCTTCTGATCGACGCTTTGAGGAAAAACCTTTTAATATTGAAGCCTGAAGAGCACAATGCTGTTGACGATGTCTTGATTCCCTGCAAGAGTAAAGGCAGCCTAATACAGTACATTAAAAGCAAGCCTCATAAGTGGGGCATAAAATTGTTTGCTAAATGCGGTACTTCAGGCATACTGTATGATTTCAAAATATATACCGGAAAAGCCGTTTTAAGTCTTGGTGTTAGTGGAGACGTAGTCGTTCAACTTTGTGAGGCCTTGCCGAAGCATAAAATTTTTAAAATACATACCGACAATTGGTTCGCTTCCTACAAATTGGCTTGCAGACTAAAGGAAGATGATATACTTACGGTTGGGTGTGCTCGTGCTAACCGTTTACAAGGATGCGTGCTTGAATTCGATCAGTTTTTGAAGAAGAGAGGAAGAAGCTCTTTCGATTACAGAGTAGAAAGGTGTAGCAACATTATAGCCGTTAAATGGTACGACACTAACCCAATACACATGATGTCATCCTTTGTTGGTGTGGAAGAAGCATGCAAAGTTGATCGCTATTCAGCAAAGGACAAAAAGATAGTGGCTATAACTCGCCCAAATATTGTTTCGACGTACAATTTGCATATGGGAGGTGTTGATCTAAGTGTCATGCTCGTCGCTCTCTATCGGACTAACATTGGCACTAAGAAATATTATATGAGAGTGTTTTACTATATTTTGGATGTCTCGGTTGTTAACGCCTGGTTGTTGTACAGGAAACAGTGCAGCGATAGAAACGTAGAAAAGAAAAATGTTAAAGCCCTTGTCCAATTTAGATCCGAAATAGCACATGTTTTAATTATGTCCAGATATTTTCCTTTACCCGCAAAGCGTGGCCGTCCCTCTCATAGCCCTACATCATCCATTGCCACAACCAGTCGTGGAAGTTCAAGCGCTAGCCCAATAACTTTGGATCCACCAGTTGACATTGTACGCACTCATAATTTTCACCTTCCGAAACACACATCAAAGAAACAGCGATGTTTTAACTGTAAGGACCGAAAAAGCTTCTCAAGGGTAATATGTGTCAAATGCCAAAAAGCATTCTGCATCACTGCACAAAAAGACTGCTTCTACGATTTTCATGTCAACTCATAATGTAAAAACTTCTGGAGAAGAGTTTATGTTTAATGCAAATAAAAATTAATTTGAAAACACTATTCTAAAACTGAAAAAAAGTGTTCTTATTTTCCCATGGTAGCCATATGGCTACCAATCCTTAAAATCCTTACAGAGACTGGATGTGACATTTTTGTGAAAAATTTCAAGAAATAAGTTATAATCCTTAACTTAAACATCAACAAAAATTATTTGTATGCATTTTTGATAATTTGGGACAGAACGGGTTAAATTTTGATCTCGCGTATGCATACTGAAAGGATATGATTGGAACTGCTTAAGCCATTACTGAGATAAATTTTCAAAGAGCATGTCTAAATAGGGCATGCCTTTTGGTCGCATCGCAACGAATGCTTCCATTGTTTTGAGTTATCAATGCAGCGTTCTCAAAATTATGTCACAAATATTTAAACTAACAAATTACACTAAATGTACTAAAAAACGACTGCTGCTGCCAACATCCAAAGTTAAATTGTCGATAGTTTTAATTCATATGCCAGCTATCTCCAGATGTGAATAGTTTCTGTGCAACTTTAAATTGAAAATTTTATTCTAGATTGAATATTTAAGTTCTAATAGCAAGCAGTACAAAATTATTCATTAAATTATGACAACAAAGCAACATTTTATTATTTGCAAGTTTATATGCCTACGTGTTTGCAATAAATAATATTAAATATGCATTTCATCTTTATTACATTTGATAGTTGCATAAATAAAATGTATATGTATGAAATATATTTACGTGGTTACATTTTTGAAAGGTTTTTTCATAGATTTGAGTATTATTGTGTATTCCATTAGGGTCCACTTTTGTATATGCTAGAAATTTTCATATTATATTTAGTAATACCTATAATATCTACGCTAATTTGCTAACATATGTGCTCTAACAGAAACTATGCACGAGTTCATCGTATTTTTAATGAATGCCAATCAAGAGGAAAAGCTATATAATATTCAATTCAAAAGAATTCGTAAGAATATTTCAATTGTATTCTCGAAATATTAATGCATCTGAATGTCAAATTTTTGGGCAAATTTTTCCATGAAATGGTGTTATGATGTATGTAATACAATTTCATTCCTTAAAACATCAATATGCTTAAATTTTTAAATTTTCAACAAAACATTCTTATTTTCGATTGAAAGTCTTAAAAATATGAACTTATGAACTAACAACACAGTTTAGATGATTAGATTAACTTATCTTGATTGCAAAATTTTATTACTCAATTTTATTTGTATTTGTTTAAATATGCAATATCGTAATGTCAATTATTAACAAGAAATAACAAAAATTGGAGAAACATAAACTTATAAATTATTTTCCAGTATGTGTTATAAATTTATTGAAATTGTGATTTAAGTCATTTTAGCGGAGGTTACAATGTGTGATTTAAAATTGAAATTATGGCGGATATTTTCTTGACTGGTAGGGTTGTATAGGGTGAAGTTCTTCCAACTATGTTGGAAGTTCGCCTCTATTTTACTTCGTTCGGATTTTTTTCAGTTTCTGTATTTAAGTCAGTTCGAGTATCAATGTGTGAAGACAATGATTGCGTTTTCCGCAAAGCGCTTTATTTTATACTTTATTATATGGTGCAGTAAATTGTCGGCGTTGAAAGTATAATTTGTTTTACTGTTTCTTCAATTGATATTTTTTGAGTATGCCTTTTATAATTTCACTAATCTGTTTGTCGTTGTATGCGAACTTTCATATCAATTTCGAACAATTCAAACGCTGAGCCACGTCAAAAATTTATCCCACATCCAGTTAAATTTTATTGTCTACATGATGTTCACAATATTTGGTGTTGCCTAACGCTGGATAAGAACATTTGCTTATCAATGACACAGTTAACATGTTGGTAGTGCCTGCATTTAGTTCGAAATTTCAACACAGCATTTAAATAAATGGTGGAATTTTATCGCAATCATTTGCCGCAAATAGTTTTTTTCATTTCCATAATTAACATTTGTTAACCAATTTTCGCAAGTATCGAACTAGATACACATACATGTGCTATTTTTCGCAGTATCTTTCCATTTTTATGTTGGGCTTAGTATACTGCCAACGTTCTTTCCGTTGCTTTTTCACTTTGATTAAATAACGAGAAACAATTAGGTGCCAAAAATTCCAAAATAGATGGTAGAGTTACACAAAATAATTTTTCAAATTTAGCAATCTTCATTTGATGATTTTTAGTCCATCATCACGGCAGTTCTAGCCATGGCCTTGTGAGTTTCACAAATTGAGAAAAGGTGTTAAAAAACTTTGGCCCCATTTCTCGAGGAAAATTTTACAGATGATTTCGTATTATGATTGTTATTTCTCATTGAAGTTCCGTAGTTATACGACAGATTCTGGATCCAATGTGAGAAATACAATGACAATCATTCTTCTTTGTTTACATGGTATATATTTTTTCACAGTGACTTGAATACATGGCGACAATAGAGTTCTGACAAGTAAAGTTTAGTCCATTATATCACACACATGTTTAAACACTTTTGTAGTCCATTTAATGGAAAATGTTTACCGTACATTAAGCACAAATCAATACAAAAGTCAATAAAGCGAAGTTCACTGATAGATTATCGACCAAATCGCGCACTAAGCACTCGCGAAGAAAGTTAGTGTTTGTTAAAAGTACCTTTCGGTTTTCTTATTCACATTATCCTTTTTCACGCAACATTGTTCATCATATCTTTTCGAAAAAAGTATCAACAAAATATTATAATTTATTTGACTCTATCTTACTTGCTCAACAATTGTGTACTTACAATGAATGTTAGTTTGAAAACAAAACTACTTACACACATGAAATGAATATAAAACTACTACTAGCAATAACATAATGGAGGTATTTTAACTGATTCTGAAATGTATATTTCTATTATTATAGATAAGTTTAAAAATCTTCAATGATAGATTCCTATGATATTTTGAGTTAGCACAGCAAACTTAAATAGGACATTATGTTTAAATATTTGTGCACTTGGCATTTGGCTGAATTGAAATGCATTTACAGCGAATTAAGATGCATCTAGTAGAGCAGCTAAAATGCAAAAAACATGGAAAACAAAATACATACTTTACTTCGGTAATCAAACGGAAATGTGGAAGTATTTTACGTGAAGTTTCGTTAATCACTTTTTAATATTTAACATAGACACCATAAAGATGTATTTAAGCAAATTTAATATAACTGAAACCACAAAATAATTATACTGTTATCCACATTCAAACATGAACTTACAATGGTTGTCTTTTTGTTTGTTTTATTAACCCTTGTGTTCATACCCAACTTTACCAACACTATTTAGCACCCGGGGTACCAGGGTACCCATGCTCGGTATTATTGATTTTTTTTATATTTTAGTAAAAAAATAATGTAAATTAGATATTTTTCTTGTAATATACAGGAATAATACATATTAAAGTTAGTTTAAGACAGAAAATGCTACAGAAATGCGAATACCGTTATAAATTGACATCGGTCACCTCAGGTAGCAGATGCGATATCTATTATTCGGGGTGAAGCAGCTGCTCTGTAAGTCAGAAGGAATGTCAAGGTTATTTCTAACATTTCTACAGTGTATTGGAAGCAAAGACAGTTTAGTTTGCGTTGAGTTTCCGGCTGATTGAGACGTGTTAGTCAGATTCTGAGTGAAGTGAAAGAAAAATAATATGAAAGAAGTATCTCGAGCAGATTTTGCTAGGTAAGTAAACTTCAGATATTTGTAAATTTTTTAACACTAATTTCATGTAATTTTGATATAATTTGATATAATCTTATTTTCAACCTGTAAAATAATGTTGTATCTTTAAAATGAGTGCCGCAGAGAAAGCCTTTTTGAAAACGATGTTCAATGAAAACGAAATTTATTCAAACGGACTGTCTGATAGTGATGACAAAGGCTGGGTTCCGCAGTCCATTTCAAATCTTTCAGTTTCGGATAATGATTCAGATAATGAATGTGCACAATTTTCTGATGATACAGAACAAAATATCCTCGAGCATGCAGTAGAAGAGAAAGAGGATGAATCTGAAAATAGTGGGAGTGAGGATGATCATGAAGTAGAAAGCGCAGAGCTAACAGGTAATACTTATTTTTTGCTGATTATAATAGAATTAATAATTTTTGTTTGCAAATATGAAATTTATATTATACTAATTACAAATTCCAGGATCAACATCAGGCTAGCGTTCAAAATGTTTTACGTCAACGAAGTGGGCCTCATCGCAGTACAGAAACACTTTCGATAAGTGACACGTTCAAAAAATATTCACAGAAAACATGGTGAATATTATTGTCCAGCACACAAACAAAAAAGCATTGGCTACCTATGCAAATTACAATGCAGCTCATCGGAATGCTCAACGTCAATGGAAGCCTGTAACGATACCGGAAATTTACTCATTCTTCCCCGTTTTGATTTGTGCTGGTCCCAACAATTCCAATACAGATCATACTTCTGACATGTGGCATTCCAACTCATATCTATTATATCGCGCGACAATTGGACATAACAGATTCCACAACATTATGAGATTCCTAAGATTTGATGATAATAATACTCGCAGTCAACGTAAGAAAGAAGATAAGACAGCTCCAATCCACGATTTATGGACAATGTTGAATGCAAATTTATCTGAAATGCATAAACTTACAGCAAATTTGACCATTGACGAACAGTTATATCCTTTTCGAGGTCGTACAGGATTCACCCAATATCTGCCTTCAAAGCCAGCAGTATGGTAAAAAAATCTGGTGGATTGGTGATGCTGAAAACGCGAATCCTTTACATGGTATTATTTACACCGGTAAAACTAATGATACGCGTGAAAAAAACCAAGGAGAGAGAGTAGTAAAAGAACAAGCATCTCTGTACCGAGGAATTGGAAGAAATATCTGCATGGATATTTTTTTTACAACTCTACCCGTTGCAAAGCACTTGCTATCGTGGAATCTAACCATTGTTGGTACAATTAGAAAAAATAAACCATACATACCTAGTTTCATGGCAGCAAATAAATTAAGAGAACAATATTCGACAGTTTTTGGTTTTCATGAAAAAGTTACGATGTGCTTCTGTGTACCAAAAAAAACAAAGCGGCAATTTTAATATCAACCATGCATTCGGATACAGCTGTGAGTGACGATACAAAAAAGAAACCGGGCATGATTAATTATTATAATAAATATAAAACTGGCGTGGACACCATGGATCAAATGGTGAGGAGATATACATCCCAACGTCGATGTTCAAGATGGTCAGTAGCAATGTTTTTCAACATGTTGGACATCACTTCACTCGCGACATATCTAATTTATTATGAAACTAATAAAATGCTCACAAAAAAAACAACGCAACGACGTCGTTTTTGCGCAAACTAAATGAGGAACGCATGACAAATCTTCAGGTGATGCGCAACTACACCACAAGAATTGCTGTTGAAAGCATTATAGGCCGTCAAGTAGCAGTTATCGCAGAAAATCCTGGACCATCGGTTGAGCGAGATACAACGGGAAGGAAGAAAATCACGGGATCCTGTCATATTTGCTATAAAATGACGTTCAAAAGACGAAGGAAAACGCGCAAGAACTTTAGTGAATGCGAATTGCCAGTTTGCAATTAGCATTCAAAAAATATTATTAAATGTTTTGAATGTAATCCATGACATTATTTATAAACACATATTATTGTTGTTTCGTGTCTTTCGCAGTAAAAATATATTTTAATGTCTTAAAATTTTTTTTTTTGCATGTATTCATGTATTTATTATCATGGGTACCCAGGTACCCGGGTGCGAATGCGATGGCTCCAGTTTAAGGTCAATTTTTGGTTTTAAAAAAAGAAATAAAAAATCAAATCATAATTCTGTTGCTAAAGACCTGAATAACGACGATCCGAGAGATTAAAATGAAATTTTAATTTTTTCCCAGTTTTTTTGATGAAAATATAGCACGGTGGACACCCGGGTACCCGGGTATGAATATAAGGATTAACTTCTCAGTATAAGAGAAGTTCTTGTAATCGTCTCGAAAATCGAAATTTAAATTTTCAATATATCTTTACGTTTTAAGGTCTTTAGAGTACCTATATTTAAAGTGTTTTTAAAAAAGAAGTCTGCATATGTGTGTCTACGTACGTTGGTGGATAGTTTTTTCTACGAGCATAACTCACGTAAATAAAGTCGTATCGAGTTCACTGAGGTGTCAATCAAAGCGTCTTTGCAATCTTAAGAGTTGATTAGTTTTTGGGAAACTTCGGTTGAATGTTTTTTTAAGTTCATTTCTGTCATGCACTATATCTCGTGAACCAAACAAAGGATTTGCATTGTGGAGACGTCAATCGACGCATATTCACATTCGTATGATGCTATCAAATTTTTTAAAAAATCGTTGGAGCCGTCTTTTAATTTAATGAAAACAAATACAAAAAATGAAATTTGCATTAAAAAAAACATTAAGCTGATTTGCAAAACACAATAATCAATGTTCATAAAAAATGTCCACTCGAAATAATTTTCGTGAAAAAACAATTAAAACTTTTTTCATGATTACAAAAAAAAAAACGAATTAAAAAGGATACCAGTGAGCCTCCCTATATAACCCGGATAGACCTTGTTTCGAAGGCACTCCACCCAAGAGGGATATTTGCCGAAACAATAAATCAAAAACATGAACTGTCCAATGTTAGATTAGGATTAAAGCATTAAAGGCACCTGGAGTCTTCTCCCATAATGCAAAATGGTGAGCTTCACGTATAAAACCATTTCCTGAGGATTTTATAACGCGCTGCATACCGTCCTAAGGAAAGGGAAAGGACAGTGACAAGTCATATCAAATATTATTTACGCATTAAGGCATATTTAAGAAATCACAAATAGCAAACTCACGATAAATTGTAATACTTACGAGGGGCGTTTGAAAAGTCGGTGCAAAAATAAAAACCGCTTACGTTTTTGGTGTAAACCTTTTTTATTTTTCGACATTGTCTCCTTTTAGGCTTATGCACTTCGTTCAACGATGTTTTAGTTTGTTGATCCCTTCCGAATAATAGGATTTGTCCAAGTCTGCAAAATATCCGTAAGAGTCTGCAACCACCTCTGTTTAAATAAAATCTTTGCCCTGCCAGCCATTTCTTCAAATTGGGGAACAAATAATAGTCCGAGGGAGCCAAGTCTGGAGAATAGGGGGGATGTGAAACAAGTTGGAATCCTATTTACATTAATTTTGCGACCACAACTTCTGAGGTGTGTGCTGGTGCGTTGTCGTGATGGAAAAGGACTTTCTTGTGAGCCAATCGCGTTTTTCTTGCAGTTCGATTTTCAAATGGTCCAATAACGATGAATAAATGCACCTGTAATAGTTTACTCTTTTCCAGATAGTCGATAAGGATTATCCCTTGCGAATCCAAAAAAACAGTCGGCATAACCTTTCCGGCCGAAGGAACGGTTTTCGCCTTTTTTGGTGCAGATTCCCCCTTGGTATCCCATTGTTTGGATTGTTGTTTGGGCTCAGGAGTATAGTAATGTATCCATGTTTCATCCACAGTGACGAGACAACGCTTAAGGTCTTCCGGATTCTTCTGGAACAGCTGCAAACCATCCTTGCAACATTTCACACGATTCCGTTTTTGGTCAAGTGTGAGCGATCGCGGCACCCATCTTGCGCATAGCTTTCTCATGTCAAAATATTTATGCAAAATATGATGTACCCGTTGAGTCGAGATGCCCACAGCACTAGCAATGTCCCGCACCTTAACTCTTCTGTCATCCATCACCATATCATGGATTTGATCATCGATTTCTGGAGTCGAAACCTCCACAGGCCGTCCAGAACGTTCAGCGTCACTTGTGCCCATATGGACAGTCCGAAAATTTCGAAACCACTTATAAACTGTTTTAATCGAAGGTGCAAAGTCACCATAATGCTTATCAAGCTTCTCTTTAGTCTCCTGAGGCGTTTTGCCTTTCATAAAGTAATGTTTAATCACCGGACGAAATTCTTTTCCGTTCATTACTTGAAAATCATTCGACTTTCTTGATTCACACGCATGTCAAACACAAAGAAATAGAGCAATATGGCTTAAACTTAGTGTACGTTCATTCAAAAGATGCTACTAACTAAACATGACCTCGATACGCGCCGGTGGTGCCATCCCTCGGACTTTGCACGGAGTTTTCAAACGCCCCTCGTAAATACACCATTAGGACCAGGGAGTTTCCCCTCGCAAAGAAAGGAGTCTTACTATATAACACTGAGAAGTATATTCCCAACATCGGCGGGTGAAAGCATCCTCCGTCGCGCCAGCCACTTCGGCGGCACTAGAAATTTCCGCTGCGAGGATGTCAAGTGCTAGAGTCGGCGGACGGCCGCATCCTGAAGAAGGATCCAAAACAGTAGTTATACTTACACCCACAAAACGCTTAGACAAATATATAACAACCATTTTGTCCTATGGAAATAGCATCTTAGAATTAAAGTAACATTATTTAATAAAACTAATTAATAATCAAATCTTCTCAAGTCACAATCAAATTTGCTTAGTAATCCAATTTGCCTAGCTTGAATTCACATTTACTTATCACATCCATTTCCTTTCAAATTTTGTTTATCTTAAGAATTGCTTAGCTTAAGAACTTAATATCTCTTCACCTCTTGATCTCTTGACCTCGAAAGAATTGCTTACTTGCACATCTGCATCCGCAATTCTAGATATGAATATCGCATCAATGCAAAAGATCTAATTACAGTCTCAAGCCATGGGAAATTAGAGATAAGGATTAATATAAAAGACCCGCTCAAGAGATCGAGGCGAACAGTGTATATTCAGAATTGATACGAGAAGTTTGCAATATTAAGAGTGTGAAACAAGGAATCAATCTTTTTTTTAAATTCTTCTTAAATTCTAGATAAGTAAAAGTCTTATTATTGGTTTCGCGCAAAGAAACCATTATTTTTCTCTGTTTAAAATATTCGTATAACATAACTCGCGCAGAGCTACAAACAAGCAACAAAACTAATTCGTCAGTAAATCAGCAAGAAAAAGAAAACAAGGAATGAATACAAAAACTCCACCTATCTGCATGCACCAAGTACTAAACAATAATGACAAACATCATTCGCACACTACACGCGAAACCTATTGCCGCGAAATGGGATTCGTGATAGAATCTATTATGAAGAATAAGAATAAAAAATAAATAAAACACAAAATTACAAGCGGTGACAAATAATATCTAGGCCCAGATTGCAATAGACAGTTTTTAATAATCAATAAGAAGAAGGAGAGAAGAACAGGGGGAAACATTGGCATTAATAAGATATCACATAATTTCAAGCCTTAAACTATAAAGCTATTTAAAATATAAATTATAACGTACAGTATGTATTCATTTAAAAACTAAACGCGAGTCAATCTGGTACGTTTCAGAACACACCCAGTCAAATTTAATTCCATCCTCTAATTGCTATAGATCGGAATCTTTCCCTAGAAGGATGGAATAACACTCCCGGGGACGTCCTGCTCAAGCAGAGGCAATTCTGTGGCAACATATACACCCCGCTTGGCACTAGGCCAAAAAAATAACGTATGCGTAATCCAGTACCCTATCCTTCCCAGCGTTACCATATGGTAACGGGTCTTCCTGAGGACCATGGGACAAAGAATGAAAATTAATGAATCAGTTATTATTGTTAGGCCAAAAATAGCCAGTTTTAAACGTTTCATCGAATTCTATCGTTTGGGCACATTCGGGTTAAGCAGACTTTCAATAGTTTTCACAGTGCCGCTTTTTATTTTAATGAATAAACAGCTTAAAATTTGAAAAAAAAATCAATAAAATTTGCATTCGTGATAATCAACGCTTTAAATGGTAAAATATTTTGAAGATGAAGATATCTCATTAAACTACAATCAGCTTTTTTCACGATAACAAAACATATTCATACAAAAACATTCATATCCTTTCGACTGCCTACCTGGGTCGTTTTCATCGGAACGAAAATTAAAAGTTGTTGTAACTTTTGTACACCGCTAGGAAGGGCGCTGCTGTGCCTCTGTAAAAAAAGACGGAAACAACCCATGTAGGCAGACGACGGTAAGTAATTTTTTTCCGTTTATTCCTTTAAAAGTGTTAATTGTGGCTGTAAAAAAGTGTTAATTGGAGCAGCTGCTTCTTCGATCACACCGCTTGATTTCTGGAACATGTAATTTATAACTGATATGATGGAAACAATTTTGAAGTGTACAAACATCGAGATTAATAGATATTCGGCCAATAACACTGCCCTGTTTTGAGTGCAGCTAATCGTCACGTGTCAAATATGGACTTTTTATTGATTTCATTACTAATTTTTGAATTATTATATTTTATTACCGTTTTCACTATGAAGTTTCGAACCAAATTATTGGCAATTTTGAGGTTGCAAACTGAAGGGTTTTTTAACAATAATTGAATGCGGTATATTGCTTTCTTGAAAGCTACACTCTTCCTCTTTAATTTTCTTTGTTTTTCGTTTCGATATCTTTATTCGTCCTGCGGTTTTTTCTTGATTTGATTTTCATTAGTGTTTTTAGAGGAAGTGAATATATTTTCAAGGTACTTAGACAAGTTTAGGCCACACCAAAGGATTAAAAAAATGTATCAGGTATGATACACGAACGCAGCGTTACATATTCTGGCTGTTTACGCCCCTTGTATCGTATATGGCGTGTATCATTTATAATGCATTTAACGTGCGCAGATAAAATTCCATTCACAGCGTCCATGTTCATATATAATTCATGTGTTGATTATCAGTAAAAAATAAATCCAAGGGCAATCAATTACGTACGATTGGCATGTGAGTGACATATTTTTAGTTGCAAAACAGGTGTAGTGTACTAAGAGTACACTTCATTCTGACTAGACGTCATAAATCATTCATAATGACAATCAGCCATAAGGATATATTTAGATCAAGCATGCAGAATTCCCACGTGCATGCATTGCTCAGCGTAATGCTCCAAATAACTCATGGCTGGTCAGCGTCTAGACGAGTGTGATGACCTCATAAAATTTTGATCGTAATGACCACGACTACCCGTGGGAACGCGATTTGTTCGGCCTATGCATGAATATATTGATTTCTTAAACCATGTGCATAGATTTACATCCCTACTTTTAATTTTAGAGTAAGTTTTCTGTATATAGATTTTAGTATAAAAGAGCTGTAGATTTAGAAATAAAATTAGAGTCAATCTTGAAACCAGACTGCCATAATCGGCAAGTGTTTTAATACAGACTACTCTCCTGCCATATTCGGCGGTACCAGCCTTAATACTAGGCTTTAGAAATATAGGCATTTCGCGTGTCATTGTGCTTAGCGCTTGTCGCTGTACTTAGGTTAAATATTTTGTCTTTCATGCAACAAACATGAACTTAAAACAACACATATTACACCGGGTTCCTTTTGAGAAGTTTAGTTGATTAGTTGAACTCCAAGTTAGCGAAAAAAATGTGTTATCGGAAAAAGTTAACGGATGAAGAGATACAGCGAGCGTTCGAGGAAACTGAAGAGGAAAGTGATTTTAGTGATGGAAGTGATGAAATGTATCAACCTGATGAGGAGTGAAGAAGATGATCAAGAAGGGACGATAAATGATAGTGAACAAGAAGAGTCGAGTCTAACCACACGTAGGCGTTGAGAAAAATCACCGGTAAGAAACCCATCGCAATTTTTATTTGATATTTATTCTGTGGTCAATCTGAGGTCCTAGGTGGGCGTCGTAGGCCGAGTGTATCTGAGTGCGAGTTCGAGAATGATCCGCTAGAATTTGGTAATTATATGCGTGAGTTTAGTCAGTGTCAGCGTGATAATCATACAGAATATAAGCAATGGGTGGAAGATATTCTTCCGATTTGAAGGCAAGCTTTTATAAGTAATTCCGGAATACAAGATATACAGGCTATTTCAAATGAAGAAGGTGCTGTCACAATTGAAAAGATGGTCGATGTTATTGACAATATGATAGCAAAAACAAATGCATACGCTGAGCTTTTGAAGCAGATACTCACAAAACGATTCTCGAGAATACAACGTTGGGTTGACGTTGGCAAAGAAGAAATGAAGAAATTTTTCGCAGTAATACTTTATATGGGAATAGATAAGAAACCTTCTATTGAACATTATTTGGAAAATGGACCGTTTGTGTTACACTCCTTTCATTCACAAAATATCTCTTTCTTACAATGGATTTAGTACCATACTGCGTTGCTGACATTTTGTAGATGTGCAGCCTGATAATGATGATGTTTTGTACCGAATTCAACCATTAGTAGACCAACTGATCATCAAGTTTCGTAAATTATATGTGCCAGGTGATACAATTGTCGTTGACGAATCGCAAATCAATCACCATCACCTAGATTCCATCAAAAACCCATAAATATGGGAGAAAAATTTATAAAATGTGTTCTGCCAATTGTTACACATGCGGGATCAGGAGCTATTATAGAAGGTCTTGACAAACCTGGATCTATTGTGGTGAAACTATGTTTGCAACTACTAAATGAAGGTAGACTGATTGTAGCAGACAATTATCATACTGAAATTGCTCTTGCAAAATATTTGAAAGATAAAAACACGGATTTATGCGTAACTTTGCGAAAAAAAGAGAAATCTTTCTGAAGCAGTCACAAAGAAAAAACTCAAACTTGGCGATGTCATGGCAAGACAGATAGATTGTTTTGTGACTGTTTTGAAGTGGCATGACCAACGAGACGTGTTGATGATATCGACGTGCCACGACGACGGAATGACAAACGTTTCCTATTGGAGAGGGGAATCATCAAACCGAAATATGGTTATTGATTACAATGAAGCAAAAAAAGATTGATGTCACCGATCAGCTGGGTATCAAGAAAAAGTCTGTCATGGTATAAGAAAGTTGCAGTTGCTTTACTCTTCCAAGTAGCACTTGTCAATATCCGAGTAATTTTTCATGAGGCTACTGGATCCTCCGTTACTAGTTTGGAGATTCAAGAAGCTATGATTCGTCATTGGCTTGGCGAGGTAGTTGAGAAAAAACAAACGGCAAGACCATCAAACTTGCCAACAGCTCATCCAGGACGACATCACCTTTCTGAAATACCACGGTGAGATGGTAAACTCATACGACGTCGTTGTGTTCACTGTTATGCCAAGAAAAAAACAGGAAGGAAATCCTTTAACAGCCAAACACAGAATGCCTGGAATGTACTAAAGATTATTGTTTGCAATGTTACAATGCGGTTCACAATTACCTGTAGAAAAAAATTGTTGGATTTTTGCTTTATTAACTTTCCAGTATATGGGAAGTTCTTGTAATCGCCTCGAAAATCGAAATTGAAATTTTCAACTTTTCTTTACGTTTTGAGGCCTATAGAGTATATATAAAGTGTTTTTAGAAAGAAGTATGTGTGTGTGTGTGTATGTACGTACGTTCGCGGGCAGTTTTTCTACGAGCATAACTCACGTAAATAAAGTCGTATCGACTTCGTTGAGGTGTCAATCGAAGCGTCTTTGTAACCTTAAGAGCTGATTAGTTTTTGGAAAACTTCGGTCGGGGGGGTTTGCTGTTTTCACCCCTTGAAGGTCAACCATGTTATGCGCTATATCTCACGAACCAAACATGCGATTTTCATTATTAAGGTGTCAATCGACGCGTATTAACATTTAAGTGATTCTATCAAATTTTTAAAAAAATTCTTGGAGCCGTTTTTTAATTTTTTTTAAAAAAAGTGCAAAAAATTAGGTTTTTTTTCAAAAACACAAAATTTTTAACCTGATTTTCAACTCTAAGTAATCAATTTTTATATTATTTATATACTCCAGATAGTTTTTGTGAAAAAACCAGCAAAAGTTTTTTTCATGATTACAAAAAAACATAAATAAAAAATAAAAAATCATTAAACGTTCAAGGTCATTTACGTCATTCGTTATATCTCGAGAACCAAATATAATCTTTCCATCATTAAGGTGTCAATCAACGCGTATCAACATCTTCATGATGTTGTTATATTTAAAAAAAAAATCGTTAAAGCGATTTTTTTGATTTATTATTTTTTTTTTTGGAAAAGTAGTGTTTTTTTCAAAAAAAATTGATTTTTAACCTGATTTGCACATCGTAATAGTAAATGTTTATAGAATTTATAAAATTTTATCAACTTTTGTAGAGAAACCAGCAAAAACTTTTCTTATTACAAAAAAAATAAAAAAAAACTCACCATATAAAAAGGGTTCATTCGAATCATTATACCTTAAATCTCTTATTCTTAAGACCTTGTTGTAAAGTCAATCAAAGTTTATTAATATTTTCAAAATTTGAGCAGATTTTCAATAGTCTTCACAGCACCATGTTTTAACTTTAATGAAAAAACTGCTTTGAAACCTGTCCCCCCTCCGATTGATCCGCGTGAATAATCAATCAAACCAATGCACCGAAATCCTTACGTAATCAATTGACGCTCGCGTAGATGTTATGATTAATTTTAACTCATTCCAATAACTTTTATGAGGTACATTTTTATTATTTGAAGTTATATTATTTCCATAACTATTATTGTGTTTAATATTTTTAATATCTATGTAGATATTACTGGGAAGTTGACCGTGTGAACCTCATGGGTCGCACCTCACGGCTTGTTTTTTGATTAACTTTGTATCAAGTGTGCTAAATAAATGAATAATAATAATATAACACTATTTTTGTTTTGTTCAAACACTTTTGTAAGAAAATATTAATGCATCGGAAAAAAAGAGACAAATCACCATGAAATGTCTTTTCCTGAGTAGACAATAGGGTCCCTAAACGAAAAAAAAAATTTGTGCTGCTGCGTTTATTTAAAACAAGCATTTGAAATCACCTATGATTTTGCTCACATATGATACACGGACTTGGTGTTCTTGGTACAAAAAATGCGTCATGTATCATATGTGATTGGACAGAGAACCTGTTAAAGCTATGATTATTTAGTGAACAAATGAATTTACTCCGTTTTCTTTCATTTTTTTGATAAAAAATATATTAAAAAATGCAATTGTTGATAATTTTCTGGTTGATACTTCAATTCAAATGTTTGAAGAACCTCCATGAATCTTATCAGATTTTTTGCAGCAATTAAACTGCTTGAAAAAACGGCAAGACGAAAACGACCCATGTAGGCAGTTCGAAGGTGCCCAAAAAAAGTAGGCAGACGAAGGGATATGTATGATGAAAAAAAGGTTGATGAAAATAATATTACCTAATTTCACTTACTCTAATGACGTGGTTTCTAAAAAAAAGTCTCTGGTATTTAATTGGCACTTCTGCTAACCATTGCATTTCGAAATCAGATATTTTAAATTTTCATCAGCTTAAACTTCTTAGTGTTTTTCATCATTTTCAAAAACATTCATACGCGTGAAAATTCAATCAACCTCCCCCATCCTCATTCACTAAAAGCTATACGTTATCAATGGACGATGAATGATACGATTAATACTAACTCATTCCAATTACTGTTATAACTACCTTTCATTTTTATTATTTAAAGCAGTATTATTTTCATTATTAAATATTATTTTTAATATTTAAGTAGATATTACTGGGAAGTTGACCGTATGGACCTCAAGAGTCTCACCTCGCGGGTTGTTCTTTTAATTATTAATCATCTGAGCGTTAAAATGTTTCTTTTTATATCATCATAATATTGTTCGCATCCTTGGCTCAGGTATTATTGCCATTTTAGTTGTTATAACCATTACAGTAATATTCATCATTGCTTTGAAAAATTAAAAATTTGAAATGTCAACTAGAAATGCTAGCAGGAGGATTTCCAAATTTAATGAAATTCAAGAAAATCTTTAATCAAAGAAAGGATAGTTTACATATCCTAGACGATAACCAAGTATCGCAGCATTTGATAATTCTCCGTGAACTTTCCCACATTCAAATTTGTTTGCGCAGCTTTGAAAAAATAGCTCAGCATATTTTGCAGTTTACCTTCCAACGATGCAATAAGCTGAACACCATGACATTATAAAAGACCATGTAAGAAGTAGTAATAGTCGTTGTTAATAAGCTACGGAGTAAAAATATATTTTTTTTGCAGTCAGTTCGGATGTTTAATTAGCATGCATGATAAACATTTTCATGTTAATAAAAATACATAGATGTTCCGGTCCAGTTTCCATTAACATTGCATGAGTTCACTGTGTCGATGCGGCTAAATGGATTAATTTCGATTGTTGTTGTTTTTCAAATCCTAGCTTTAGTGACAAAATAAGCGGGATATAGTATGTTCATATGAGTCAGTCAACAATGCCATCTTTGAATGGTTTAAAAATATTCGTGGCAGCAATTTATCAGTGGTATTTTAAAGCAAAAGACACTAGAAAATCCCAGATGCGAGCAAAAAAAAAGCAATCAATATATGGCGGTTTTACAAGAAACAGCAAGAACCAACAACTCTTCAGAGGGGTGGCATAATAGAATAAATAAGTAAATCGTTAAAAGGCACCCCACTTTTTATAGTTTCCCACAAGAACTAATTTGAACGGTGATAAGGCTATGTTCGCTAAAGTACGAGAGGGATGATTATTTTACTCTTCTTCTTTTTGTGAAAACACATGTTTTGTTTCTGAATGTCAAATTCATTTACGCCAACGGCCGAAATTATTTGAAACTACATGCGGGAATGAGAATTTATAGTGGTGTACAGTTGTGACAAGTTTAAAAACTGGCTACAAACTTGTATAGTGCTATTTTTTAGTGAAAAGACGTGTTGCTAGTTTGGATTATCTGTGAAAAAAGGAAAAACACTGAAATGAAGTGCATCGTAAGGTTTTATCGAAATCGGCCGTATGAACGTCCTGTCGGTATTTAATTTCATCGGTAGGTAAACATTTCTTGGGAAAAATATCCTCTTAATAGTTCTCGTTACAAATATATTAAATATATTTCACGCAAAAACCCACAGAAAAATGTTGTTTACTTTTTTGTTTATAAATGTAATTTTGCACCTCTTAGGCATTGTGCCATTCACAAGCGGTTCACTTGAAGATAGATTTGAGTCGATCCAATTCATAAAATTTTCTTTATTCATAAATGATCATTAAACGTGCAGATTTCCGACAAATTTCAAGGAAAAGACAGTGTGGATGAATGTCATAGGTGATGTTGACACCAACTTCAGTCAATATGCTTGCGTTTGCTCGAACCATTTTGGGAAGGTAGATTTGGTAAAATTGACAAGGAAGTCCATGCTTGTAACAGATGCAGTTCCTTCACTGAACCTCAAACTTGAACCAACAAGAAAGGGGCGCTAAAATATTTATTATCTTTGACCTTATTCTTTATACTTTCACAACTGGATGATTGCAGTGATCCCACAAGCAATGCTTTGCCGATTTCAGTGAGGGGAGAATATGATTCATCAGATAAAACAATTCAATTCCCTTTACTAGATTCCCTCTAATCCCCCTATGAACTCAGGCGATGCAACAAATTTGTTGATATTGCTACACAAGACAATAATTCAGATTCAGATGTGGTAAGCGAAAAAAATTTGAAGAATTTGTCCAGTTACTGAATTTATTTTATACATTTTGATACTGTTCCAAAAATTCTCTGGCGTTCAAACAAACTCGACGTGTTTGTTGCCAGCAGTGGAAATGTATGATTCATCCCCTTTGATGGTAAGTTGATAGTAATCATTAGTTGTTTTATCTGAAAATGAAATTTTGTAGGTCGTTCAACGTAAAGGCGCAATTCCACTGAAGCAACTTTTAGGCAATATTTGGCGAATGCCACACATAGCTTTTCCATTAAAGCAACTCGAGGCACCAAAAAATAAGTTTCCCTGACGCATGCGCAAGTTGATTGTTGTTGCCTGGACGTATGCATCATCCCGCGACAAAATCCAGCTTGTCGAACAGTGTCGCCATTATCCAACGTTGCGTGGATCGGTGCGGCTTGTAGCGTGTGTTACACTCCCATGCAACATTGTTGCAGATGCTTGCAAATGTGCAACTTGATACCGCATCATTTGCGCTTATGTTTAGTATAACGCATTCAATTCGCGTTTAAACAATGCCTCGGATACTTTTTGTTTGTCAAGCAAAATCAACAAGCCTTTTTTGCTTAGGTGTTAATTTTGCTTGGGAAATCTTTCGAATTCATTATTAAGTAGTTAGTTGCATCCCGAATCTCTGAGGAGATACACTTAACCTATATTTTAAGAGATATAATATCGAATAATTAACAGTTACATTAAATATTTGTTTAAATTTTATTATTGAATATAACAAAAACTAAATTGGTGGCAGCGGTGGGATACGCAAAATTGTATCTAAGTACAAAATATTAATTGTGTATCCAGCGATACGAGTCCTCACTACGGATTCAATTTAGTGTAACAGCCATAATTACGGTGCGAATCGGAAGGTGAATCGAATTTCACGAAACGAAATTTGCAACAGTTGTCAACGTTACTGAGGTAACCGACTTCAACCGAGCCGCTTAATTGAAAAAAAAGGATTTGCCGGGAGTAGCAACCAGCCTGGGTAACATCAAAGGAAGACGCTTCTAACAAGCAGCCGATGATCGAATCCAGGATGACATCGATTCTAATCTTAGGGTCAATGTAAGTCAAATGTAAAATAATTTTCTATATTTTTTGTACTATATGTATTGTGATCCATACAGGTAGTTCACGTAATAGTTAAATCGCGTAGTCTGAATCAGTTTCCAATTGATATGTGTGTTTGAGTTCCGTCAGTATTTCCAGAAAGTAGGGTTTTTATATTTTTTGTTCAGGGAACCAATGAAACGGTTTTGGAGTTGCGATAATTTTTCTCGTCGAAAAGTGAAAGCCCCTTATCTGATTGTGCAAGTGAAAGGTCAGAGGGATCTTGTGAAAACGTAGGAATTGTGTGCGCAATAATGGCGGTAAACTTGAGTGATCTGTTCAAATTCATAAAACCATTCGAGGGACGAGCGGAAGACGCATTTAATTTTATAAACAGTTGCAATCAGGCTATAGATCTGGCGTCGGCAGACCAGAAGCCAGTATTGTTTAAATACATTCAAACCCAAATTAAGGGAAACGCGCAGTTGATATTATTGAATAAAGAATTCGATAATTGGGAAAAGTTGAAAGCTGAAATAAAGAATGTTTATCAGGAACCACATTCTGCATTACAGCTTCATAGGGAGCTGTATGCGATAAAACAAAGTTTTAGTGAGACTGTAGTAAGTTATACTCAGCGTGTTCAGACACTCCATAGGAGAATTTTACAAGCACGAAGTTCAATTGTAAAGTCTGAACACAAAGCTGGAGAAACTACTTACCTCGCGGAGGAAACTCTAACTGTTTTTGTAAATGGACTTAAACCCAGTTTGTGCCAATATGTCATAACTCAAAAACCCAAGTCAGTTGATGAGGTATGTAGAATTGCTCAGGAAGAAGAGTAAAGGCAAAATACGTTCCGGTCGAATATCAATACAGATTTTTCGAATCGAAACACTTTGCCAAAAGTTAGTTTAGTTAACAAAAAGTCCGAGTGTTACAAATGTGGGAAAATGGGGCATTTCGCGAGAGATTGTAAGTCAAGAGGAACATATCATCGAGGTTATCCTAGTCAATCTCGTACTACAATAAGCAGGCCGAATAGTAATTATAGCTCAGGGAATCAGAGAAGTGAAATGGCTGAAAACAATGATGAAAATAGTAAATATGGCAATAGAAAACAGAGAGAGAATAATGAATTCAAAACGCGATTAGTTAACCAAGTAGTGGAAATAAAAAAAAAAAACAGTTTAAAAACAGTCCTCATATATTTGTGAAAGTTAATGGCGAGATGATAAAAATGTTGGTATAAGGAAGACTAAAGTATTTGAAGATCAGGTAGACAAAGAAAACAGGGTTAAATTCAATGATATACATAGTGATAATAGCACAGAAGCTATTGGAAAAGTAAAGTTAGAGGTTGAAATAGGAAATGGAATGTTGGAAGCAACATTTCACGTCGTAAATGTTGACATTATAAATGGCTATGATGGTATTTTAGGTACAGATTTCTTTGAATTAAATAAGGTAAAAATCGATTATGAGACAGAGTCGCTTGGAAATTCAACGTTTAGAGTTAAATTAGAGAGTGATGAATTTCAGCTAAAAGGCAGGAGAGAAATAAGAAGATACGTTCCGATAATCGGGAAAATTGGGGACGTTGTTTTTATCAACGAAGTTGACATAGATGGTATAAAAATACCTTCGTGTGTCACTAAGATTGATGAAACAGGCAGAGGGCACGTACCTATATTGAATACGAATGATGAGGATAGAATTTGTACAATTTACGGAATAAAAGGTAAAATATTTTCAGAAGATGTCTTAAAAACATAAAAAGAAATCCATATATGAGATACTAGATAAATATAACGAGTTATTTCAAGAGATTGATCCAGCTAATTTGACGCAGGTAGCTGAACATACCATAGATTTGATTGAGGGAGCTAAACCGGTTCACGTAAAATTATACCGATATCCAAAGGTCGACGAAAAAGAGGTTAACAAACAGGTCGAAAAATTGTTGAGGGATAACACTATCAAAGAAAATAATTCACCGTGGAATGCACCCTTGTGGATAGTCCCTAAAAAGAGTGACTCTTCTGGGGAAGTGAAGTGGAGAATGGTCGTCGATTACCGGAAGCCTAATGAGAAGACTATTGCAGATAATTACCCACTGCCAAATATCTCAGAGATATTAGACCAGTTGGGTACTGCTTAATACTTTTTCATTCTTGATCTCACGTCAGGATTCCATCAGATTCCTGTACGAAGAGAAGCTCAAGCAAAAACTGCATTTTCAACCCGATATGGTCATTACGAATATAATCGTATGCCGTTTGGTTTGGAAATGCTCCGGCTTGCTTTCAAAAGGCAATGAATACAGTACTTAGTGGCTTGCAAGGTACACGATGTTTTGTATACCTTGACGATATAGTTGTGTATGGAAGAGATCTTAAGGACCACAATGATAAATTGGAGGATGTTTTGGCTAGGTTAAGAAAAGCAAATCTGAGAATTCAGCCTGCGAAATGTGAATTTCTTAGGAAAGAAGTGGCATACTTAGGCCATGTAATCACTGAAAATGGCGTAACAATGGACAAAAACAAGGTAGATAGTATCGTGAAAATGGAAAAACCAGTAGATACAAAGGGTGTCAAGTCATTCCTTGGAATGGCTGGGTGCTATCGGCGATTTATTAAAAATTATAGTAAAATCAAAGCCCCAATTAACAAACTACTGAAAAAGAGTGAAGATTTTATATGGGGTATAGATCAGCAGAAAGCATTTGAAAGATTAAAGGAGGAATTGATAAAAGAGCCTATTTTAAAGTATCCGAATTTTGAGAAGCAATTCATCATCACGACAGACGCAAGCAATCACGGGATCGGAGCAGTCCTAAGTCAAGAACATCAAGGGAAAGACTTGCCAATCCAATATTTGTCGAGAACTTTGAATAAGTCTGAAAAGAATTATTCAACCACAGAAAAGGAATGTTTGGCAATTGTTTGGGCGGTCAAACAGTGCAGGCATTATCTTTATGGAACTAAATTTTTGATAAGGACGGACCATCGACCCTTGATTTGGCTATTCAACGTAAAAGATCTTGGAAGTCGTTTGATAAAATGGCGATTAAAACTAGAGGAATACGACTATACTATCGAGTACAAACCCGGAAAAGAGAATGTAGTGGCGGATGAGCTGAGTCGAAATGTCAGAATGATGAACGCTAATGAATCTAAGGATGAAGAACCTCAACCCAGCACAAGTAATGCACGTTCAACAGATAATAATAGCCCAATGTCTGAAGTAGCTCCTGAACATGCAGCAGATCATGAAAGTAACGAATATGAAGACAATGAAATTCGGAAAGAGCTAATAAAAGAAGCACATGACGGTTTTCTAGGGGGACACAGAGGTATCAACGCAACTGAAGAATATATCAAACGTAGATTTTAATGGAAAAATATGAGAAAGAAAATTGAAGAATATATTCAAAATTGTAGTGCTTGTCAAAAAAACAGAATTGTTTCAATGGCGGCTAAGTCATTGGAAAAAGTCCATTTAGATTGTGTGGGACCATTTAAAAACGGTACAGAAAATGAGGATACTGGGGGCTGACGATACAGGATAACTTAATTAAGTTTATCAGATTTGTCCCAATGAAAGATATAAATGCGGGAACTGTTGCGAGTAAACTGATTGACGAATGGATAACTTATTTTGGAATTCCTCAAAACATTCTTACTGACAATGGATCAAACTTTTGTGGAAATTTGATGAAGAAATTAGAGAGAATACTCAATATAAAACATATTGCTACAAGTTCGTCTCATCCTCAATCGAACGGAAGCGTTGAAAGAGCACACGCTAAACTTACAGAGTATCTGAGAACAACCAGAGAAGACTTGTTGCAGCAAAATAATTGGGATCTAAAACTTCGATTAGCAAGTATGAACTATAATCAAACGATACACAAAGCAACAGGTTATTCACCTCACGAGTTAATGTTTGGACAAAAACCTAGACCAATATCATTTATAAGGAATTCTGAGCCTGAGAAAACAGTGGAAGATTATGCAGACAAGTTAAAGAATACCTTAATTGAGTTATGGGAAAATGCTAAAGGAAAAGATAAAGAAAACAAAGAAAAATCAAAAATCAGATACGACAAAAACATTAGGAAGAAGTTAGTTCAATTTCAAGTTGGTGACAAAATCCTCAGACGAATTGATAGAAGGAATGGTAAAACAGATGATTTATGGTTAGGACCATATACTGTTACTAAAGTAAATAAAGACAGCATTCAAGTCAAAATATATCGGAAGTTTGTTCAGATTAATAACAAAGACGCAAAAAGATATATAGAAAAGTAATCTAGTTTTAACTTTCAATTTCAGCCTAACCGTAGCCGTAGCATTTGATGCTGTAAAAGTGGATAATCCAGGCATATATTTCAAATCACTGCGAGATACCAGATTCGTAAGCAAAACAATTAATTTGATAAAGCCTATAGAGATAACTGAAATAGAAGAAGACATTGATAGGATAGACAATCTAGTAAATAGTATAAATGATATGTGTACCACTGAGTTAAAACAATACAAGAATTTCAAATCAAATGGTAGATTACAAGTGCGTAGGTTACACCATAATCTCAATACAGTTTATGGGTTAATGGGAATTACTCCAAATTTAAGGTATAAAAGAGGTCTGATGAATTGGGTAGGAACAGGTTTAAGTTTTTTATTTGGGACAATGTCAGCCGATGATGCTGAATGTTACTGGATGTTACTCGAAAAAATGAAAATAATATTAAAAGGGGAATCTAGTGTTGATAAAAGAAATTAACATGCAAGCTAAATTGATAAATCAGGAACAAAATGATATTAAAATTAACGACATTATCCAAGGGATAATACAAATTAACAATAGTACTAAAGAGCAAGAAAGATTACTGAATTTAGAGATATACTATGATGAAATTTATATCAAAATAAACCATAGAATAGAAGTGATTGACTTAAGGATTGAAGTTTTTAGAGATTCTATTTTATTTATCCAAGCAGGTATTTTACACCCATTCATAATTGAACCTGAGAACCTTCTTACAGAGTTAAATAAACTCAAGGAGAAGCACGATTTAGTTGTAGAAGCCAAATTAGGTAATTATCAAGAGTTGATTAAAGATTTACATTTAACAGCGTTTATTAAAAATAAAAGGGTTATAGTAGTTTTAGGAGTAGATACTTTAAGCCCACAAGAACATGAGACATTCAAGATAATTAGTTTGCCATTCATAGATCAAGAACGTACAATATTAATACAAAATCTGGCAAGGTATTTGATTATTACTAAAGACCGAGATGATTATATAACCGTGAATGAAACGGATTGTAGGAAAATTGATAGGAAAAATATTTGCAATTCCTTACCTTTAAGAACAACATACGAAAGAAGTTGTATAACAGACATCTATTTGAGACAAGAATCAAAGTTATGTGAAGTCAAACAAATTCAATCTCAATTGGACATATTTCATAAATTAAATAATATTCTAATTATCGTAGTTACCAGTACGGAAAGTAAATTAAGTTGCAAATGTAAAAATAGGGAACAAGAACAGAAGAATATACAAGGTATATATATAGTTTCTGTTGACGATAATTGTAAATTATACACTGTAACGCAAACGTATCAATCACAGACTAATGTTGAAACTATCTTAAAGAAAAAAGATAAAATAGTTGAAGTTGAAGATTGCTGTGAAGCTGTTAAATTGCGAGATATTAAGATTAATGATAATATAAATATTGGAAAATTTTCAAGTAGTAACGTACATGAGATAAGAGATTTAACTTCAGAAATAATTGAACAGTCAAATTTCTGGGACAAAGCGGTAAAACCACTTCCAAAATATTTAAGGAAGAATTCATTTAGAGGATTTATGTTTGCTCTATTTCTAATTGCATTATTATACGTTATATTTAAATGTTGTAAGCCATGTCTAAGTGGCGGATGTTTAACCATTTTTAACAGATGTTTTTGTTGGAAAAGTAGAAATGTTTCAAATTCACTAAGACCAACCGAATTAGCCGTTCGCTATTCTGATGATCCGAGAGCTTCAGTTGAATATAGTTATCCAAAAAGCTCGTCGAAATTAAGATCACAAAGACTGTAAAATGTAAAATAATTAAATAATAAAATTTTGACAATGTATAGAGCATCATGTAAATCCGAGGTATTAACTATGTTATTAGAAATTTCGGGACGAATTTCACTTTAAGGATGAAGATGTTACATTCCCATGCAACATTGTTGCAGATGCTTGCAAATGTGCAACTTGATACCGCATCATTTGCGCTTATGTTTAGTCTAACGCATTTAATTCGCGTTTAAACAATGCCTCGGATACTTTTTGTTTGTCAAGCAAAATCAACAAGCCTTTTTTGCTTAGGTGTTAATTTTGCTTTGGAAATCTTTCGAATTCATTATTAAGTAGTTAGTTGCATCCCGAATCTCTGAGGAGATACACTTAAACTATATTTTAAGAAATATAATATCGAATAATTAACAGTTACATTAAATATTTGTTTCAATTTTATTATTGGATATAACACGTGCGACATGGAGTGGAATATTGAAAAAAATACTCTTTTTATTGAGGATTACCATAATTCGCGTGAATTATGGAATAACAAAATAAGTGTGTACAAAAGATTTAAGAATCAAAAACGACAGTTTGCAGCAATTAGCAAATAAGTACAACTGTACTGTGGTTGAGGTAAAAAAGAAAGTTAAGAATTTGCGATCGGCATTTAATCGCGAAAGAAAAAAACATACAAACAAAAAGAGTGGATCATCTCCCAGTAAAAAAGGGAAATGGTTTGCATTTGAGCTTTTGAGTTTTTTACTAGATGTCGATGTACCGAAATCGACATTGTCAACTGCTGATGGTGAAGAGTTTGAAACAAGTACACACAAATTAATATTACTATTTGTGTATTCAACTGTATATTTGAATTTAGGTGTAATGGTCCTGCCAAGGCACACGTCCTTCATCTGATTGAAAATGCCTCATAAATTCATTTCTCACTTCTTTAGATTCTGAATTTGATCTTCTTGCTCTATGAGACAAATCCGCGAAATACTGGGCTCAGATATCCGAAAAAGATACAAAAGCGATTGATAGCTATCATCCGTAGTCACATACCTGAGTGTCACGAACAACCTCACACGAGGTGGTATTGTTTCCCGGAAGTTGGTATCATATTTTTTTATTGCAGGTGATACCTTTTCAAGCAAGTACTCAAAATCTTCTTTACTCATTCTAGTGAAATTTACAAATAAGTAACCATCGCCTGCAACCAACTTTTTGTAAAAATCATTTTAAGTTTCTTGATTATCAACATACAATTCTCTTCGCCACCACCGTGGCTTCTGCCTCTTTTTTTTACGATTTAAAGATATTACCAAGTAAGCCGCTGCCGCGATAGTTTGCAAAGAAATGCTATACCAAAATGAAGTTGCCTGAATGGAATCGTATGAGATGAATGCAACACGCATAGGCGACAAAGCGCATGTGATATGGGGGGGACAAATGCCGCATGCGACATTTTTCAATTTTGTCGCATATAGCCGCAAACCAATAATCAGACAACACTAGGAAACAAGTCGCATGCCCCATGTCGTTCAGTGTTGCTTGAATGGAATTGCGCCTTATTAGCTAGTATACTAACTTCCGCTATCGGGATGCTGATGGCGTTTCGTTTATTAGAGTGAACGTCCCCCATAACTACATAGTTGACAGATGATTAAAGTTTATCTTAGACAGTGTTACGTGCGAAATTTAAAAGATTTTACAAAGTAAGTATGGCAAATTTGTTCTCAAAGTTTTTGTAATATGACGGAAAATGTTTAGTCGTTTAAATAGTAACAGAAAATACCAAAGGTTTTTGCATTGATGAGCCCATCAAGATTCTTCATTAGTGTTTACATAGTCGTAAAGTGATGCTGTTAAGCTTGGTGGAGCTTTGTAGACAAGCGGCATCTCACCCTTAGTTTCGGTAAAGATGCCTCTTGTTATATTCGGTAGTATTACTATGAACATGTGATGATTTTTTCTAGTTACACTACAGGAAAACTTTGCCAACTTACTACAAAAGGAAAGGAAATGTTAATACAGCTCAATGGAGTAAGCAAAATTTGAAAGAGGCCCTAGATAAAATGGAACGGTGTGTATTGAAATTTAGGGAAGCGGAGCGGTATTACGGAATACCAGCAAGGACATTGAAACAGCGATTAATTTCAAAAAACTCCAGCAAAGTTTCACAGGGCCTTCAAGTAAATTAAACTGAGATATAAGAATTACAACTAGTTTTCTGTTTACTTTTTCAGGTTTATTTGGCGAGAGAAATGAAAAGAAACTTGTGACACATATAAACAAGCTTTCTGCAGCGGGTTTTGCACCCGATCAAACTTTCCAGTTCGCAGAGGGACTAGGAATTCCCCACCCATTCAACAAAGAGAAAGAAATTGCGGGATATGATTGGCTGACATCTTTCTTGAGTGGAAATCCGGAGCTAAGTGTTAGAAAAGCAGAAGGTCTTTCCGTAGCACGTTCTAAAGGAATGAATAGAGAAAGTATAGGAGCGTTTTTCAAATTATCGGGGAGAGTAATGGAGGAGAATGACCTCTATGGGAAGCCTAACCATATTTACAACATGGATGAAAGCGGTGTTCAGGCAAATAATACACCAGGCTCAGTTATAACGCAAAAAGGCTCCAAAAGCGTTCACACTTTGACGTCTGGCGAAAAGGGAGAGACTGTGACAGTGATAGCCTGCTGCAGTGCCGGCGGGCAATTTTTACCTCCAGTACTCAAATTCAAAGGAGTTAATAAAAGAATTAATTTGAAGACGGACTTCCTCCTGGATCGCAAGTATATATGAACCGGAAATCTGCTTATATCAGCACTGAATTATTTATGAAGTGGCTGACGGAACACTTTCTGTCGCAAAAGCCACCTGGAAAAGTTTTATTAATCCTGGGTGGACATTCAAGCCACTGCAGCTCTCCCCAGGTGCTTGAAACGGCCACTAATAACGATGTGATTTTTCTCCGTTTGCCAAGCCATTGCACTCATGCTTTGCAACCTTTGGACAGGTGTTTTTTGAATCCTTCAAAAACTATTTTAAGAAAGAAGCAGCAGCTTGGATAAAAAACAACTCGCAAAGACGCATAACACGTTATCAAATGGGAAGCCTTATTGGAGCTGCATGGCGTAAAGCTGCTTATGTGGATAATGCTGTTAGCGGATTTGAATCAACAGGCATCTACCCGCTAAGTCCAAATAGAATTCCAGATCATTTTTTTACAATTTCTGACACCGTGAGGATGCAGTACCTTCTTTCTCGAGCACAGTCCAAAAGCGATCATCTGATAACCAGAAACCCACAGAAGCTTACTCTACTGCAGACCTCAATTCATCAAATGAATCTGGAAGAGATGTAGATTTAGTGACGCCTGGGAAAGTTCTACTTCAAGTTTCTCCAGTACCCGTAATACCCGTGAAAAAGGCCCATGCCAGGAGGCGGCTGACTTGTGTTTTTACTGAGAGGGTTCATATTGAAGAAATGGAAAGAAGAGTAAATACGAAACAGGAAAAAACACGAAAACCCGTCATAAATTCCAAAATACATGCGAAAAAGAAGATATCTGAAATTCAAACCAAAATCGATACTGATCGTTGCTGCGAATGTTGGGGAAACTGCATCGGAACAAGCAAGAATGACGATTGCATAGAATGACCAGTCTGCAAAAGATGGTTTCACGAATCCTGTTCACCGTTCCATGAAAATTGTGTAGATTGTAATCGATCCGTACTAAGGGAAAAAATATCATCAGCAATAAATAATATTTCCTACTATAAAACACAGCTGTTCATAAATTGCACAATTGTGCAGTCAAGAATTTTAATTGGCACAATTAATTTATTGACTAAGTTGCACATTTTACAAAGCATACAAATATATGTAAGCTAGAGCTTAGGTCTGTGCTGTAAGCACAACAATAAATTGTATTACATAAAATAACGTGTTGTCGTTTTTTTACGGGTCTCCTCGGTAACAATCATAACGTGGAGGTTTCAGTTGCTGCTAATCAATATATTAATTCAACTAAAATTGTAAATAAAGTAACTCAATACTTAATGTAGATAGAATCAAAAGTCATAAAAAGTGCTTCTCAAAATTGTTCCTACGTAGAAGAAGATGCAATCACGGTAAGTTACTGAAGCAATGAATGGTGCGAATGTATTTTTCTTATGCTACAGCTTCACCTGCGCCTTAACGCGTTAATTAACGCGTTAACAATCGCATCACACAGATGTAGCCAACAGTTTAGTGCCCTAAATAGCATGTGGCATTGTTCATGACGTTAGACGTTAAGCGATAACTGGGGTGGCGGTTTTTCCGACACATCAAAGGATTTTAGCGCGCTACATTGAGCGGTAATCTGTGTTGGCTACATTTGTGCAGTTGTTTTATACGTGCAGTGTGTCGGGTTGCTTGTGTAGATTCCCAGAAAATGGAGTGGCCGAATGAGAAAGTGATTGAATTTTAGAGGTGTTTGCAATGGAACCGAGCCTTTGGGATCCCCGATCGAAATTGCATAAAAATCGCGGAGCACAAAGTGATGCATGGCGACGTATCATCCAGTCACTTTCATTTGAAATTTCATTGGATGCATTGAAAGGCAAAAAAGAATCTTTAATGGGGTATTATCGTATCCATTTGAACAAATTGAAAAAATCAAAGAAATCAGGTGTCGGCACTGATGATATATATAAAATATTGATGATAGAGAACAATTAATGAACTGTATTCAAAACCTTACTTACAAATTTAACGCAAAAAGTAGAAATAGTAATTTATCAGCCCAAACAGTCACATCTCCACATTCTACTCTTATAAGTGAGACATCTACATCACCAAATCTGCAACAGACATCGCAACAACAACAACAATATACTATGTCCATAACTGACGACGGGTCCATTTCAATCCTAAGCAATGAACAATTACTTCCTGTTTATGTTGAAAACTCATGAAGAACTTAATCTAGCCTCATAGTATTCTTAATTCAACTGAATTTTTTATTTTTGTTTTACTAATGTTACCTGAATTTATTAAGTTTTTGGATAGTTTAAAAATAAATTTAATTACTATATGCTTTTGGTTGTATTTACTTACCTTGATCATATTGTCTAAAGTTGCAATTAGTGCAGCGCAGACTTCTATAATAATTTTCGAGATAACTTGGTGAGATATTTTAAATAAAAAATGTAAGCTTCTAAAGCTGTCTCCTGTTGCTAAGTACCGAAGAGTTAACGACAGACGAACTTTGGCAGGAATTGCTTTTCGGAATTTTAAAACATCCAAGCTATATGATCCATGGTGTATTGAAAACAGAAAGAATATAATTTTCTTCGATTAAAACACTTACTCTGTTCGACGGCGATGCATTTGAATCATCCACCATCTTCGTTTGATTTTCGGTTTTCTAACATTTTTCCACTTAAAAACACGTACATAATAATTAATAGTACTCATATAATACACTAGAACAGCAGCTTGTGCCTCCATATCGAACATATTTAGCGCACTAATGCACGAAGAAATAACTTTTGTAGCAAGGCTTCGCATATGAAGCCACTCGTTTAACGCGTTAGTTTTTAACGCCTTAATTAATGCGCACTTCGGCACAGACGCTAACACTAACATTAACGCAGGTGGAGCAGTAGCATTAGACAACGTGTCAAAAGTGGCCTTATGTGGAAAGTAGGTACATTGACATTGTATACGGACGATATTACTTCAAGAAAAGTAAGTTTTATTTAAAAAATTGAAATAGTATCTTCAATGTCTGCTTTTAGGTTGTAGCACATACTGATATTGATGATATTTTTATGGGTAATCTCACAATCGGTGTAGATGGAAATGTAATACCGTTCATATTAACATTGAATAGCAGCTTAAATGATAAACTTTCAGATTTCACATAATGCTAGAAACAACTCGACGGAGAAGACAGGCATGGAAGCATTTGTGAATATTAAATTTATGATTATCTTAGGCGGTCCCTAAACGGTCAACATTATTGCACAATATTATTGACCGTTTGTACGTGATATTGAAAGATTATGCAATATATTGCGTAAGGGTAATTTTTTTTGATATTTATTGCGCAATATGAAATATATTGCATCGTTTGTGGGCGATATTGCACAGTATTGGTTCAGTGTGTTACAAAACGGACGGAACGAACGCCCGAAAATGTCGCCAAAAGAAGATGATCGCAAATTTCTTTTGAAATGTATTGTAATTTACCTTTAATTACCAGCTGGGGGCTGTGGGAAGTGAAGAGTGCAGATTACAGCAACCGAATTAAAAAACCAGCCGTACGACGCACTTCTCGAAAAGTATCGCGAAAAATATAAGAATGCTACAGAGCTGGAATTAATCGAAAAATTCAATTCTTTGCGAACAAATTTCCGAAAGGAAATGCAAAAAAAATAGTAGCTCCGAAAGAAATGGTGTAGTAGCAGACGACGTCATCGAGCCAACATTGTGGTATTTCGATGCATGAGTTTTCGCGCAAGAAAAAGCCATTACTTCACTTATCACATTGAGCTTCGAAGAAGATGATGTTTTGCTGGAATCAGACCACTACTGGGCAACAATTTTGGATTCATTTCAACAGTTGCTAGCAAAGAAGAGCATCAACGACATTTTGTTCGAAGGCCGAATGGGAAATTTGCGCAAGGATTCGGCGCCTCGCGTACATCGACTCCTTATAAGATTGCTACAATGCAAGGCAGCCAAGTAGTTTTCCTGGATGATTCAGCGCAAGCGTTTCCAACCCAGCCTTCTTCATCAAACTTACAGGAAGATAACATTACACAATTTTTCCAAAACTTTCTTGAATAAATAGTTAAATAATATTGATAGCTATCGTTTCCTCAGCTTTGTGAAATCTTTCAAACTATGCATTATGGCTTTGCAGGTGTCCATAACAATTACTCCTATTGATGGTGGGGAAATTGCTGATATGAATTTTAAGTCTTCAAAGCTATTTCCCGTTGTTAGGTAATGTAGTGTTACTGACAACCGCTGACTTGGAGGAATAGCACCTCGCATTGTGGTGTTTTGTTTTTGAATCGCAGGTGTTACCTTTTTAAGCAGCTCATCAAATGATGCAATGTCTAGTCGCACAAAATTTTGAAAATCCTTTGCTTCACATATCCTTAATTCATTCAGCAAATGTTCATGAGTATATGGATTCCTTTTAGCGAACTATTTTTTCATCCATCTGGATCTTTTCTCAGGATTTTTCTTTTTTAAGGCAACAGCCAGTCCATGTCACTCAACATTTTCTTTACTCCAAACTATATGTTTACTGCACAATATTCAAACGTCAACTATAAATTGTACAATAATATTGTATCGTGTGGGGGATCAAGAGAAAATATTATGCAATAATATCGACCGTTTATGGGCCGCTTTATGGTGCTGGTTGCTGTTGTTATTGAGTATTTAGATTTCAGTTGTTGTCCATACCTCATCTTGTATTTAGATTATTATTGTATGTGTATTTTACCACAAAGAAAAAAGCGTTTGAAAATCAGTATATTAAAAGAAATAACTGAATATGGATGAATAAAATCGAGTTTGATGCATATTCCGAGATTCTGATACAGAAGCTTAAAGCACGGGTAAAAAACTTGGAAGCCCGATTGAAGAATAAAAATCGAATTATGCATAATCTGAGGCAGCAAAAGAAGCGAAATGATTCGAATGTACATCGTATAAAGAAACTAATAGCTCCTTTGAAAATTAAAAAGCTTATATTCGAGAATGTGAACGAAATTCTAGAAAAAATTGCGGGGCCGAATAAGCAAATATTTGAAAGGCAATATTTGAAATCAACATCGCTCCCACTTCAATAGTCGTACTATAAGCAGATTAAAGGTCCAGCGAACACGACTGAAGCCGCCCCAAATTAACACCAACACTGGCCATCGGAATCAAGGGATCGATGGTAAAAGTAATGACCTGTTAACAAATGCCATGAAGGATTTCATTACAACCGAGCTATGGGCCTTCAAGAAACCCAGAAAATCATCCCCGACACCTTCACCCGCTGCTTCTACGCCTAAGAGACACGCACCGGAGGCATCGATGGACATTTGGCAAGACGTGCCGAGCAACACCAATAACGGCGACATCGACATTGATGCCGAAATAAACGAAGACATCAACAAATTCCACCTAGCTACCGGAAGATTGGTAGCAAAAGGTAAAAAATCCTCCCACAACTCTCCAAATAACATCACGCCTAATAATAACAGGTTTGAAATACTAACCTCCACAAACGCCCCTCGCCAAGAGCTACCCAACCCCTCAGCCGTTATCAGTGCTAAATGGATGCCACCCATATTTATCAACAAGGTTACCCCCCAACTTTAGCAGCCATCATGAAAAAGCTCCCGTCAACACGCTATCGTGTAAAATCCTTCTCGGATGTCTATCACAAGCTCGTGGTAGACAACATCGAGGCTCATGACTTCATCATGAACCTCATGAAAGATAAGAAATTCGGAGGGCACTCCTTCACCCCATTCCAACGCCGCAAGCCAGTCGTTATATTGAAAGGATTAAGCTCTTCATTCACAGTGAATGAAATCGCTGAGGACATTCGAAAAAATGTTGCTGATTTGCAGCAGCTTACCATAACCGAGCTAACGACAGTCTGGTCAAGACCCAATAACGTCAGACTGAATCTGTTTAAGATTACTCTCGATTCCGAGGAAGATCTTAAAAAAGCCATCAAAATAAGATACGTGCTGCACCACAAAATATCGTGGGAGAAACCAAGAAAAGGAGACGTAACGCAATGTTACAGATGCCAGCGTTTCGGCCACGTAGCGTCAAATTGTGGCTATTCTCCACGTTGTGTGGCCTGCGGCAGAGATCACCAAGGCGCTGCTTGTCCGCGCAACCTTAAACAATCCCTCCGAAGAGCTGATCCCAGCAGATGAATCGATCCCGCCAGCATTCTACATAGTGTGCTCATCTCCAGGTCACCCCGCAAACTTCTCAGGCTGCCCTGAACGGGAAAAACTCAAAGCCAAACTAGCGGAACGTAGACACGCGAAGACTGGCCATTATCCCTCTGCCCAACCGACTACATCATACAAAGCCCAGCCGACCTTGTCTCAATCTTAATTCGCACAAAGACCTCTAAATAATCCATCCTATGCAAAGATTATCAAGGGCGCACAACAAACTATTCCAAATATCGGACTAGCACTTCACTTACCTTTATCTCACAGTAACCTCTTGGAAAATATACCCCAAAAAACCCTATATCACTTTGGAATGTCCCCAGTCGTTCTGTTAAGAAAAGCGAGAGAATTCTTGGCATCATACTGCCTGCTCCCAACAAAGATAGAGCAGAAGCTCTATTTAATTTCTATCTAAATGTCGCAGCCCTAAACTAATCTACGTATCATTGCAGCCAATATAAAGTCTAAGACATGAAAAGCGTATAGCCTTACACCAAATGCTTGTTAAACCCCCTCCTGACATCGTGTTACTCAACGAAACCCTTTTGAATAAAAAGCACAAACCCTACTTCTCCAATTACAATATTTTCCGTAACGACTTCGGTAGAGGAACTGCAATCTTAGTCCGTACAACTCAAACGGTTAACTCTATCAAATGCAACATCGAGCACCTATCCTGCACACTAGTCTCCCTACACTTAAGGGGAAATCAAGGTCTAGGTCGCAAAATGCTGATAGGATCGCTCTACGTTTCTTGCGACCTAGGTCTTCCGCTCTCTGTTAGCCTAAACCACATGTTACGTTCGATGGACGACTTCGACGAGGTACTGCTCGGAGGCGACTTAAACGCTAGGCACACTTACTGGGGCGATCGATGTCTTAACATCAATGGGACCACATTATTTAACTGGCTAGTATCCAGCAATCAAACTTCTTTCGCCATCCTCAACGCCGGGGTTCCTACCTTCCCCAGAGGTAACTCCTACATTGATAACTTCATTGTCTCCGCAACTCTTCCCAACATGCGTGCGGATAACCATAAATACATAAGCATAGCAGCTCCCTCAGATCACCATGCGATCTTACTGGATCTTCCTCTCCGTGAAAGAGAACTAATGTTAACAGGGACTCTTTTACAAACGATCTTTCGGAAGATCTCGAACAAAAGATCCCCGATGACCGCATCCTTGCTAACGAGGAAATAGCGAATGCGGTCAATGCCTTATTCTCAACAATCACGTACATCTTGGACATAAATGCTCCTTCTCATAAGCCGAAATTGATCAAATATCGGGAAGTCTTCGAATTCACACTCAGCTTATTCCGCAATAAAGCCAAATGGCAGCAAAAATTAAAGAGGGCATTCCACAAGAATCTGAATAGAATTAACCCAGAGTACACCCAAATGCAAGCCGACAGTAACCGTCTAGACTCCCTAATCAGCTTCAAAAAACGACTGGAAGCCATGAAACCCTCCCCCCCATGTTTTCAATGAAATAAAGAATCTCACTGGACGACTCATTTCTTCATATAATGTCAACAAAGATCCGATGACCAAGTATTTTCAACGACGGAGCAAAAATTAGAAATTTGCTCAGCCTTTTAAAAGAACCTGTACCGAGAAAGACACTCTTAAAACCCGAAATTAAACGCTGAAGTCTAGTGAAAAGTTGACAGCTTTCTTCGTGGCCATATCGGCTCATATCTATGCGTCTTTACAAGAACGAATCGCTCTTCCACTATCCCCATTTCAACTTTCAGAAAAATTTTCACTCACCCTGATGAGGTGACTTCAATCCTTCGTTCTTTTAACAACAAAAAATCTTCAGGGCCAGACCGGGTCTCCCACTACGTCCTGAGAAAATGTGCCTGGGCCCTTGCTAAACCACTCACAATCATTACCAATAATTGTATGAATAACGGTTACTTCGCTCAAGCTTGGAAAACAGCTTTACCCATCGCAATTCCAAAGAAATCCTCAGACGGACAGCTCATTTTGCTCAGACCCATCTCTTTACTCTCAAATATAGACAAACTCCTTAAAACAGTTATGCTCCGCTCGTTCTCAGAATTTGCATCACCTGTGATACAAAATGAACAATTCGGTTTTAAACCCAAAACATCCACAGAACAGCCAGTTCTTTCGCTTCACGATTTCATATCCTCCGGACTTCAAAAAAAAGAAGCAACCGTAGCTTGCACTATTGACCTAGAAAAGGACTTCGATTCTGTGTGGACTAAAGGTTTAATTCATAAGTTACTCGTTGCCCAATGACCTCTTCCTCTTTGTCGGCTGATTGCTAGCTTTTTACACCTTAGATCACTTTCTATTAAAATGAACAACCGCACATCAACTCCAGTTCTAGTGAAATCCGGTGTCTCCCAAAGCACAATACTTGGCCCCTCCCTTTTCAACTTCTATTTGTAATACCTTCCCCACTTTACTACTGCAAGCCAATCGGCTAAGACGTTGATGTATGCAGACGACATCATCCTAATAGCAAGGCACCGCAAACCCTTGGAAGCACTGAAACAAGTTGAGATCCAAACCCATATAGTCAACAAATACATGAAAGATTGGTCACTCGCAATCAATGCAAACAAATGTGAGCTGATATGCTTCCGCAATACCTATGGTAAAGGCCACAGAGGCGCACCTGCCGAAAGCAAACATCTTTCACTTTCAATCAATATACCACTGAGGGAAACCATTAAATACCTAGGCGTGCTTTTTCACATACTCAAATTCAACTCTCATGCCCGGAAGCAACTAGTGCATCAGCCGCACTTGCAACCCTGCTATCCAAAAAAGCCTTGAACCGGTGCACCAAACTCCTCATTTACAAAACACTTATCAGGTCCATTATCTTCTACTGCTTCCCAGTATAGCCGACCATATCCCCCTCCGCTGCCGAAGATCTAGAAGTTTATGAACGGAAAATTCTTAGCAAATGCACCTCAAAGCATAGAAGGTCAAATAAATAGCTTTATAAAAATCATGTACTTTATGAGGAGTGCAACATCGTCCCTCTCTTCCGATATAAGACCAAACAAGCGATTGAGCACTTGAGCACCAATGATAAACGACCTATATCATCGAAACCTTAATGTAACTGATGCCTCCCAATACTTATCCCCAATCCAGTTACTCTGTTCAGAGAACTCTCCCTGCCGCTCCCCTAACCACCTACCATTCCAAAAGCACCCTTTTTACCAGTCGGCAGCCCAGGATACGGAACGAGGATAGCCTGCATTCGAATCATAACATAAGAAGACTGTAAGATACTATCTCTAAGCATATGTTAACTTTAAGCGACTATTTTAAGTTCCAAGCCATCTTTACTTGACTGCAATGTGTACCATAGAGTCTTTAGAAAGCAAGTTTTCGATCGAATGTATAATAAACTATCCTGTACACCGAAGACCATGAAAGTCCATTTAGAGACTCTGGCCACACCTACAACTCTTGGTGGTCGCATTTAGTCGCCCTCAAGTCGTTTCAACATTCTTTGAGGGCCGCATTTAGTCGTCTCTTACATCCTTTGTACATACCCCCTCTCTTTCCCATCCTTCCAAAATCCAACATCTAAACATCATGTACATTAGAATAAATTGTAAATAGATCTTTGTTAGGTTAAGTTAGTAATCAATGTAAAAGCCATATGCGCCAATGGCACAATCAATCTAAAATTCAATTAAACTCTAAGAATTGGCCACGGCCGGATTTACATAAATATTAATTTTTAAACATGTTGTTTGACAATTATGCCGATGCCAAACTATCTAACTGCATCTTATGTCAATGTCAATTATTTCAAGTTCGTCAAAAGTCTCAATAAATTTATCTGAATTCAGATTCAGATAAATTTATTGAGACTTTAAACGTACATGAGAGATTGACAATGCAAATAAATGCTTCAATTTATCTGACAGTGACATTGGTGTCAGATAGCAAATTTAAAATGATAAAATCCAGCCATGACCGATGCTTATAGTTTCTATTGAAAATGTTTTTTTTTTGTTTATGCTATCAGCTCACATGGCTTATACAATGGACTCTTATCCTAAGATATATATATTTACAATTAATTTTTGGATGAAGTGTGGAAATAGTTACGGAGTTTGGGATAGGGTTAGAATGAAGGGGAGGAGGGAGTCGAGGACCTCGTGAGTCGACTAAATGTGACCGTTGAGACGGCCACTGAACATCGACTAAATGCGACTTCTAGAGCCTTACGTCTACTACGACTGCTGTATGGATTTCATAAAGAGTTTTAACCGGAAATAACAAAAAAAAATCCTCTTGCATACTTTTTCATTTGCTCAATGACAGCAGCGCAGAAGTCGCATATGGTTTCTATATGCATGAAAAAATTAGTGGATGCTGGCGTAGAAGTGCTCGGTGTAACCTTTGACGGAGCAGCACCCAATTTGACTAGGTCGAAATTGCTGGGTACTGACGTGTGCGATGTGAATTGAATAGGATACTCCAGGCTAGAAAATAGCAATACAAAATATGCCCTTCACCCAGCCCCGTCTCATATGCTGAAGCTTACCCGCAACGCTTCGGCTGATTTGAAGAATTTTAAAGACAGTGAAGGTTAATTCATCAAGTGGGAATATATTGTATGTTTATTTGAATTACAAGAAAGTGAAGGACTGCACCTAGGGAATAAACTTCGTAAAGCCCATGTTTATTTTCAAAACAAAAAAATTAAGGTACGGCTAGCAATACAAACATTTAGTAGATCAGTTGCCGATGCCATTGATTTCTGTCGAAATGTACTTGAATTGAAGCAGTTTGTTGGGAGCGAAGAAAATTCTAAGTTTATTCGTATTTCAAACAATGTTTTTGATATTTTGAACAGCAGAAAAATTTCTGAATATGTGTATCATAAATGAGGACTCTGTGGGAATAATATTGCTGTCGTTTTGAGCTTTTGTTCAGAAGCGATTGACTATATAAAAGAGCTGAAACTAACACGTGGAACATATTTAGTGAGCTCGAAAAGAAGTATAGGATTTTTAGGATTAATTGCATCGCTGCGAAATGTAAAGTCATATACGAACGATTTATAAAACCAAAGATTTTGAAACTCGTGCCCCTATACAAGGTCAATCAGGACCATATTGAATTGTTTTTTTTTCTTCAATACGTTCTAAGTTTGACTGTAACAACCATCCAACAGTCAGACAGTTTACTGCTAGCTATAAGAAACTTTTACATCGATGTCAAATCCGTGATGGCGGTATGGGAAACTGTCTTCCCTTAGAGCAAATTTTAATATTAAACCCCAGTTACTCTTGCCCGTTGCAGCAGATAAATGGTACTGTCGAAAGGTCTGCTACTGCTATGATAGATATTAAAATAGGAGAAAATATTTTTTTGTTTACGATGAACAATTTTTCAAGATCATAGTTATGTTGCAGACCCCTCCACATTATCGGAATAAGCTACACATGTAATAGGATACATAGCTGCCGATTGTACATATATCGGCACTTCAGGAAGTTATAGCCCCTAAGGCTATGTCCAGAAGGGGCGAATACGCCGCGAATCATATCACGCGCGTACGTTGCGTCCAGCAAGGGTGAATACGCGACGAATCTGTCCCATTTTTTCGATCCATTTTGCCTCGATACTTTCATTCGCGCGTAAGCTGGACGCAACAAAGAGTCTCTAGTACCTCGAGTTGTGGGTCTGGCGTAGGACACGTGATTTGCGCGCGTATTTTAAATATGCGCGATGCTTTTGGACGCAATGTATTGGTGATTTGTATCTCGCCAACGCCCGTATGAATTCGCGCGAAACGATTCGCGGCGTATTCGCCCTTTCTGGACATAGCCCGTGCATCCACAAGCATCGCGCGAATTGAAAATACGCGCGTAAATCGCGTGCAATACGTCAGACTCTCGTCAACATATAATAATGATGAGCTTATCAAAGTTACTAGTCAATCAAGCAAAGTCCAATTACCTGAATAACTTCAACAAGACAAGAATTTGCTGCGATAGCAGAGATAGTCAATAAATGTAGAGGTAGCCCTTAAGCGGTCGTCCAGTCTTTCGCTTTAAGTAACGAATTAATATTTGTGTTCACGTAAACTGTTATTAATGGGTTCCCAACATAAGTGCTTAACTCGCGTGTCCCGCGAGTTATACCCACCCCCACAAATCGCCCAAACATTCAACAAGACCCAACAAGAAAGCCATTAACAATACCACATATGAATTCAGATAAGATCAGAAGATAACAAGATCACCCAAAAATACTTTAATCGCTTATCTCATATGCAATCTCATTAAATGCAGAATTTCATCCGTTTCAAAATCATTCGTCAATAAAGATTTGCATCCACAGCAAATTGCTTATCTTCATGACAAAGCTTGCATCCGCAAGAATCGTTATCTGAATTCAGCGAATCTGCATGGGAATTTAACGATAAGAACTCAGTATAAAAGCATTGGGCACTAGGCTAAGTAAGTTCAGTTGTAATTCAGATCAATCTCAAATGCAGTTCAATGTAAGACCGGTTTAAGTAATCGACTATTTGAAGGAATCAAATAAAGTGTTTTATCATTTAAATCAGTGGTTTTATTTTAATACGGTTTCGTGTAGAGACTTAAAATTATTTTTTAAGTCTTATGTACGCAAAGTACATAACTGGCGCAGTCGCCCGTGAAAGGAGGGAGGATCCCCTTTGAACAAACCGAACCTATCAAAAGTTAAAGAAAATTTAACAACAACCCTAATTGAAGAAAATTCATTTAGACTAATAAAAATAGTTAGTTTTTCGCATCATTCGAAAAGAACACTGGAGAAAATCCAGTTGGAAAACTAAGAAGATTGAAAATTACTATAATAAAACCAAACAACAAGTTTAAGGATTTACGACTAATTAAGGTCTAAACGTACCTAAGCTACTCTGGTGATACCGCCAGGGAGCCTTAAACATAATAAAAACAAATAATATAAAAACACAAATAACTAAAAGTGAAACGAAACAAATCGAAATGGCAGAACAACAGGTACTACCAAATCTACCACTTAGACTTGAATTCGAAGATATCTTGAAAGAAGCACGAAAACTCACAGTATACACAGGCAACAACAAAGAGTATGCACTGACAAGCTGGCTAGATGAAACATCAGCACTACTACAGGTAGCACAACCTGAGGACCAAGAAGCATACATACTACGACAGGTATTATACAAGTTACAAGGTGAAGCATGAAACGTAGCTCAAAATGTACCCAACCAAACATGGAACAATATCAAACACATCTTGTTATCAACTTTCGGAATTCACGAAACGTACAACACAATAGTAACTAAATTCCATAGGGTAAGTCATAGAAATATAGACGAAGCCTATTATAAGTTGAATAAATTGTTAAATAAATTAAATACCAAGTATATCCAAGATCCCCAGAAAAATTTGCATATAGAATTCAATTCAATAAGAAATGAAAATTTTGTCTTGAATAAATTTAACTCCCTCTTGCCTGAGTACAAAGCATATTTGATTGAAATAAAGAACTGTGAAACTTTAACACAAGCCTATAATGTATTGCGAGAAATACAAAAAAATACTGACCATACAAGCGACCTTTTGGACAAGAAACGTCACAAATATAACCCCCATAAACACAAACACGAAAATAACTATCATAAACATAAAAAAATTAATAACAACTACCAACACCATAATAACTACAAAAATAATAGATACCATTACAACGATCCGCAATACCATAATAACTATAATAGATACCAAAATAATAATAACCGTTATAAAAATTATAATCCGAACGGACGAATGCAAGTCGAAAATTCGAACATATTTTGACAACAAACTAGATACAACAAGAACCCCATCGATAACAGAAAATTTGAACCAATGGATACAAATTTTCAGATCATCGCCTCGGAAACTACCTACCAATAGTTAACTTAACTATTGATGACCAAACAGTACCCACACTTATCGATACTGGCGCATTTATATCTAGCATTGATCTAAATTGTCTTCCCGATAACCCTAAAATAAATCTATATACCCCAATTCCAGTTAATGGATAAGGAAGAACATTTAACGTATAACAAAAAGTTAAAACTAATATGCCCTCCGAATTCAAATTACCTGGTTCCCACAAAATATTATGGCACGTCATGAACTTTCACAACAAAATATTCAAAGCTGTGTTAAGTCAAAATGTGTTATATCCACTAAATGCAAAACTTAATATTCGAGAAGGGAAAATATTAATAAATATTAAAGAAATAAAATTCAAATAAGCTTTACCTGATGAGATAAATTGTCATCCCAATATTTCACTACCCTCGACCTAGCAAAAGGCTTTCATTAAATAACTATCAGCGAACATGATCAGCACAAGACAGCCTTTTCCACACCACAAGAACGAGTTTCGAGTTCATTCAAATGCCCTTTGGCTTAAAAAATGCTCCTGCAACATTCCAGAGAATGATGATTGAAATACTATAAGAACATTTAAATAAAATCTGTGTTGTCTACCTTGACGACATACTTATATTCTAGAGATGTGTAAGTAATGGCTATAATATCACCCGAGTAATATTACTTAGCCACGTAATGCTTCATCACCCATTACGCGAGCATGGCGAGTATCACGCATTACTTCACTCTGTCGGTCCGCATTCCGCGCAAGTGCGCGAAGCGGCGGCGAAATGACACGAACTAAACGAAAGAAACGGTTGTAATGCGTAATGCATGTGCCCACGAGATGGTTGAGCGCGTTACACGCCTGCGCAGATAATCACTTCATTTTTAAGTATCACCATCACGTTTTACAAATAAGGTTCCTTTTTCGCTGTTTTCTAAATCAGTTCAAAGTGAAAGGTATATTTTGTTATTTTAGCGACAGTTGACTATTTGTTTTGACGCACTCATTGTTGTTCTCGTAGTAAGTAGTTATAATTTTGGATTTTTAGTTTGTTAACTTTGAATTTCGATAATATTAGGTGGGTTAGCGTTTTTATTTGTTTAAAATGCCACCGAAAAGAAAATTAAGCCCGTTGTGGAGCCATTTCACGGAGAACGAACTGGATTCAAAACGAGCCAAGTGTATATATTGTTCACAAATAATTGCAATATCGTCCAGTTCAATCGGTAGCTTGAGAAGACACTTAAAAACAAAACATCCTACAATAATCATTACAATGCAGAGACACGATAGCGTGATTGAGAATGAGCGACTGAGCGAGAGAGAAGTGCAAGAGCTATCCAGGTCCAGGAGTATATCTGCAGCTACAGGTACTACAAATACTGCACCTTCAACATCAGCATCTGTTGTAGTTAGTGTCGCAAATAAAAAGAACAGCTCGATGGAGAATTATGTTGTTGTAAAAAAAAATCTCCCAGTCAGCAGAATGCAGCAATTAGATACGCAATTGATGTTAATGATTGCAAAAGGTTACCATCCCTTGAAGATGGTGGATGAAGAGGAATTTCGCAAGTTCGTGGAGTTACTCAACCCAGGCTTTACATTACCCACCAGGAAAACCTTATCCGAAAGTATTTTAAGTAAAGTTTACAATAAAAAGTTAGAATTTGTTCAAAATAAAATTAAGCAAGCTTTAGCTGTATGCATCACTACAGATGGCTGGACATCAATAACCAATGACGGATATATTGCGCTAACTGCTCATTTCATTGACAAAGAGGGTAAGCTGTGCTCTTTGATGTTAGGATGTGTTGAGTACCAAGAAAGACACACCAGTGAAAATTTGAGTAATTTCCTTAAAGAAAAATTTTTAGAATGGAAAATCCAAAACCAAATATATGTGGTGGTTAGCGACAACGCTCCTAACATTCTAGGTGCGGTTCGCCTAGGTGGTTGGCGTTCATTAGGGTGCTTTGCTCATAACGTGAATTTGATCGTGCAGAATAGCCTTACATTTGAAGGTCTCAAAAAAACTCTTACTAAAGTGAAAGAGATCGTCGGATATTTTCATCGCAGTGTTCAAGGAACTAAAAAACTACGAGAGATTGAGGCGCAAATGAACCTGCCTGAACTCAAACTAAAACAAGATGTCTCGACCCGATGGAACAGCACGTATGATATGCTACAGAGAGTAGTAGTAATGAAAGATGCATTAATTGCTACGATCGCATTGATGCGGAGTGATCTGACACTTTTAAACGAAGACTGGGTAATAATTGAGAAAGCTATACCCATTCTAAAATTTTTTTATGAAGTTACGATGGATATTAGTAGCAAAAAGTATACTTCAGCTTCGAAAGTTATTGTTTACTGCAAACTAATGATAAACCAAATCGAACGCGTAGTTGTTGAAGAAAATAATGAAGTTATACAAACACTACTAATTAACTTAAAATCAGAGCTTACACGCAGATTCGATGATGTTGAAACCAATATGATCCTTTCTGAAGCTACAATTCTAGATCCCAGGTTCAAATCCAAAGGCTTCCGTTACAGCCGGAATTATGATAATGCATTGTCGGCTTTGAAACACAAAATTTGTAACGCCGCCGCCGCCATTCCAATTCCAGCGGAAAGTTTCGCACAATGTCAGCTTCAATCACCAAGTCAAGGACAATCTTCCTCATCTTCAATATGGAGCGATTTTGATGCCGATGTTGCGCGTCTGGTACCACAAAACACAACGGTAGCAGGTATTGTAGAAATCGACAAGTATCTTCAAGAACCCATTATTATGAGAAAAGAAGATCCACTTGCTTGGTGGAAAGCAAGAGAAGCAGTTTATCCACTTTTGTACTCATTAGTTTTAAAGAGACTGAATATTACAGCAACCTCAGTCCCATGTGAAAGAGTGTTTTCAAAAGCAGGTGCAATTCTCAGTGAAAGACGTACGCGCCTTAAATCAAAAAAACTTTCCCAATTGATTTTTATTAGTTGTAATAATTAGAAGTGAATAAATATATTAACGGAAAGTTTTTTAACTTCTATTACTTACTCGTAAGTACTAACTACTCGTAGATAGCTTTTGCCTGCGACTCCACTGAATTTAATTTTAGATATAGGTCTGTAATCCGTTCAGTGCTTTGTCATAAATAAAGGATAACAATTAACAAACAATCATGAATTCTTTCTTTCGTATTTACCTTTCCTATCTGCTTATTATAATATAGTCATATGTACTTATAATAATATAGCTACGAATAAAGTATGAATAACAAACTTTTTCGGCAAATTATCATTTATTTTAATATTACATATTTATCATCTCATATTATGTTACTCAACTCAAGTCATCGACCCATCCAAACAAAATTATAATACGCCATACTATATAAGGAAATGACACAAGTATCCAAGTATGTATGTCTGATTCCTTTCATTCCAATTACATGCTATACTCGTATCATAATACATCATCATCACAGTAGACGCAGATCTAATACTGTAATGTCTGACAAGAACTAGGCTAGGTAACTGAGTGGGTAATGCAAAGTAATGCGTAATGCTTTTTGGTAATATTACTTTAGCGAGTGATGTGATAAACATCACATCACTTTTTGAAGCACTGTTTTGCACATCTCTATTATATTCGTAACGTCACTACAAGAAATGAAAGTAAACATTCATCGAATACTTGATTGCCTACGAGAACATAAATTACAGATACAAATAGACAAATGTAAGTTTTGGCAAAAGAAACAGACTACCTTGGTCATATTCTTTTTGCAGAAGGTATTAAACCTAATCCCAATAAAATAAATACTATTAAACATTTGAAAATCCCAGATACAACAAAAAAAGTAAAATCTTTCCTTGGCATTACCGGTTATTATAAAAAAAATTATCCATAATTATGCAAAAATTGCATCCCCACTAACTGACGCTCTAAAAAAAGATAATAAAATCGACATAAATGAACCATAGTATGTTACAGCATTTGAAAAACTCAAAATTATTTTAATAAACTACCCGGTACTTCATTACCCAGATTTCAAACAGAAATTCATACTTACTACCGACGCCTCCGATGAAGCAAACGGACATCCTATCTCTTTTGCAAGTAGAACACTCAACGAACGTGAGCGTAATTATTCAACAATAGAGAAAGAACTATTCTCTATTGTATGGGCAACGCAATACTTCCGCCATACCTCTACGGAGTAAAACTTGACATACGAACAGATCATCGACCTCTTGTATGGCTTCTTAAAGAACCAAATTCAAAATTACAAAGATGAAAAATAAAACTGAACGAGTATAATTTCAATATCTCAATATATAAAAAGAAGTGTACATTTTGATTGTCACTCCATAACTCGAGAACGGCTCATAAATTTTTTAGGAAAGGTGCAGGGAGGAGTGATAATGGTCAGTTGATTTTGGAATCCAAAATCGGTCCGGCCATTCTCGAGCTATGATTTTTTTCCAGAAAAAATTCAACGTTTAAATTTCGGTCCGACCAAAAGAAAAAAATCGATCCAACCTCATACACAAACTCATACATACACACATTCATTTGGCAGTGAATTTGATATGGCGGTTTTCGGAGTAGCTGGTGACAATAGCAACGATGAAATCGCTGAATATCAAATGGGGCGCTACATTAGCACTAATGAAGCTCTTTGGAGAATTTATTCATTTCCAATGCATAAGCGGTATTCTGCTGTTGTTCATTTGGCTGTACATTGTGAAAATGGCCAGCGTGGGTATTTTACCGATGCAAATGTACAGCAGAGAGCAGCACAGCCACCAGCAACAACATTAACTGCATTTTTTCAATTGTGCGAAAGCGATGAATTTGCCAGAACGTTGCTGTATTCAGATGTAATGCATTATTTGACTTCGACTGCCAAGAAATGGCAACGACGTAAACAAGGAACACCTGTTGATGACCATCCGAGTATTTTTTCTGCAGATACCATGGGAAGCTTATACACAGTTCATCCAAACAATGCAGAATGTTATTATTTGCGGTTGTTGTTAGTAAATGTTGTTGGACCACGTTCGTTTCAACATTTGCGAAGAGTAAATGGTCATTTACGTGTGACGTATCGTGAAGCATGCGAGCAATTAGGTTTGCTTGAAAATGATGCGTATTGGGATTTAACGCTTCACGATGCATCGATTGCTTCTTCTCACATCAAATACGTATGTTATATTCCATAATCATATCAACATGTTTTCCATCAAATCCACTTGAATTGTTGAATAAAAACAAAGATTTTAAAGCAGAAGACTATTTGATTCGAATGCTGATTTCATGGGAAATGCATAATGAGGCATTGATAGGGATTGAAGATATGTGCCTTACGATTGCAAATAAAGCGTTAGGGCAATTAGGATTGTCACCGCCCAATCGTCCAATCCATGATTTATTTGATCGAGAATTGCAACGTGAACAACAATATGATCCCAATGAATTGCAAACATTTGTGAATTTGAATGTTCCCAAATTAAATGGACATGAAAAACATGTCTATGATACCATCATGCAAGCTGTACAAAATGAAGTCGGTGAATTATATTTTTTGGATGCGCCTGGTGGTACGGGAAAAACATTTGTGATATCACTGATTTTGGCAGCCATTCGATCGCAACGAAAAATTTCATTGGCTCTTGCTTCTCGCACATCATCGCAACAGCGCCCTCTGCATTAAAATTGCCGTTGAATGTGCAGGTGTGCTTATATTTATTGATTGATCACTTTAAAATTTAATCGATATTGATTAATATGTAATTATTCTCAAATTACAGGTGATTGAACATTCCACGTGCAATATTTCAAGAAATTTTGCGATTGCAAAAGTTTTGCAACAAGAAGCAATTATTCTATTGTATGAATGTACAATGATGCATAAAAAATCGCTGTAAGTCTTTTCTTCTGTGGCGACATGTGCAAAAATTGACATTAAACAGAAATATGCGCGTTCAATTGCACAACGACCAATCTGCGGATCGGTTCTCGAAGCAATTGTTAGATATTGGAGATGAAAAAGTTCGAGTCGATAATACAAATGGATTGGTTACATTGCCGATTTATGTACCATTTTCCAATCAACAGAAGAGTTGATTGAAAGTGTGTTTCCAAGTATATATAGTTTAAAATTTCAGGAATCACAATTGGTTGAGAGAACGCGCAATACTGGCACCAAAAAATGTACACGTCAATGCAATCAATTACCAGATTCAAGAAAAATTGCCAGATGCAGTGACATCATAGAAATCTGTTGATAGCGCAATGAATGCAGATGATACAGTGAATTATCCAATTGAATTTTTGAATTCTTTGGAACCACCTGGTATGCCACCGCATTGTTTGAATTTAAAAGTTTGCTCATCAATTATTTTACTGTGAAATTTAAATGCACCAAAACTGTGCAATGGCACAAGATTGCCAGTAAAAAAATTGATGGCGAATTTAATTGAAGCCACAATATTGACCGGAACAGCGAAAGATGAAATTGTGCTCATACCACGTATTCCACTGATTCCAACAGACATGCCATTTGAACTTAAGCGTTTGCAATTCCCAGTGCGTCTATCATTTGCCATGTCCATCAATAAGCCGGAAAGAAAAACGCTTCAAATTTGCGGATTAAATTTGGAGGAGCCGTGCTTTTCACATGGACAGCTATACGTGGCCTGCTCAAGAGTTGGAACTCCAAATTGTTTGTTTGTGCTCGTTTCAAATGGGCAAACGAAAAATATTGTAAATCCAAATTTTTTGGATTGACATTAATAATTTTGAAATACAATGCATTCATTTCATTAAAAAAATCTAGAATATTTCATTTCTTTTTTTGGTTGGTTGCAACGAAGTGCATCGGGGTCTGCTAGTAGAATATATAAAAGGAGAACAGTTTTTAACAGCAATGAAAAAATTCTCGGAATACCTTTATATCAAAGAAACCACAGATAAAAATACGGTAACCTTTATCCAACTAGTTCGTGAGTGAAATGCAATTCTAGGTAAACCACAAAGATTTGTGGCAGGCAACGAGTTTAACACTATAAACATCAAAGAATATCTAAGGACAGCAGATATAGATATCCATTTCACATCCCCGAAATCCCATACAGGTAATTCCGACATGAACCGATGTCACAACACCCTCTCAGAAATTAAAATTAGAATTCTTATTAAAACTAAACCTAACCTTAATATAAGGGAAATCCTAATAGCAAAACCAATTGACGTACAATATGGAAACATCGAGAAGAATCAATTGCATAAGACATTGACAAATAAAAAACTTAAAAGGATCGAATACCATAACAAAAACAGAGAAAAAATACCAGACATTAAACAAGGGCAAATATTCACAAAAAATTATGAAAATGAAAGACATAAAGAAAAAGCCAAATTCAGAAAAGTCGAAATAACGAAAAATAAAGAAGGTAAACTATTCACAACTAAACATAAAACGAAAATCCACCTTTGGAGAGTAAAAAGAATAAAAAAATATGCTAACGAACCAATTAACATAACAAAAACCCCAAAAATAATAGAAAAAGAAGGAAATATAATTTCATCAGAAGAAGAAGAAATTATTCAAGATAAATTAAACAACGGCTTACTAAATACACATATAATATCGAAGAGTCAATCTAACTTTAACTAAAGCAGATATAAATATACTAACAAATGATAATTGGCTAAACGTTCAAATAATAAACTTCTATTTGAACTTAATAGCAGAAAATAATAACGAATAAAATAATCTATCTAAAATACATGTTATGAATACATTCTTCATCCCAATCCTACAAAAATCAGGATATGAAACAGTGAGAAGATGGACACGAAAAGTAGACATATTTTCATACAACATGATAATAATCCCCATACAAGTTACATACCCTGAATGTAACACCTTCAGCATAATGTTATGAGAACATTTCGTTCCCATCATAAAGTGTTTAGACAAGTGTTTCAATTTGTTTATGGTCTATCAATTGCAACTGACTGCAACCGACATCTAAACTTTCCCATCATCAAAAGATGAGTCACCAAAGCGAAGTGATATAAGCTTCAATTCAAATAGAAATAGTTAGTCCGTAATCAACTCTCGAATTTGTACGTTCAATTGAATAAAGAGTATTTTTTTAACAAACCGCAAAGTCTGTATTGTTATTGGCGCAGTCGGTAGGATCCTCGATATATTTCCAGGATCCAGTGAACGAATCTATCGCAGATTAAAAGTAAATTCAGTGATTATGTTGATAAATTTACAATTAATTACAACGGTCAATTATCACTACAGGAGTCACAAAAGTATTAAATCTTCGATAGCCACAATTACCTTCCTGAGACTGGGAAGAGTCCTGTAAAGTGATAAGCGGGCGCGAAATAATAGCTAAACATTAACTGAAAAAAAAGTGTTGTGAAAAGTCCCCAATTTAGGCAAAATCAAATAAAAGGGGCTAGAAGAAGTGCCACCCAATTAAATATTAATTACATATCATAATGGACGCGGATCTAACGAGGAAACTTGAAGCAGCTTTGGAAATGATCGCCGCAGCTAATCCTGCTCCTAGTATGGCTGCCAGGATGTTAGCTGAAGTCAAGTATTTAAAGCCTTTTGAAGGAAACAGCAACGAGCTTTCAAATTTTATCAACGCTGTTGACACCCACATGGCAGCGGGTGGAAATGACTAATGGAACGTGGTAAAAACATCGAAAATCGAAGGACGAGCCAAGGACTTGATACTTAACAATCAACCAGCGAGTTGGGAGGCAGCCAAACAGTTGTTAATTCAACACATTCGGCCGCCTGTAAACTATAAGGACATCGCTTGAAAGATATCTAATTTAAGAGTAAGTTCCATAAAACACTTAAATATTAAGAATGAAGATATTATAAGTGAAATTAACGTTGTATGAAGCCGAATCTGCCAACATTAAAAATACGTTTTACGGCATATTAGTATAAAGGGTCAAAAAATTCGTGACAGGAAATCTTTCTCGAGTTATTCGAGACATATTCGACATCCACCCCCTGAAAACCATCCTATATTCCTATGCGGGCTATGATCACAATAATTTGGATAAAAACTTAACGGTCAACCATAACAATAATAACAAAACACATACAAAAAAATATTATAACAGACAAAATGAAGTTCATAATGGAAACAATCGTGTTTCGCCTACTACTCCGGATAATAATACTAATAACCATAATTCAGGCCAAGTCAGGTATAATAATAATAATAACAATAAATCGGGTCAGTGGAAACAACATTATAATAATCAAAATAATCAATATAATTATAATAATAATAATTCGGGACAAAATAGACAAAACTTTTCTAATAACTCGGGGCAAAATCGACGAAACGTTTTCAACCGTAATTTTGGACAAAACTATAACCAGTCTTTTAATCCTCAATTCAATAATCGGTTCAGAAATTCCTATCAGCATCCCGAACTAATGGACGTGGACCAAATAAATCAGAACGTAGCAATAGAGCCGACTAATGCTGCAAGCGAAGAAGTTCACAGTATCCAGCCTGAGTTTTTTCTCAACTAGGTTTCGGAGACAAACTATTTACACAATTAACCATTGACAGAACCAAATATACATGTTTAATTGATACTGGCTCAAACATGAGCATAATTAACTCTAGCAGAGTTAATTGCAATAAATTTAAAGTATTTGAGCGAATTCGAATGAATTTGCAAACCATCAACAATACCACAACGGAGATAGTAGACAGAATAATAACCAGTATTCCAACAGAGTTTAAATATAATCCAAAAGGTGCCACCAGATGGTACAAACGAGATTTACGTAACAAGCCATACGACATCCTGATCGGAATGGATTTGTTAAGTAAAATTTGCAAGAATCATAATTTTGGAAACAAGAAATTAGTTCTGAATAATGGCAGCCAAATCCCCATATTCAGAGACAGTGTTCAATTTGACTGTTTTGAGCTCCAATCAGAGAGCCAAAAAGTAGACTTAAGTCACCTCAACTTAAAGGAAAAACGTGAAATCAGTGTATTATTAAAAAAGTTTGATCACCTCATTTACAGAGACGGCGATCAACTCACAAATACAAACTCTATTTGCCATGAAATTAAAACTGTAACTGAACAACCAATTTATGCTAAAATTTACAGACTTCCCCCTAAGCACGAGGAGGAAGTTCGTAATCAGGTTCAAAAAATTAAATCTCAGGGCATAATCCGGAAATCAAATAGCCGTTATGCCTCTCCCATTGTGGTTGTTGCTAAAAAAATTGACAACTCCGGAAAACAAAAATTTCGACTATGCGTCGATTACCGTAAATTGAACGAGATCACCATAAACGATAAATATCCTCTGCTAAACATAGACTGGTCCTGGTCAAGCTCGGAAGGGCCCAGTACTTTACTTCTATTGACTTGGCCAATGGATATCACCAAATTAAAGTTCACCCTAACGATATTACAAAAACAGCATTTGTGCAACCCCCTGTAGATTATACGAATACCTCAGAATGCCTTTCGGTCTCAAGAATGCACCAGCAACGTTCCATAGGTTGATGAATGACATTCTTCGGGACTATATCAATAAAATCTGTGTCGTCTACCTAGACGACATTCTAGTTTTCGCAACCATCCTTCAAGAACACATCAACTCCCGGTTTAATACAATTCAAAAACACCACTTTGATTTTAGCTCTAAAGATTCCAAACTCGTATCAATTGGTTAATTACCAGTTATTGACATCATTACCCACAAGTAATAACTTTGAAATATTAATGGATGACCAATATATCTTCGAAATCCAGGGAAGAAAATATTTATTTGAGAATACTATCCAGTACAAAAACGAATTAAGCCCCTTAGAAAATTGTATTACCAAAAACACTTGCAAACTAATTAAAAATGATATAACACAAATTGTTAAAATTGATGAACATTCAATAATTTGTAAAAACATGAAAAATACCGAACTATTAGATCATTGTAACGAAATAAAAATAATAATAAAATCAATAAAACTAAATGGAAATTATCTTATCACTATCAACTATTGTACAATTCAAATTCTAAACCAAACATTTAGTAGTACCAACGAAAAATTTGTCGATAGATATTTTTACTCAGAAGAAGAAAATTACAACTTTGTAAAACAAATAAACTTTACAGATATTGTACTTAAAAATATTGGCAACCTAGAATACATTCAAAAATTAAGATTTCATAAAAATGTGAACTACGCTGCTGGCTCATTAGTTGTCATTATAGTATTATTAACTATTGCTTTCATAATTACCTTATTTCGGAAACACCTGAAATTAAATACGCTCGTAAAAAATATTCCAAATACAGCTCTAAAATCTAGCCGAAATCCGGAGAGTTCAGTTTTAAGGGAAGGAGAGGTTACATATTCTGAATGTAACACCTTCAGCATAATGTTATGAGACCATTTTGTTCCCATCATAAAGTGTTTAAACAAGTGTTTCAATTTGTTTATGGTCTATCAATTGCAACTGACTGCAACCGACATCTAAACTTTCCCATCATCAAAAGATGAGTCACCAAAGCGAAGTGATATAAGCTTCAATTCAAATAGAAATAGTTAGTCCGTAATCAACTCTCGAATTTGTACGTTCAATTGAATAAAGAGTATATTTTTTAACAAACTGCAAAGTCTGTATTGTTATTTACATAAAAATACCCATTTGACAACAGCAATAATAAACTTTGATAACAAAACTATTAAAATATACGATTCACTAGGAAACACGGATGATGAAACACTTCAATTACTTTTGGACTATACTAATAAAGAATCTTTAGATAAATTAAACAAACCCTGCGATATAACGAAGTATACTTTAACCAACGAAAGAAACATTCCCATACAAGATAATAGTAACGACTGTGGAGTATTTGCATGTACTTTTGCAAAACTCATATTAAAAGAGAAACCTTAAAAATTTCTACAAAAAGATATACCCCATATCAGGAAGAGAATGCTTCTAGAAATAATACAAGGCAAAATTCTTTCATAATTTCAGCACTTCACAATGAAGATATGATGATGACACTAATGTTCCTACTCATCGTACCCATATCTTAAGCAGAAATCACAGTAGAAAAAGTAGCATCTGAATCCGGTATAATATTAATCAAAGATCATAAACGAATTTATCATAAAATAGACCTAAATCAATATGAAATAGCAATAAATCACATAGCATCCGAAATAGAAACAAATCCCCATATAATAGAAACAATAGCAACAGTTCGCGGTTAAATAAAGTTGTTACATTTTGATAAAATAACTAACAAAAAGAATCAACGCACTAGTACTACAAACAAACCACCAAAATTAAACAGAAATAAACGTGGATTCATTGATCCTATCAGAAATGTTTACAAATGGCTACTTGGACTAATGGATAACAATGAATATGAAGAAATCATGGAATAAAATCAAAACTTTTCAACAAGTATTAACCTTGAATCCTATAACAAGTATCACAGGATAAATATACGAACCCAACTTCCAAACAATAAGGGAAATGCCCCAATAGTGGGCCATGCTTCTATGTCGGGCCACCATGGTTTTTTTCCTTAGTTTTGTTGGCAGCGCGCTCAAAGTGCCGTCATCGGTAGCTCTCAGTGTCTACTTGCTTTCTATGTGCTATAGACGTGTTAATACGTGATTTTGTGTGCTCCAGAAAAAAATATAAAAATTTTGATTTTTCGAAGTAAAATTGAATTTTTTTAAACGTTTTTATAAGTTAATAATTCAAACATTCAGCCAAGGTAAATACATTTGTCGTATTTGTTTTTCCATGGTCTTTCATATTCTGCAATGAAAAATTGATTTCGTTCTATACATTCGGTTTTACATATAAATCTGTCAAAATTGCGGATGTATCTATGTCGGGCCAACTAAATGTACCTATGTCGGGCCACCCATATAATTAACTGTTATTTACATTTTCGATATTTTCATCGACTTTTATGTTTTTTTTTGTGATTTTTAGTTAAAAATGAATCCCAAACGTAATGAAATCGTTTCGCCATCGGTTTTGTTGGCCGCTATTAAGCAAGTTTTGCTGGAAAAAGAATCACAAAGGCAAGTTTCGAAAAATTTGAATATTCCTCGGACAAATTTACAACGTTATTTAGACAATGTCATGCGTACGATACCTGATGTATCAGACGCAACTGATGAAGAAATATTACATGTTCTGCATACAAGTACAACAATGGGGCCCCATTCGGTTTGTTTTCATAAATTTTTTACTATTTTTTTTGGCTTCATATAATTTCCCGCATTTTTCTAGATTTTTTCACAAAACCGAAAAAAGCATTGATGGATTACATCCTGAAATGCAGTGACTTGTATCACGGCCTCAGCATAACTGAGGTAAAACAGCTTGCATTTCATTTTGCCAAAAAAATCGGTATTCAGTATCCAGAAAATTGGAATGAGAATTTGATGGCCGGCCGACGATGGTTTGAACTTTTTCTTGCAAGACATCCAAAAACGTCTTTGAGAACGCCGCAACAAATAAGCCTGAACCGAATCCGTGTTTTCAATCGTGAAACGGTCGCTGCCTTTTTTGCTAATTTTGATCGTGTTACAGATGAAACTGAATATGGTCCACATTACATTTGGAACATGGACGAACCTGGCTTTTCAACAGTTCCGACAAAAATCGGTAGAATCGTTTCCCGAAAAGGGGCCAAATATGTTGGTCAATCGGCTGGACAAGAGCGTGGCACTCTCGTTACGATGGCAGCCACTATAAATGCGGCCGAAACTTTTCTCCCACCATTTTTCGTCTTTCCGCGAAAAAAATATGCAAACGTATTTTTTGGAACATGTTACGGCTGGCTCTAGTGGTGCCTGCAACAGTTCTGGTTGGATGCAACAAAAGGAATTTGTCATGTTCATGAGACATTTTATACAGTTCACCAATGCATCTCCCATGCGACCCCAATTGCTATTGCTTGATAATCATGATTCGCATTTATCAATTGAGGCCATCGATTTAGCAAATGAATATGCTGTAACGATGCTCACTCCAGCCACTGTCTGCAGCCACTTGATGTCTCCGTTTTTGGCCCATTAAAGGCGTTTTATAAGAAAAAATGCAGTGCATGGACCAAAACAAATGCCAATCGAGCTATCGAAATTCACCACATCCCAGAAATTGTTTCGCAATGCATTGATGATGCGTTTACACCGACCAATATTAAAGCTGGCTTTAGAGTCACAGGTAATCGATATCTCCTTTTCGCTTATTTTCATTTTTTCCTAATTTTTTTATTCGAATCGAATTTTTTAGGAATTTGGCCAATCAATTCGGATATTTTCACGGAGTCAGATTTTACGGTAGCCGAAATAAGTGGTGAAAATATTGTTCAATACGGCGAAGACGGCGTTTGACCACTTTCAATGATGAACCAACTGCAAATGTACAGGTCACTACATCCGAACAATCCACTTCTGAACCATCTACTAGCGTTGCTAGTCAAAGGACAGCTGTGGAAAGTGTTGGATCACTGGATTACAAAAGTCCAAAACAGAAGAGCAATCGCGGGCGCAAATCGATGCAAAGTGCCATTCTGACGTCAGCAGAACGGGTTTCAAATTTGCGTATACGAGACGAAAAAAGAAAAGCAAATGAACAAAAAAGATTATCCAAATAGCCACAAAAAAACAACACCGGCCAAATCAAAACGACAACAGAATAAAACGACAAATGATGCCTCTTCTTCTTCTTCTTCACCATCCGAAACTGAATTCTGCATATATGTTTGCTTCCAATGCCATCCAAATGCACGAAAAATAATTCGATTGCATGCAATACCTGCAAGCGTGAAGTGCATTTGAAGTGTGCAAACATTCAAAACAACTACCTCACTTGCATTCATTGCGATTCGGAATATTCGGAAGAAGAATTGGCATGATTTATCGATTTTCATCGCTGCTTTTTCGTTTTTTTTGGTTAATTATCGATTCTTTTTTCTAAATTTCGTTTGATATTGTTTGCTTTTGATTGTTTGATCAAACAAACATTTCGTGGATTTTCTAAAAATTAAGGGGGGTGGCCCGACTTAGGTACACTTTTCGAAAAATCGAGATTCTGACTTTTTCCAGAAAACTGTTTATATCTCATACAAAATGCATTAAATTTGTCTGTATAACATTGTTGCGCAAATGAACAAGATTTCGAACAGTATCAATAGTTCAAAAATACGTCCATTTTTGACAGCGATTTGATAAAAACAAAAAGGGGTCGCCCACCATTGGGGCATTTCCCTTACAATTAGAACAACTAGAATTTTTTTAAAAAATAAATGAAATAAAATATATTAATGCAAGGAATACAATTACTTTCGGAACTACCCTCATTGTTCTAATTATCATATTTGCACTCATTACAGCAACATATCTTTATTGTAAAAAATCCAAATTTAAAGATCAGAGGATAACAAGACCACCCAAAAATACTTTAATCGCTTATCTCATATCCAATCTCATTAAATTCAGAATTGCATCCGTTTCAAAATCATTCGTCATTAAAGACTTGCATCCACAGCAAATTAACTATCTTAATGACAAAGCCTGCATCCGTAAGAATCGTTATCTGAATTCAGCGAATCTGCATGGGAATTTAACGATAAGAACTCAATATAAAAGCATTGGGCACTAGGCTAAGTAAGTTCAGTTGTAATTCAGATCAATCTCAAGTGCAGTTCAATTTATGATCGGTTTAAGTAATCGAGTACTTGAAGGAATCAAATAAAGTGTTTTATCATTTAAATCAGTGGTTTTATTTTAACACGGTTTCGTGTAGAGACTCAAAATTATTTTTCAAGTCAAATGTACGTAAAGTACATAACTCGCGTGAGTCGAGATACTAGAGACTCTTTGCTGTGTCCAGTTTACGCGCGAAGTACAGCGCGAGCGCAAGTATCGAAGTCGCTGGCAGAGTGGTAGGATGGAGAGATGCCCGGGCTACTGTCACTATTGTTGGACTGACCCACAAGATTGGGTTTGTTCCTCCTAATATCTGTAATAGCAGCCTCGACCACTGTTTTGTAATTCGCTTTGCGGCGCGCACCCTTGATGGCATCAAGTGACCTTGAGTCATCAAGACCGTGCTCAAGGAGATATTGATTAATAAATCTTTCTCGTGAGACCGTTGCCACCGCCTCCATACCAACCATCGTCCGTAGCTCTTCATTTGACCATGTCTTTTTGGTTCTTTCAAACTCAAGCTCATCATTAGTTTGTTCAATATGTTATCTTTTTCTAAGAACACCAAGACCTATTTTGAACCTGAATTCTCGGCCACAGTCAGGACAGATAAAACTTTGTTGATCCTGCGGACCTGCGGATCCTGATGGACCCTCCTCCGAAGATTATAATATTCTCTGTCTTCCTTGTTACCATCATGGTTAATATGTGCATCGAGGAGCTGGTAACACCCCTTATCCCAGGATTAGGTCCCAAACCTGTCTCAACTACAACTATCAATACCTTAAGGCCGAGAGCAGGCACATGGCCCTTAACTGAGCAAAAGCCCGATGTCAGACCTCATGATAAGCAGTTTTTATCTTCCGGCCGCGGAGTTGACAAAATCCTCTAAAGATATGTCAGCAAAAGCATAGAACTCTACTAGGCGACTCCCAATACGGTGATGTCTCGGGACCGAGGGGACGACAAATTCCCCTGAAGTCTGTCAGCAAAAGACAGGCTCTACTGTGCGACTCCCCCTGCGGAGTAAGAGAGTCATAGTTACTCTCGCCGTTTACAAGCCCTTACTTGAATTTCTTCACTTTGACATTCAGAGCACTCGGCAGAAATCACATTGTGTCAACACCCGTTAGGGCTATCACAATGCTTTGTTTTAATTAGACAGTCGGATTCCCCAAGTCCGTGCCAGTTCAAAATTAATTGTTAATTGATAGCCGTTATAAATTTGTATTATAACTAGAAGTTCTATTTAATTATTAGCAAAAAAGTTCCGTAATTGGTTATGCAAACTACTATCCGGGGACTAGATATCATCTATTTGATAATATCATATATCGTGTTGTCTCCAGAACGAGTACATAACCCATAATGTTACTTCCCAATCAAGCCCGATTATCTCAATCTTCAGAGCCAATCCTTCCGAAGTTACGGATCTAATTTGCCGACTTCCCTTACCTACATTATTCTATTTACTAGAGACTCTTCACCTTGGAGGCCAGCTGCGGATATCGGTACGGCCTGTTGAAAAATTTGCGTAATCCGACTGTTAAGACGCGTCCCCACACACTTAGCCTTAAGCATGTTTCCTATTATCATAAATTCATAAGCATTTTTCAATAACAATAAAGTGTTAAGCATTAATCTCAAATTCCAATTAGTTTTTCAAGTAGATCGCCTCTCTGTAGAATTCATTTCAAATTTCCAATTATTGTCGCTCATCACAAGTATTGGATCACGTATTGTCGTTAAACTTCGTATATTGTTTACATTTCGATCGGCACATTTTTTAATGATCGAATTCCGATTTTGGCTTCAAATGTGGAAGCGTGCCGTTGAACGATACAATGCGTGATATCCGATACTTGTGATAAACAAAGCGTGTTAATGCCAGCATGAGCGGCTGGCCATCAATTTTTAATTACATTTTGTCCAGCATCAAGTAGCATTAGTGTTAAGTAATCCTCATGCAGTAATAATTTTGTATATAAGTCCAAGGAAAATAAATATTCTAAGTCATTCTCAAGCCAGACTTCAACTTGATTTTTTCTAAGACTCAAGGGAGTTTCGATATTGAATCGAAATTCAATTATTCGACTGACCCGATTAAGTAGTCGGTCGACCGACAGTTTTGAAAGTGACAACAGTTTTTGTGAATCAGATGAAGTTTCAATTTTGATCAAGAGTTGCAGAACTCAAGGAAATCAACTAATCGGATTTAGAATTCGGTTGACCGGCAATTTTACATAAAAATTTGGTGACCCCGACGTGATTTATCAAAATCAATTCCAACGTGGAAGAACGGCGTGTCAAGTTGGATGATTTGACATTGGAGCAGTAGCTGACGGGACAGGAAATTGAACGCCTGATCTCGAACTACAAAAAGGATCCTTCATCACGCAAAACAAAGGACTACCTAAAGGTTTTACCGAAAAGCCTCCACGACTGCTGGACGATCTTTTCTGGAAGAAATGAGGAGCTGGCAGACCTGGCCTAGGACTTTGCAGATCATCCATATTACGCGAAACAGTATTTCGCAGCAGTTCAAAAGAATTTTGAAAAGTGTCAAGCTGACATAAATCGCTTGACTTCAGCCTCGGCCTTACATGAGGAGGAGACAACACAAGCAGAACAAATACTAAAGCCAGAACGATCGACCCACGCAGACGAGGCTTTAACGTTAATAAGGCAGCAAAGATCGATAGTTCGTGCAATTGAGCACATCCTCAACAGTTTGGATGCCATTGAAGGTGCACAGTCCAAAGCCTTTTACCAGCTCAAAATTGCAACTATCAATCGCTATTGGGAGGACTTACAGCAAGGGCACATGAAGATCCTCCAGTGCTGAAGTGATCCTTTGACATTTGGATACGACGAATTGCAACACTTTGAGTTGATCGATCAAATACAAAACGCCTTGGTGTTTCTGGCGGAGTGCCAAGAAACGCAACAAGCAAATTCTAACTCCAACATCAAGGCGCACCCAACGATCAACCTGCCAAATATAATGATCCCTGCTTTCGAAGGCAACTACGCACAATGGCAGTCATTTAACGACTTGTTTCAACAGATGGTGCAAAATCAACCCTTGGGAAATGCGTAAAAGCTATGGTATTTAAAGGGTGATCTGAATGGTGAAGCAGAAAGACTCATTCGATATCTGTCTATTACCAATGAGAATTATGAAGTGGCCTGGGAGATTCTGACTAAAAGCTACAGCAACACGCGGTTGATGGTAGCAACATTGCTCGATAAATTGACACAGCAGCCGACAACCACAGTAGAATCATCCACCTCATTAAAAAACTGCATGACGACAGCAGCGAATGCATTCTAGGGCTCCAAAAGCTCAACATTGAGGTAGAAAAATGGAACCCTCTACTGTTGCACATTCTGTTGAAAAAACTCGACAAGGTAACACACACTTTGTACGAGCAATCTTTAACCCCACCACGAGAGTTACAGACCATTCAGGAGTTTCTAGCCTTCCTTGAACGACGATTCCAATCATTGGAGGCTATAAGCAAGAAAAAGCGGACTCCTTTTCAAGGCAAATTTGCCAGCGATCATCCAAGATCGTTGGTATCTGCAAAAGGCGGCACAGAAGATTTATGTATAAATTGTGGTGGTTATCATTCAATATACTTCTGCGATGCCTTGCTTCGATTATCAGGATGGGAGAGAGTCAACAAAATCAGAGAACTCAATTTGTGCTTCAACTGTCTACGTGAGGGACATCAAAGTACCCAGTGCAGTGCAAGTACTTGTCGAAAGTGTGTAATATCGTACTGTGTTTCAGCAATCTTGGGCACCCTCAGAAGCGGCAACCCCGCACCGCAAGCAGTCTCGAACACCAGCTACCCGACCGGTTCTCTAGAAAGAACCGTTGTCGGGTCCGGTCTCGGGTGTTGGATCGCTGGCGAAAGGAAAGAGTTCTTTTTGGATGGGAGTGTGAATCGGGTCGGTTGCATGGAAAAAGTCTTCATTATATTCTTTTAAGAAAGAAACGTTTTTTTTATATTTGGGGGTAAGTACAAGGGGCTTAGCGCGCAACACATGCCTACTTGGTAAACGCTAAGCTAAGGCAGGGTGGGCCCGGACAGTAACACCGATGTCCGGCGCGCCTCCGGTGACGTCTCCTTCCCTCGAGCAGTGACTCAGCCGCCCGAGAGTTAGTTTGCTCGCGCGGTTTCTCTTTCGTTCGCTTTCCGTCGGTTCTCTTCGGGTCCTTCGCTGGTAAAGTATATTGAAATTTATCTCTCGGGTTGGCGTTGCATTCGCGATAGTTTTTTTTCGATGCCCGCGCGAGAATAATCTTAAAGTAAAGTAGGAGGTCGAGCCTCAGAAAGTTTGTTGTTTTTGCTTGAAGTCCTTAGGACTATTTTTTTGTCGAATTTGTAAATCGGGCAATTTAGAACGTACCCATGACATGACATCACGTGCCGAACAGAGCTGGCCTGCCAGCAGCCATCGCCGTCTAACCAAGTAGAGGCCGAACCCAATTTGTCTACACGACCAATGGGTTCGTCGCCTCGTCCCAGGACTTAACGTCCAATAAGGGCAACGGGACGAGAGTCTCGTTGCTTTGCAACTTCGTCGCGATCTCGTTCGTGCTGAATTTTCTCATTACAAGTGTAACAAGAAACACAACATTCTTTTGTACATGTACAATGCAATCAACAAGACGACTTCTCCCTCAACCAAAACCACCGCAGACAAATCGGTGCCACTACCAACTGGAACAACAAGTTCCAATAATTCCCTGGTCATATTGGGAACCGCTCGCATCAATATCAACAATCAAGCAAACAAAATGATAGAGATGAGAGCAATACTTGACAGTGGCTCGCAAGTTAACATTATAACTGAAGCTGCACTGAAAAAATTAGGACTAAGCACAAAATATTTCAACATGAAAATTCAAGGACTGGGCGGCATATCACAGAAAACAATGCAAGCGGTTGATCTCTCAATCCAATCAAGAGTGACCACTTTTAACAGACGATTGGATGCCGTGGTGCTGCCACAAATCACGTCATCCCAACCTTCACAAAACATTAATATCAGCACTTGTGACATACCCAAGAACATACAACTGGCTGATCCTCAATTCAATCGACGGGAGCAGATCGATCTGCTTCTTGGCGCGGACGTATACTACGAGCTCCTTACAAATGGACAAATACATCTTTCGAAGGGATTTTCACTGTTACAGAATACACATCTTGGCTGGATAGTAGTGGTAGTAGTATCGCGACCTCTAATTCACGACAATTAACATGTGGAGTTTCCAGCGTCAATGACGAAAAATTGACCGAACAAGTCGAACGATTTTGGAAACTTGACGAAACGGAAGGAAATTCTTCCACCTTAACAAGACAGGAAGTTCAATGCGACGAACATTTTAGCCGAACAACGACTAGATTGCCAAGTGGAAGATTTTCTGTCAGACTGCCTTTCCGCGGTGATCCAAGTCAATTAGGATCATCCAGAGATATGGCCGTGATGAGATTTTTGCAATTAGAAAAGAGGTTCAGAAGAGACCCCGATCTTCATAAAACGTATAGCGACTTCATGAAAACTTATGAAGAATTGGGCCACATGAGCGAAGTAGATCTTAAGATTATTAAAGGTCCGCACTACTTTCTCCCACACCATTGCGTCATTAAACATGATAGTACTTCTACAAAGTTAAGAGTCGTCTTCGATGCTTCTGCAAAAACATCATCTGGGTACAGCCTAAACAACATTTTGTGTACAGGGCCAACTATCCAACCAGAGCTCTTCACAATCCTCCTGCGGTTCAGATGTCCGCTCTTTGTTTTTACGGCCGAATGTATCGACAAGTTCTGATATCAGAAGAGGATAGGAAATATCAACTCATCATGTGGCCCAACGATCCTAGCGAATCATTGAAATGTTATCAGTTAATACAGTAACTAAAGCAACTAAATGACTACAACAACTCGCGGCAAAGACAAATCATAGCTTTCCTGCTGGTGCCAAAGTGCGACATGTCGAATCGAGGCAAAATCCGGCGGACCTCGTATCCAGAGAAGTCAATGCGGAAAAACTACGTGAGTCTTCACTGTGGTTCTACGGACCCATGTTCCTCCACGGAACGCAGGACTATTGGCCCCAAACATTTCAGCCAGCAGAAACTGACCTTGAAAAAAGGAAGTTAAAAATTGTCCTCGCAGCAAGTGAGGTTTCAACTTCGTTGATATCAAATATCAACCACAAAAATTCATTCAATCGGCTACTACGCATAGTAGCTCAAATTCGACGTTTCATAAAAAACGTACGACAACAAAGAAGCAAGCATGCTCAACTACATCCAAAAGATCAGACAGTGCCTTCACCGTCAACAGATGAGCTGGAGGACGCACTTCAGTTTGTAGTAAGGGAAGCTCAAGGAGATGCATATGTTGAATCGATACGGCAACTAAAAACCGTCAAGCAGGTCGGAAGCAGTGACCCATTAATAAGTTTGCATCTATTTCTTGACGAACATCGAATCTTGCGAGTGGGTGGTCGTTTGAAAGCATCTAATTTATCATACGATGCAAAACACCCAATGATTCTTCCCTGTTCCGTTGAAGTGCCATTTCATTCACACTGCGCGCTAAATATAAGGCGTGGAACAATCAAAATCAGTAGTCGGAATATCATTTACTGTAATCCTTGAATGAAAATGAGTTTTATAATATTACTAGATATGTCAGGACGAAAACTGAAGTCACTGAAGATAACCGAGAAAGCTGTTTTAATAGAAAGGATTAAGAAAGGTGATAAAAAGACAGTTATTGCCACTGAGTTTGGGATACCCAGAAGTACATTGTCAACAATATGGAAAAATAGAATTTCGATTTTAGCCGCAATTGATTCAACACATTGCTTAGGAAGAAAGAGAATAAAACCGTGCATTTACAATTCCATTGACAGTGCAATTTTAAAGTGGATTCAACTAGGCCGAGTAAAGAACTTACCCCTTACAGGGCCTTTAATTAGAGAAAAAGCTTTGGAGTACGCACGAATCCTTGGCTGCGATAATTTTCAGGCTAGTATAGGATGGCTAGACAAATTTAAAGTCAGAAATAATATTGTTCACAAGAAAATAAGTGGAGAAAGTGCATCGGTTAGAGAAGAAGACTGCATTGACTGGAAACGAAATGTTCTACCCAAGTTGTTAGAAGGCTACGAGCCAAAAAATGTGTTCAATATCGACGAAACGGGACTATTTTCAAATGTTTACCGAACAAGAAGTTTTCTTTTAAAAACGACAGGTGTTTTGGTGGAAAGAATAGTAAAGAGCGAATAACTTGTCTAGTTGGAGCTAATATGGACGGTTCCGAAAAGCTAAAATTGTTGATAATTGAAAAAGGGCCAAACCCAGATGTTTTAGGGGAATCAAAACATTGGCTGTTGAATATCGTAGCAAGAAGAAAGCTTGGATGACAAGTGTGCTATTTGAAGACTGACTGCTTATGGAAGACAAGAAATTTGCTTTTTAAAAAAGAAAGGTCATATTTTTTGCCGACATTGCCCTTCCCATTGTAAAGGCTTTCAACATAAGCTTCAATCGATAAAACTAGTTTTTTTTCCACCTAATATGACGTCAAAGCTGCAGCCGATGGACATGGGTGTCATAAAAAACTTAAAAGTCTATTGTAGACAGATAATTTTAAGAAAAGCTTTAAGCGCAATTGATAAGGGCTTAACTACAGCATCCATAACACTCTTAGATTGCGTACGAGAAATATCAGCCGCATGGACTGTGGACGTAAAGCAGACAAGAATAAGCAACTGTTTTGAAAAATGCGGATTTGGTGAGTTCTCAGAGTGGGATGATGAAGATTCGATACCATTGTCGAATTTTTCAAGTGCAACTGAGAAAAATAATCCGTTTGAGGAACTGTCAGAGTATTGGAACGAATGGAATGCGCGTATGGGAAGCAATTCAACTTTGAATTTCATGGACTATGTAAACGTAGACGAAAACGTTGTCATCTCAGAGTATCTCACAGACTCCGACATTTTAGAAAGTCTGTCTGCCCATGCAATCGATTTAGATTCGGATAGTGATGCTGATGATCAAGCAAGAAATATCGAAACGGAAAACAAACGAAATTCAGCATAATCTTGACATTGTACGTCAGGCGATAGAAACAGCGAAGTCAGCGCCCAGCAACATTTCTTTCTGTTTTTATCAACTGGATAAATATTTAAACACAAGAAAGAAAACATTGACACAAACTATAATCACCAGTTACACAATTTAAACTTTGCCGTATACTAACTGCATGTTAACCTAATGTTTTACATGTAAACTCATGAAGAATTTAAATTAAGAATAAAACAATTCATTTCTTTATTTGTATACGCTATAGTTGATTATTCGTACTCGTAGGTTTCAGTTTTGTTTCTACATTATTTATTATTATTACGGAAGTTCGACTGTATGTTTTTAAAACAATTTAATAACTTTAACATTTTTCAGCCTTAGCCTTGTACTTAGGACCGACTAACTCGTGATCAACCACTGTTCACACGAAACCCTTCTCCACTTCAGTCCTCCAAGGTCTCATTCGATTATTTCCTACTACCACCAAGATCTGTGCCAATGGCAGCTCCATGCAGGCTTACGCCAAACACTTTTATGCACACCATTGCACCCTCCTACTCATTAATGCTTCAAAATTTCTATCAATATATAATAAAATCAAATACTTTTACGGTAATGTATAGGCATACAACTTGAGCACCATTCATTTTAAGGGCTAGTTGCATCGACAGGTGAGTTGTTACACACTGCTTAGCGGTTTACGACTTCCATGTTCACTGTCCTGCTGTTTTAAGCAAGCAACGCCTTTTATGGTATCAGTATGTATATCTCCGGAGCAGGGAAGATTGCTCAATATACGTTAATATTAGATCTGCTATAAGGCAGCTAGTACAAAAGATGAAGAACGAACAAAGATATGATCTTGAACTCACCCAAATTGGGTTAAATCTACTTGAGGGAAAGGATGTATCCAACAAAATAATAGCTTGGGTGGAAAAGTGGTTTCCCCCACCACCTCCTGCACGGCCTGGACGGCAAAAAAATGCTCCAGTAGCACCCATCGTCATAAATAGAAAATGGAGAAGACGGTAGAGGCGCCATGAATATGCCAAGACCCAAAATAATCTAAAAAAGAACCTGAGCAGAACCGCCAAAAATATTCTTGACGGAAAAGCTGAAGAAGCTCAGATACCTTGAGTTAATGACGCAATTTTGGAAACCAATTTTGTCAGACGAATTTTAACCATTTAATCGAAGATCAACGACAGCGAGAGACGCTCTTGCCTACATATGACAAGCAGTCACTTGTGAAGAATGCGCTGCTGTTAAGGTTTCACCAACATCAGCAGCTGGAGTCCATTTTAAGGCTAGTTGCTTCGGCAGGTGAGTTGTTACATATTCCTTAGCGGAGTTCCACTGTCAGGCAGTAGAGGTTGGTTTCTCCGAACCGCAAACTTTATTATTTAACATTTTGCTTTTAGCCGGATCATTCACTGAGAAACTCCTTACAAGTAAAACAATATTTATACCAAAGAAGGGGAACAGTCTTGACCCCGGTGATTTTCATCCTATTAGTAAATCATCTGTAATAGTTGGGCATCTGCATGAGATTTTAGCTAACCGCTTAAGGGAGGCTAAACTCGTAGATCAGAGGCAAAGATGCTTTGAAGACGGGTGTGCAGAAAATATTTTCACACTTGCCGCCCTAATGGACGATGCACGACAAAAATTCAAGGAAATCAATTTTCATTCCTTTGATTTCGCAAAAGCATACGATAGCGTGAGCAGGCAAGCAAACACATTATTAAAACATACGGCAAAGACAAACAAACACAATATTAACCCCAAAACCCTCGCCCAACTTCTAGATTTCGCTACTAACAACCTTATTGGGTTCCAATAGAACAACAATATATTCAAACAGAATACAGGACTAGAGATGGGCAGCCCCATGACACCAATAATGGCAGACCTATACATGGACGAAGTGATGAGGAGCACTTCCGAGAAACTAGAAAATATTGGCATATACAAAATTTGGAAATATGTAGATCACATAATCATGATTTGTCGAAACAAAAAAGCGGTCCAACAAGCCAAAAGAACATTAGAAATTATGGCTTAAACACAAAAAATAATAAACAAAGACCTAGGGAATATCAAATTCACCACAGAAATAGAAAACCTCAAAAAATGCTAAAATACCTCAACAAACAACTTATCAGAAAAAAAGGGAACAAGATCACAACCATATGGAACAAAAGACAAATAGCCTCGGACAGATTCAACAACTACCACTCCAACCACACAACAACAGCAAAAAAACAAACAAACATAGAATATAAAAGAAAGGCATTACAACCAACCGACCCAATACTACTAACACATACAATAAATAACCTCTGGAGAATATTCTCGAGCAACAACTACATAATAGGAGAATTCAAACATTTCCTAACAGAAGCCCTTAAAAACTCAAAACAAAATACAATATACACACCAACAATATAGACAACATCCCCAAATAAAACACACAAACTGAGGAAAAAATAATTAACAACATACTAAAAAACCACAAATCCCAAAAAAGAGACCATCAAAATAAACACATACCGAGTGAGGAGGTGAAAGATCTGGGTGTTATATTTGACTCGAAACTGAAGTTCAATGACCACATCGTTAGAATTACGACCAAAGCATCACGAATGGCCGCGTTTATTCTTCGAATGTCCCAATCCTTCAAGAATTTGTCATCCTTAGTCCAATTATTTATGTCACTTGTTCGTTCGATCCTGGAATACTGTTCCCAAGTTTTGTCACCGTATTTGGATTACCTGATACATGCCATTGAATCTGTTCAACGGAAGTTCAACCGTCTTGTATTTTACAAATATGGTCTCACTTCAATGTCCTATGTTGATAGACTTCAATTTTTCAACCTCCCGCTCCTTAAGTCTCTTCGAGTTTATCTAGACCAGTGTTTTCTGTTCGAATTGTGCCTTCGTGGGAGTTCAAGCAACTAGTTCGCGACTTTAAAATTTCGTGATCCTGCGAGATCCTCTCGTTCTAAAACATTTTTGAAATTCAGTTTGCGCGTACGTATATATATTTTCATTCGCCGATGCTTCGGTTACAACGTATGCACAATATCCTGGAGCATGGTACTTACCCTCATTCTTTCTTTATTTTTAAGAAAAAGTTACTTGCTGCGATAAATCGCTAAAAACTTTCAACTTTTTTCTTTTTTTCTCCCCTTATTTTCCGTATTAAAACATTGAATTTTCCTTTATGATTTGTCCTTTCATTTTTCATAGGTTTACCTTTTGTAATTGTAAATTTACTTCAATTCTTGCGGTTGTTATGCTTTTATTTTTTAAAATTTGTTTCATTTTGTAATTGGCTTAGGCTGTTAAATGAATAAAAAAAACTTTACATATTGTCACTCATCATCATAGGCTATGTATAAGTTAACACCAGCTCATACAAACATGCAACGATCCCACGCGCCAACACCTTCCCACGCGTTGCATAAATTCCGCAAAGCGACGATCCCACGGAAACAGCGGCAGTTAGCAGAAACCTAATCGCTTCTCATCACCTGTCTGGAAGCTTTCCGGATCATCACGTGGCCGCTAAGGACCACCGAGATGACATAGACATTAGATTTTAAGCAAACATTAGTTTAGTCTTGTGTAAACCTCCATCCAGATTAAATAAATTTTTTTAAACATAAATTCGAATAGAATTTATTAACTGGCGCCCGAGCAGGGACCACTCGCGAGTTACAAAGAAAATGTTTGCGTATAAACCGAAAGTTTTTTTCGCGCATCATAAAATAAGTCGCGAAACACACGAAAGGTCACGCGCCGAAAGTAGCTGCAAATCACGCGCCGAAAACACGCCAATTTGTAATCGTCGCGAAGCTGGTCCCAAAGAACCCTTTGTAACCAACCCTTAAGGAAAAGAGGCTCCCTAGTAGCGGAAAGCAAACAGGAGTCGGCAAGAACCGGCAGCCGCCTAAGGAGATAAGTGATTAGCGAATAAGTGTGAAAATTAAAGTTTGAGTTTGAAATCCAAATTAAGAAGAAAATCAATTCATAGTGAAATATCAAAGAAGAAAATCAATTCATAGTGAAATATCAAATATGGTGTACAAATTGTTGGAAATTCTGTAAGTACCATTTATTTTTTCTTTAAGAAGAATACATTTTATTACATTTGCAATTTACCGTATACATTTGTCGCTATCCAGGAAAAATTATTTTTATAGTGTATGCCACTGATAGTTCGAAATTTTCTTTTAAAAAAAAAACAAAGTGAAGTGAAGTGAAATTAATAGAGTCAATAGAATTTTTCGATAAACATTTTTGTCCGCATGATCCAGGCATTAATTCGTGCTCCATTTTTTTCCTAAATCAAATCCTTTTTTGAAACAATGTCACGCAACGACAACCCTCTAAGGCCGCCAAGGCTACGTTTGGGTGAAAATGCTGATAGTCCTCCACCAGCACAAGAGGCGTTAGACGCTCCTCTTCCAGCGGCACTCTCTATACAAATCCCTGCTGCTCAATTAGAGAGCATCATATCGAATTATCTTGCGAGGGAATGTCCCAGAATTGTGCAACCGATCTAATTCTGATCTAAGCCAAGGTACTACCAAAGAATTAATGATGACCAAATGGTAAATCTGGATGATATGTACAGAATACTTGACGTAGTCAAAAGCCTCCGCGACTTTCCGGTCAACCAGGCGAATTCGGATCCTGGAAGGAAAGTGTGGAGCGCATTTTACGAATGTATGAATCCTTTGAAGGCACACCGAGATATTTTGCATACTTAACGTAATCCGAAACAAAATAACTGGTCATGCTGACACAGCATTGGACTGAAAAAAATTGTGTGCATAATAATTATAATCAACATTCATGACACTAAATTCATAGTATTTATGATCTATTTCTGAAATGTTGTGAAAAATTTTGCCATGAATTCTGTGCATGATGAATTAGTTCATATATGCTATGAATATGCATTCAAAGACAACTGTTTTATGATTTTTCGCTTTCAAATCTATAATTCTAGTTGGCCATTGACTTTGTTCCTAAATACAATGAACAGTTCATAGCAAAGTTGTAGACGGGTATCGCGCTTCTGTATCACATTCTAAAAGCAAACGACTGTGAAATGTTTCATAAATACTATGAACCAATGTACTAGTACCAAACATAACTAACTGTAAACCTTCTTGGGAATCGTTTGCCGCAGAAAGAAATATTTGAAACTTCAGTGCAAGTTCTGTTGTTTGCACGATTGTTTCGGTTAATTTGCTCTTAAAACTCGAAAGTTAGTGGCAGCTGTGCATTTAAAGCTGCATTCAAGGATAATTTGTGATCATCTCAACCAGCAAGTCTATTTATTTGTACTTAAAAAAAATTGTGCCCACTATAATGAAAGTGAAGTTTATTACTCAGTGCGATTCCATCATCATAAGTGGGACAGTTGCATGGTTTGTCCAATAGTAACGGGATATTCTGCCAACAAATGAAATAAAATCAGTGTGAACTTATATTGATGTGCAGAGTAGTACTTAGCATACTTCGATGAAATGAAGTGCTTTGCATTCGCCAAAATTTTTGTTTCGGTAAATACTCTCTATCGACATTTTAAAGATACCACGGTTTTAAAACAAATAGCGTTTTTCGATGCGTAGAAAGTGATTGTATTCAAGAATTTTTAAATATTTCGGTTTTTGAAAGACATGTGATAAGAAAACATTGCATTTCCACAAGTGATACCAATGCGTTCGAAACAAGTGAAAGTATTGATTCACAACTTAATTTTGCATCGCCTGTCTCTTCTGTTTCTTTTCACGAAAATGAATCTACAAGTAATGCAAATATCTTTGACGAATTACATTAATTTACAGAACTTCGACGTTCCGTTTTGAAATTTTGTGTTTTCTTGCACGATAATGATAATTTTAGTAGAAGCGATATTAACGACATTCAAAATAAAATAATAAATTTTATTTTAGAATCGATTTAACAGTTGCTGTCTGAATTTTCCAAGTGTTTTTGCAAAATTATTCTGATATTTATGAAGTTTTCCAGCGTATCTTAGCTGATATTAGAGAAAAAATATTTTCAAACTGTAAATCAGATTATTTGACCAATCAACGGATTCATAACGAAAGACTTGCAAGTCAATTGAATTAAAAGAGATTGTTATTTGTTCTGAAATTGAACCAGATTTACAAAATGGAATATTTTGTTACTCTGAAAATACATACAATAGTATTTTAAGGGGGGAAGTACCTTTAGAGGCCGAAAAAGGTTTTTTTTGCAACTGATTTGTGGGGAAATGAAGACAGTTTTTATTAAATCAGTATAATATTTATTTGAAGGCGATGTTTGAGGTTGAAAAAAACATATTCTACAAAAGTGAAAGTTGAAAATTAACAACTTTTTCAAGGATCTTGAAAGCCATGTTGTCGCTGACGTCGTAAATTGCGTAAGCGATGCTGGCTGCAATTTTCACCCGAAATCAACAAACCAAACATTTTCTTACTCGAGAGGGTGTAGTCAACCCACATAAAATAGCCCACATAAATTACCACACAAGTGATCCGTGATCTACATCACGCGCGTGAAAAGTCACGTAGCCCATATGGCAGCCGATGCACATTAATTATCTGGCCGGCGACAAAACTAATAAGATGATAAGCATCTTACATGTACATGTATGTGCTGCAATAGTTAAGTGCTTCTCATAATTTATGCGCGTAGACAAAATTATGAGTATTGGACTCTAGTTTTGTTTAAGGGGTAATAAATTAGGTCAATAAAGTATTATAGTTTATTACTTATTTTGAGTATTGGTCACGTACTAGGAATATAAGATTTAATTTTGTAAATACGATTTTTAGAGTAGGGATTATATAATTAGTTGTAAGCTGTACATGGAAAATAGTATTTAAGAAATGTTGGATTAAAGGACGAGATCAGTCTTCTTCTGATCGACTCAAAACTAAAACAGGATTTTGATTTGTACTGCCGTGACTTGGCAGCTATCAACACCTGCAGTCCTACTTGCCGTAATTTGGCAGGACGTAGACTCTCAAGCCGTGACGTGGCTCAGAAATATCGGACGCTTGGGTCTTGGATCCTGCACCAAATTTGTGGCAACAGCGATGATTTGCCAGTAAGGTCTTCTCCCTCTTAATCTACCCATCTGTGTACTTTACGAGAACCCTGTTTCTTACACAGCCCCAAAACTAGTATCTCCCTTGCGGAGTACCGATCCAGTCAACTAAATGGAAGGACGATATGTAGGGACTACATATCGCAAGGCGCTGACAATTCAATGCGCCAGCGGGGGGGGGGGGCAAAGTTTTATTACAAGGGGTTTTTTAGTAGATAGACTAAAATATGTGCGGAATTCGAAAATTAACCCTTCAAAACAGGCTCAAAAAAAATTACGATTTTGACGAAAAATTTCGTTGTACTTCCAGTCAAAAATAGTCCCAAAATAATTTGTTTTTTTAATCTTTAGTCTATATAGAACAGTTTTTTATGCTCTTTAAAATGAATGCTAGATGATGAAAATCGATTCACTGATTTTTTAATTATCACTTACGCAATGTTAAAAAACATGGTTTCGAGAAAAGGCCGTTTAAAGTTTGTGGTCAAGAGAAAAAGAACTCGGCGCCAGGCACTTCCGAGATGCATATCTTCCACAATTTCGAGAATTGGCTTTTGAAACTTTGACATGATATTCTTAGGCGATATATCTATCGATTAAAACAATTTAAAAAAAATTGATTTTAAAAAGTGTCTAAAGGTACTTGCCCCCTTAATGCCCCTAAAATTTCGGTTTCACAATTTTTTAGAGGAAAAAAACGATTTACTGGATAAAATGTCAAACCACATGAAATATTTAAATTCATCCTCAAAACTGAAAATTTTTGTTCAAGGCGATTTATGGAAAGAAAAGGAATGTCTTTATCCAGATAAAATTGTTATTCCATACTTTTTGTACACGGATGAGTTTGAAATTAACAATCCTTTAGGGTCGCATTCTACGGTCGATTCGATTTGTAATGAATACTTTTCTTTCCCATGTTTGCCACAAAACACATCCAAATTAAGTAGTATTTTTCTAGCAAGTATTATAAAAACGAAGCATATCAAAAAATTTGGAAGTAATCAATGTTTAAAGGAGCTAGTAAATGACTTAAATGAATTGGAAAAATGCGGTGTCAATGTTAAAGATTCCAGCGTTAATGTTAAACAAGTGCATTTTATCCTAGGATTAATTTTACGGGACAATGTAAGCTTAAACAAAATTCTTAATTTTTTTTTAAATCTTTTTCGGCAAACTATTTTTGCAGGTTTTTCAAGGTTATAAAGTCTGAGTCTGCCGTGTAGCTTGCATAGGAGATACTGAAAATATTAGAACAAAAGCCAATTACAATACTGACATTGCAAATTTGAATCCCCTTTTAACTGGTATTTCAGAATATGTACTCTATTTTTAACAACATATCTTCTTTCCACGTCGTACAAAATCTAAATCAATCAAAAATTTAACTCCTTCGCAATTGTGGCAAACAAAGCGAAGACAACATTTTATACACTCTTCGTGAGCCCACTATTTACAGATGCTTTGAATTCTCTTTTCTCCGGATTTTCTCTCTGAGCATGGTGACAAACAAAAAACACAGTAGCATTCCTTCTCTTCTCATAACATTCTAGCTGTATATTAGCTAATAATTTCCTTTTGAAGTAATTTTCTACTTTTAGCGCATCCAATCTTTTCCTAACTACCGTAGCTCTTTTGAATCGGCTGTTTCTCTTCTTTAAATACGTTTTTCCAATACTTAGCTTTTTCAAAGTCAGTGGACGCTCTAACTCAAAATCTATTTATCCGATCCTTTTCGAATTTCGCTCAATTATTCTGCACATAAATCACGAGGTAACCACGTCGAGATATTTTTTTAATGATTATAATTTGTTTTATAATAACAAATTTATCAATTTAAAAAATTCGTTTTTTTGCTTAGAATTGATATTAAAAATTGAAAAATCGTTTAAAAAAAATATATCTCTAGGAAAACTCATAACCTAACGAAATCTTTTTTGTTTTTTGTCATCAGATGATCGAGTGATGAGTTATGCTGTGCATCGCAAAATTACTTTTTTTTAGGTGTCTACGAAAATTTGCTGTCATTGGCTCAATAATCAATATTTTTCGACCAAAATTTTTTTTTACACTTTTACCTTTATCACCAATTTATTATTTCAACTTTTTTTTGAGTGATAAAACGGTACGCTTACGTTTTGTCGACATTTTCGATGCGTACAGTTCAAATTATTGGACAACACTGAAATAAGATGTTAAGACGTAAAACTTTAGGGGACGAGTTTCGCTGAATTTTCAAACGTCAACAAATAAAAAAATACATTTACAGTGATCAGCTGCAGTTTCTCGTTAACATAACGGAACCAAGACCAACAACTAACTCCTTAACAATAAACCGTGAAACATCAAATGAGGAATCATTGACCCCCCATGCAGCATTTAAAGCATCACTTTTACAATCAAGGAAAAGGAAATTAGATGAAGTAGAATTGAAAATGATGGAAGTTTCGCCAGATCCTGAAGATTGTCATATTTCATTTTTTAAAGGCATTGCGCAAGCATTGAAATCTTTCAGTGAGGACGAGATTATTGAATTTCAAATGGGAGTATTACAACTCGTCTCGAACATTAAATGGAAAAAGCTAGCTGGCCCTCCAGTCACTTCACACCAACAAACTTATGCCACATGTGTTCCAAACTTATCCAACCCAAAACTATAATATTGCTGATAAGTATCTGCAGCATGAAGGAGTCGTCAACATGGACATTGTTTCACCAGCTTCGTCTCATACTTCTCTAACTTCGATTAATTTCAGTGGAAAATGATTTACTTTTGGTCGCCAAAGAAAAGGATTCTTTTAAATTTTTATTTATAGCTTCACTGACTGAAGGCTGATTTTATGATAACTATGTTTACTTTAAATTTAATATAATAAATGAAAGATGAATTAATATAAATTTTCAAAAGAATTTACCTTATTGTGACAGCTAGCATCTGCATAGGTTGAAAGCAATTCCTCATATGAGTGGTTTTCCTTTCAAGCTTGTCTTTTAATTTTGATTGACATTCGAAAACTTAAACTTATTTTCGTCTGCCCTCAACCCGTCAAATAAATTATAAAAGACACCGGCTTCCCTGCGTTTTTTTAATAAGGGATGCACTTAATAAATTCGCTGTCGCCTCGTTTGACGTCATCGACGGTGGAAATACCACATGCCAATTATTTTTTTCCGCTCCATGATGGTCAACAACGATTTAGCTACGCTGTACAAATTGCACTGAGCCATTTGCAAACCCGCTGTGTGTGAAAAGGATTTGTGGCCGGCATATCGTCGCCGGACACACGGCAACCGGTTGTGTGTGAAACAGGCCTTAGGGTACACGCGAGCAACTACATCACTACACTGGCGGTGGACGGCCGCTTCTAGCATTAAGATATATTGTAAACACTAATACTATTATACTTTTCTGCCTATATGAAGCGATGCATTCTCAAGCAGAGAGGACTTGTACTTCACTCAGTGGCATCATAGCATCTAGCTTTTGGAACATTGAAACACTGAGCCAAGCAATGCGCCCGGATAATTAAGGGATATATCGTTCACGCATATGGCATCAGAGCATCTCGAATAGTGGAACTCAGAAACATTGTGCCAAGTGTCGGTAAAATTAAAAACCCTTGAGAATTTTCTTAAGACTGTTGAGTCCATTCCTGTAAGCCGTCACTGATAAAATATATGTATTAAAACAAAACCAACTTGTTTCTATTCGAGAACTTATAAAAAGTAACCATAGATACTACAGAGTGTACGGTACAAAATTGGCGCCCAACGTGAGGCCAAATAAAACAGTTGGAAATACAAACAATCAGAAAGTCAAGTCACAGAGTGTGACGAAAGAAGGGCAGAAAACATATTGGAATTACCTTCTTCCACTGCAATGAATCTATCCAAAGAGCTCCTCAATGTTATTCGTGCCCCTACATTCGAGGGGAGAGGGAAAAATTTCACTAACTGCTCCGCCAGATACGACGGAACTAGAGTCGAACACATGGTTGAGGATTCCATAGCCAAGTTCGACATATTTAAGAAGTGTGAAAATATGTCAGACGAAATAGCACTAGAAGGCTTTCCACTTTTATTAGAAGGGCTTGCAGCACAATGGTGGATGGGGAAAAAGAATGATATATCTACATGGGAGACAGCGATAGAAAATTTTCGTAAAACGTTCGCCCCAACTAGGCCCTACTACCAAATATACGCTGAAATTTTCGAAGTTAAGCAAAGTAGTAATGTCAATACAGACGATTTTATTTGCGAGAAGCGCAGTCTATTAGCACAACTACCTAAAAGTAGTCACTCTGAAGAAGAGCAAATTGATTTGATATTCGGGACAATTAACTTGACAATCCGCGAACAACTGCACCGAGAAAATATTAAAAATTTCAAACAATTGCTTGTGACAGCCCGAGAAGTTGAAAATAAAATTAAAGAACGCGACAAAATGCAAAGTTCAGTGAAAAAACCAAGTTCGATAAGAGAAAAGCAAGGTGTACCTACTGCCATTTGCCAGGGCATTCGATCGATGAATGTTTAAAACGTAAAAAAAGCGAAAACTCTAAGCTTAGTGGCAAAAATACTGGACACAAACTAAGTGCTACGGTTGCGGAAGACCAGGCGGTGTGAGAGCTAAGTGCCCGACCTGTACACGGCCATCAAAACCATCGGATGTAACGGAGGCAGCCAGTTTTTGTTTTATAAACATTCAGCAAAAACAATCTAGCATCAACCTTCGAAGCCGCCCAGCTATCAACGTTAAGAAAGAAGGAGAAGAAGGATGTGTTTTTATCGACACGGGAGCACGAGCCAGCCTCGCGAGCTACAGTTTATACAAACTTCTGCTGAAAATGGGGTATCATTTGCCGAAGAGGAAATATGTACAATTTTCGCCGACAGAAATCTTAAGCAACAAAAAGTGAAGTATACGATTATAAACATTCACTTAAAGCATAAAATAGTACCCACCCAATTAATGGCGTTACCAGAGTCGCAAGACAATCGGACACTCTTGAGATGTGATTTCATCGAAGATGCTAGCATAGAGCTTAGTCTACCGCAAAAATATTGGTACTTTTCGGAAGATAGCCGAACAAAATACGATTTTACCTACATCGAAGGTATTACAAAGTTGCAGGATAACACGCCGCCATTTTTTAACTTTGTTAACATGGAAACAAAGACACCGGAATATGAGGCAGATTACTACCCTGAAGTAAAATCGCCACAAATTGGTAAATATTTGGCACTCATGGAATGCCCATCACCCATTAAGGCAGCCCCCAGAAAGCTACAATTCGAAGCTGCAACGAATGCAGAGGATTACGACATGGAATCGGAACAGATCGACAAGTGCCTGTCCTCCATGCAACAGCCAATAGCTTTGTCCCCCGTCAAATCGACGCCGAGGAAAATACAGTTTTACCCTTGTGAGGTAGAAATAGCCAGTGTCGACATTCTCCAGCTCCGTGCAGATGAAGGGGAGTCGTTCGAACAATGTGAGAGAGATCAGTTTAATCACCTCCTCACGAACAATGCAGAAGTATTCGCTGCAAGGGGACCATCTGCAAAATTCGCCACTCATAAAATACATACTGGCAACCACGCGCCTATACCAATGCCACCATTCCGATAATCTTCGTGACAAAAAGAGATAGTGGAAGCAGAAATCAAGGAAATGCTTGAAAACGACATAGTCGAACCCTGCGAGTCGCCGTGGACATCACCTATTGTGATGTGCCCAAGAAAGACGGAGGAATGCGTCTTTGTGCTGATTTTCGACAGCTCAGCGCGATTACGAAAGCAGATCAATACCCTTTGCCACGAATCGATGATTTACTACACGCAACAGCTAAATTCAAGTATATGGCAGCCATTGACCTTCACTCAGGCTACTGGCAGATACCCATGCATGCTGAGGATATGGACAAAACTGCCATTATAACTCCAAATGGCATCTATAGATTTAGAAGGATGCCTTTGGAGTTCGCAACGCCGCTGCAACTTTCCAGAGGATGATGGATAAGTTTAAAATGAAATGCAAGGACGCAAGATTAATAATATATATAGACGATATTTTAGTATTGTGCGAAACTAAAATCGAATTGTTCAGAACCTTAAAAAAAGGTTTCGAATGTTTGAAAGACTTTAATTTAAGAGCAAATAGGAACAAATGTATGTTTAGATGTTCAGAACTAAAATTCTTAGGATACATAATAAATAAGAATGGCATTCAAGTGGATCCTAGGAAAGTTAGTGCGATTGCTAAAACCCCGAATCCTAGGAACTTGAAGCATTTAATTTCCTTTTTGCAAATGTGTTCATGGTATAGAAGATTCATACCTTCGTTCGCTGAGATATCCCAACCATTGTCAAAGCTAACCAAGAAAAATGTAGTTTGGTCATGGGCAAATGAACAGCAGGAAGCGTTTAATACATTGAAGGAACTGCTGACTACAGCACCAATACTTCAACAAGCAGATGACAAAAAACTGTTTATTTTGCGAACCGATGCGAGTGATTACGCCCTAGGAGCAGCTTTACTCCAAGGGGAGGGACATAACGAACGCCCAGTAGAATACGCTAGTAGATTGTTAACCTCAGCAGAGAGAAACTATAGCACTACAGAAAGAGGAGCTCTAGCAGTAGTGTGGGCAGTATCAAAATTTCAAGGCTATATAGATGGACAAGAAGTTATTGTCACATCCGACCACCAGCCTCTGAAATGGTTAATGTCACTCAAATCTCCCACTGGAAGATTAACCTTGCAGTTGCAACCATTTAACTTGCGAATCGAATATATTCCCGGCAAAGCTAACATGATAGCCGATGCTCTTTCTAGACCATTTTGTGAAGACGATAAGCTTCACTTATGCGGAATTTGTACGGTAACCATAGATATACCAAACAAAAATGCAAAGCAAGTAAGAGAAGAACAGCCGAGTGATCCCAACATAAAGAAAATCATAGAAGCTTTTGAGAACAATTCAGCGCAAAAAGAATTATCCAGATACACAGCTCGTGGATATCTTATGAACGAGGGAGTCTTATATCGATATACACCTGACGTGGAATCAGATGAACCTCAGTTGGTAATTCCGAAAGACGACCAGGTTAATATAATCAAACATTATCATGACCAACCTACCGCCGGACATTATGGAGTAGAAAGAACTCTACGGAAAATAGCATTCCGATATTTTTGGGCAGGTATGCGTCACGATATAGCGGAATATGTCAAAAATGTATAGAATGCCAAGGCTACAAGGCAAGTAACTTAAAACCAGCGGGTCTGCTGCAGACACCCGTAATGAATCAACGTTTTGAGGTGCTGACAGTAGATTTATTTGGTCCGTTGCCCAAAACCAAGGACAATTTAACATTTATTCTCATTATCGAGGACGTCACTTCCAAGTGGATCGAATTGTTAACTTTGGAAGAGGCAACTGCTGAAAAATGCGCTAAAATTTTTCAGAATGAAGTTCTCTTACGCTATGGGCTACCTAGACGTCTGATAAGCGATAATGGTACTCAATTTATTGATGGAATTATGCAGCAACTTACGTATTGCTTGGATATTAGGCAACACTTTACGCCGGTGTACCACCCCCAAGCAAATCCAGTTGAAAGGAGGAGCAGGGATTTAAAAACGCAGCTTGTTATTTTAGTGAAAGATAGTCACAACGAATGGGGAGAAAAACTACCTTTTATTCGCTTTGCTATGAACACAAGTCGCTGCGAAAGTACCGGATTCACTCCCGCTTGCATAACTTTTGGTAGCGAGTCACGGTCTATTGACGATACACAACGCGACTTACGACAGATAACAAAATCTGAAAATTTCATTGTACAAATCACGCATCATCTCTTAAATTTGGCTGACACATTTAAACAAGCCCGTGAAACGTTGGAAAAGCAACAAGACCGCCAGAATGTATAATATGATCAGGAGCATCGCACTGCCACGCAATATTGTCCCGGGGATAAAGTTTGGGTCAGTACTCATACTCGCAGCAAGCGTATTCGATGGTTTACGTCGAAGTTAGCTCTTAAACGAGATGGTCCATAAAGGTCCAACGTCATACGAAGTCGCCAATCCAGAGGAACCAGATCAATGTATTGGTATCTATCATACTTCAGCCCTAACGAAGATCTCGACTGAGGTAGAAGCTACTCCAATACAACCAGTTCGAAGAAGAGGAAGACCAAAGAAGCGACAACACTAGGCATCCTGTTCTTCTCGTCGAGGCACCATCGAGAACAAAAGGGGAGTATGTAACGCCAGCGAAGCAAAACAAAATTTTCGCCGGCTACAACGAACGCGAGCAACTACATCACTACACTAGCGGTGGACGGCCGCTTCTAGCATTACGATATATTGTAAACACTAATACTATTATACTTTTCTGCCTATATAAAGCGAGGCATTCTCAAGCAGAGAGGACTTGCACTTCACTCAGTGGCATCGTAGCATCCAGCTTTCGGAACATTGAAACACTGAGCGAAGCAACGCGCCCGGATAATTAAGGGATATATCGTTCACGCATATGGCATCAGAGCATCTCGAATAGTGGAACTCAGAAACATTGTGCCAAGTGTCGGTAAAAGTAAAAACCCTTGAGAATCCTCTTAAGACTGCTGAGTCCATTCCTGTAAGATGTTACTGATCAAATATATGTATTAAACGAAACCAACTTATTTCTATTCGAGAAATTACAAAAAGTAACCACAGATACTACAAAGTGTATGGTACACTGTTTATTTTTTTTGATATTGTGTAGTGTTTATATAATTTTTGTTCTTCTTCTGTACCTAGATGGGCAATTTGTTACGTACCATAAAGTAAATTCAAATTATCTTCGCGCCTTTTCTGCCCGAAATAACTAAAGCATATAACTACCTACCTGGCAATGATTATTTGACAGTGTAAAGCTCGCCAAGTTCCGAAAAAAAGCTATTCAAACGCGTCATCTCGCTCCAACCCTCGGATCGTGCTCAAGCTTTCGCGAATACGAGAATCGATCACGCCACGCTACGCGAAAAAGTAGCTTTTGGATGTTGGAGATGCCGGAAATAGAGCGTGAGGGAGAGTTGCGAGGAGTCTGGCTAACGAGACGGATGTCTCTGGGTTTTTCTTGATGAGTTGAAAATTTGGTATCATTCAGAGAAGTGGCGCCCAATGTGTGGGACCTTTCCCATATTCTTTCTTCTTCGAGTCTATTCTACGGCAGTATATCTGCAATTCTTTCGTGTTCCAAGTTTTTCCTTCGTAAATTCAAAAATCATGTCGTGATGTGTTAGCCGCGTGGTAGTTTGAGTCAAGTAAGCTTTTGCAGCACTTGTCACTTCATACGTTTTGATTCCGTCGCGAACGATTTTCGAAATTACCTACACCAACTTCTTCTTGCATTTGTTAAATTTTGGCTGCAAACTGGTAGTGTCGCGCAAATTGTTCGATTCATGGGTGAATTCCTTACACATGTACTTCGCAATTTGAGTGTTCGACATCCGGTTCCAGTACAAAAATATATTAACGTAAAATCTGAAAATTACCTGTTCCTACATCGCTGCTTTTGTAGAGGAAAGCAATCACACACTTTAATATCATAAATACATAAAACTAAAGTACAAACAAAAAGAAACAATATATTCCATTTAATCAGGTTAATATCTGTACAAACCTGTTAAGGTACCGTTAAGTAATGTGTAAAAACTTATGTAAAACTTTGTAACAACTTATGTAAAACTTTGTAAAGCTTATGTACAAATTATGTAAAACCTTTGTAAACCGCACACACACCCTCACACACACTAATCGGTGCCGGTATCGCGTATTTAATATTTCGGTTCTTGAATATCTATCGTCGGCATAGTGATAACGCAGGTTGATCACTTTAGGTAGTATTAGCTTTTGGGGCGTTTCGCTTATTAGCGAGTAATCATTATCGCCATATTAGTTTTGTATCCAAATATCGTCGCGTGTAAATATTATTTCGTCACATGTAAATTCCCTGGCGGAAATATTTAATATATATCGTATCGTATATCGTTTCTTATATAATTCTACATTAGTATATCGGTCCTCGTATTAACGTAATTTTTATAAATAATATTACTCATTAACAATATGGACGTTCCTATGGCATTTTGGCCTGATAAGGTGTCTACACCTAATATTCCTAATACTCGGTCTAAAAGTAGCCATTCGTTGGAGTTGGGGGGAGACAACGTCATAAAAACCAATCTCAATAATCGGAACTCATCCAATCCTATTCAAGTAGCTGACGTGGGAGGTAGTTCTCAAGTAAATAATTCCGTGTGCATTCCAATCGAGTCCGACTTCAGTCAAGGGCCATAATTCGTGGAATTGACCCTTCTAGGTCGTCATATTCTGTTGCGTCACCTTCAAATGTTCCTCCAAGCTGTGGGAGAGAGCATTCCAACTCTTCGTTCCGTACACATGTCCCGATCTTCCGATGGGGTATCTGCTTTGACGGATCCACCTCAGGTCTCAACGCAGAGACATTCATATTTCAAGTGGAAACACTTTCAAAAACCTATCAAGTACCATATCCCGAACTAATTGTAAATTTCCATTTATTGGTTCGTGGACCCGCAGCCGTGTGGTATTGGAAATACCTACAATTAAAACCCAATTCGTCTGATTGGTTAAGTTTCAAAAATGCATTCTTGAGCAGGTATGGTTCTATCACTTCTGACGAAGACATCCGTAGACGTATTGACGCTCGGACTCAACGCAATAACGAACCCTTCATCGAATTTTTCGATGATATTGAAAATATGTCTCTTCAATTAACTAACATACTCCCGGATATTGATTTGCAAGTAATCGTATACCGTAACATGCATCCGCGTCTCAGCGACCATCTGGCTGGTCGACAGTTTGGAACCACTCAAGAGTTAGTTCAATGTTGTATTTCAGTTGAGTCAGTTTGGAATCGCAACAGTCCAAGCCAAAAATCCGCACCCATATTGCGGCGTTCCATTCACGAAATTAGTCACAATACTCAATCCATTGGCCCGGAGTCCAATGAACCATTAAGGCTATCCGCCAATCGTAACCCGTTTCGTAGGTCGGACAATTCTACCTTTCAACGCTCCGCCGCTACTTCCAATAACCATAGTGTCTGTTGGAATTGTCGTGACATTGGACACGTTTTCTCAAATTGCCCAGAACCCACTAAACAAGTCTTTTGTTTCGGTTGCGGACACGAGGGAGTCCTCAAACGAAATTGTCCCAAATGTTCCTTGTCGGAAAACTTCCAGAGGAGTGTGTCGTTCGCGGGGAACCAGCCCACTCCTGGGAATGAAACGTCGGTACCTCCAAAGCGGGGCGGCCGATCACCGACAACCTTTCCAAGCAAGTCGAATCACTATCCACGTCGATAAATAACTGTACCGTTTCTTCTCTCTTGTTGACGAGAGAACTTAGTACTCAAACCGAATTATAATAATAATTTATTGTTTCCGTGAAAAAAAAAAATGGAATAAAATAACCTAAAAGTGATGTGATTGTTTTCTTGCGCATGGGCGCCGCGTGTGCGAATGTGGTTCGTGGTGATTCTTTCTTCTGTCCAAAATCCACGACTCGGTGAGCTAGTCGCGGAAAAATGTTAAATCGGGACCGCCACTATGCGGTCGACTTGGTAGCAGTCCCGGCGGCGCGTGTACTCACGAGGCATCCGGGGTCGAGGAGTGTCCAAAATGGTGGGGCACTCGATCTCGGATCCTCGGGTTTGTGCGCGTGGTCGGGATTGTGACAAATTTTAAAGAAACATCTCGCAACACTCGATTTAAAACCTCTTTGTGCTACTCGATGGGAAAGTAGGATTGATGCCTTCAGACCATTAGCATACAATTTAGATGATTTTATGAAGCCATTGTAGAGACATCGGATGAGGGGAAGCCGTGACAAAGAATGCAGCAGAATCATTAGGAAACAAAATAACAGAATTCAAATATATTTGCTGTTTAGTAATTTGGTACTCAGTCTTGCAAAAAATTAACGTATCAAGTAAATACTTACAAAGTCCCAATATTTGTTTATCTGCCGCTTTATCTATACTGAGCTCAACTAAAACTTTTTTGATAGAACTTAGAACTGGTTCCAAGTACGAAAATTTTATAAACGAAGCTAAAGAAATCGCTGAGGATGGATGTCCCTTGTACCTTTCCCACATCAACAGCTTTAAGGTAAAAAAAATTAACTTTTTGTTCGAAGGTAGGGATGAAATCATAACAGACTATAAATACAGATTCAAAGTAGACTTTTACTTCAAAATACTAGATCAAGCCATTAGTTCTATGACTGAATGATTTGAGCAGTTAACACGTTCATTGCCGGACCACGCGATATCGCGTTGTTTTGCAGCTCTTTCGTATGGCCAACCACGCGATATCGCGTGGTTAGCTCAGGTTATTTTCAATGTCCTTTGCATGGTCTGCCTTTTACAAAACATGTACTTCTTCTTCACTGATCACTTAGGAAAGGATCAACATATCTATAAATAACTTTGGCCTTGAGATTTCAAGTGTTTTAGCTGTTGCGCAGGGATCCGGGATTGAAGTCCCTTACTAACTCTGAAAAACCGGTAACATAACACAATTTTTCAGTTTATTAGTTTGTTGACACCCATAATATATGAGGTAGTAGCGCCCGTAAGTGCAAATCATAATGTGTTATCTTCTGGAATGATTAAATTTTCACTATCGGTGTTAAATTGATATCATATATCCTGAACGCATACTAGAAAGCGCATGAACGTCAAGGTCCTATTATCGGTTGAGTGATTTGATCTTTTTTGTGTGTTATTTGATATTTTTGCTAAAATATCTAACAACTGAACAGTTGAAAGTAAATAGTGGATTTATTCGATAGTGCAACGATTGGATCGGTAAATTTTCTTTAAATTGGAAAGTAATTTAATTGGTTTTGAAGTGGTTTGAAAATATTAAGTTGTGTTTGGTTTTAGAATTAGAATCATTTGCAATGGGCGAAAATCCACCACATCAACGGGTAAATACAAATCGGGCTCCAGATTTTTTGTTTACGAAAACAAAAACAAGTGTCTAACAGATGAGGAAATCTTCGAAACATCAAGTGAATCGCATCCCGATTTTGTTGTAGACAGTGTAGGATTTCGAAGTACATCTTGTCTCCGCTATGTATTTGACTGGCGCTAACATTCGTTAGTTGATTTCTGTAAATATCTCGTCTACTCAGTTTTGGACTATCGAGGCGAGCACACGTCTAGAATAAATATTTATAATCATTTTACATCTTTCATTGTGGAACCCCACATTTGGTGACCCCGACTGGAAACAACATTAGAATGTCGCATGAGGAAAAGTTACAGGACGCCGAAGACCCTGTCATCCAGGACGACGGAAATGCAGAAAGACAGAATATCACCATCGACGAGCAGCTCAGCAGCATCGTGGCGTTTAAAATGCCATGTGCCATGTGCATGTCCTGCGTTGTGGTTCGCAAGAATCGAAGCGCAATTTCGGACTTATCGAGTAACTCGCGACAAAAAAAAGTTCGACAAGGTGATTTCAGAGCTCGACCCCGAAATTTTGCTACAAGTAGCCGATATCTTCACAACTCTACCGGATTCAGGTAAATACGACGCCATAAAGACTCGCATCGTAAACACGTATGCACTTTCCGAAGAAGCGGAAATACGCGAGTTACTGACTGGTTTCGAACTGGGCGACCAAAAGCCGTCTCAACTGCTGCGTGCAATGCAGCTCAAAGGCGGATATAAAGTGTCGGAAAATGTGCTTCGTTCGTTGTGGATGCAGAGACTGCCAGCCAGCGTGCAGTCTATATTGGCTATTTCGGAAACGGCGTCGGTTTCAAAGCTCGCGGAAATGGCGGACAGGATAGCGGATGTGCGTGATCCTGTTAATGTGGCTGCTATAGCTGGCCCCGTATCGTCTTCGAGTCACATAGTGAGCGAGCTGGCCGCAATCCGATCTCGCTTGGATCGAATGCAGTTGGACGATCGCAGCTATCGTCGTCCGAGGCCAAGCCGCCAGTTTACATCGCGAAATCGGTCAGCATCGCGGAAACGATCAAGATCCACTAAATTGTGCTACTACCACGAAAAGTTTGGTGCTACTGCTCTCAAATGTAGGTAGCCCTGTTCGTGGGTACAAAAGATGCCGGAAAACTAATAAAGTCGCTGTCAGGGCAGCCGTCCGACAGCGACAGACACAAGCCTCGACTCTTCGTGTACGACCGCATCAGTAAGCTGACGTTCTTAATAGACACAGGCGCTGACGTCTCAGTTATTCCGCGCCCACATCATCTTCGTCTGACAAAGCGGACGTCATACACATTATTTGCGGCAAACGGAACACCTATCAACACATATGGCCACACAATCCTAGCCGTCAACCTGGGATTACGAAGAGACTTTCGATGGAAATTCTGTGTTGCGAACGTTGCAAGGCCCATCATAGGAGCCGACTTTTTAAGGCACTACGCCCTGTTGGTAGATATTTAAAACAACAGGCTAGTGGACCAAAACACAAAACTCTCCATCCTTGGACGGAAAGGCAAAGCAAGCTGCGGTTCTATCTCCACGATAAACCAAAACTTCAAATACCAGTTTTTGCTACATGAATATCCGGATATCACGAATCCTTCGATGCAGAAAACTATTCCAAACCATGGCGTCTTTCATCATATAGTAACAACAGGCCCACCAGTAGCAGAGCGACCACGCCGGTTAACTCCCGAAAAGTTAAAGATTGCAAGACAGGAGTTTGATTATCTGTTGCAAAAAGGTTACTGTCGACCTTCTAGCAGTCCTTTGGCTAGTCCGTTGCATTTGGCTCCCAAAAAGGATGGAACGTGGCGACCATGTGGTGATTTTCGTCGTATGAATGCCGTCACAGTTCCAGATAGGTACCCAATGCCACATATCCAGGACATTGTCGCTGATTTGGCCGGAAAATCTATATTTTCAAAGATAGATTTACTTCGGGCATTCCACCAGATCCCTATCGCTGAGGCCGATATTCCGAAAACGGCTGTTATCACGCCTTTCGGTCTCTTCGAGTTCACCGTGATGACGTTCGGATTGAGAAACGCCGCACAATCATTTCAACGATTTATGAACTGTGTGCTGAGAGGCCTGGATTTCTGTGTGTGCTACATCGACGACATACTTGTCGCGTCAGAGTCGCCTGAGCAACACATTCAGCATCTTCGAGCAATTTTCGAACGACTCAATACGTACGGCGTCGTAATCAACTTAGCGAAATGTACATTAGGTGTCGAAGAAGTGGAATATTTAGGACACAACGTCAACCGGCATGGCATCTCACCACCAGTTTCACGCGTGGAGGCAATCAACAGTTTCAAACGCCCGACTACCAGTAAATAACTCCGTCGTTTTCTTGGGATGTTAAATTATTATCGCCGATTTATCACCAATGCAGCTGACATGCAAGCGCCACTGCATGACTTCTTGCAACGAAACAATAAGAACAAAACACTTAGCGAATGGACGGCGGAAGCAGAAAAAGCGTTCGAGCAATGCCGAATGAGCCTAGCAAATGCTACTTTGCTCGTCCACTACCAGCGCAACAAACCGCTTGTTTTAGTGACAGATGCATCCGACGTGGCGATTGGTTGTGTGCTAGAACAACTGCAAGAAGGACGCTCGCGACCGATGGCATATTTTCAGCGAAAGTTAACAACGGCAGACAAAAACTACAGCACCTACGACAAAGAGCTACTAGCTGTATATTCCAGTATTCGTCACTTTCGACACATATTGGAGGGTGCTCAGTTTGTAATCAAAACAGATCATAAGCCACTGATCTATGCGTTCGCTCAGAAAACCGACAAAGCCTCGCCACGCCAACTACGACACTTCAACTTTATATCGCAGTTTTCGACAAACATCGTACACGTGAAAGGTGACTGTAACATCGTTGCAGACACGCTTTCACGCATTGAAGGTATTTCTTTACCCACTACGGTCAACACGGACGAATTGCTTGCCGAACAGGAGAAAGACGACGAACTTAAAAACCTCCTAAAAAGCAACTGCACGTCGCTCAAATTACAGCCCGTAAACATAGGAGAAAACAAAACCCTGATTTGCGACACCGCACAACCGACTGTCAGACCGTTTGTACCCGCGAAATTGAGAAGAAGAATATTCGATACGTTTCATAGGAATTCTCATCCTAGCGGCCGAGCAACGTTCAAAGCAATCCACAAGAAGTTCGTATGGCCAGATATGAACAGCAATATCAGCCACTGGGCTCGAACATGCACACCGTTCCAAAGGTCTAAAGTGGGAAGGCATAACAAGAACGAGTTTCAGCCTTTTGCGATGTCAACAAAACGGTTCGAGCAAATCCACGCCGATATAATAGGCCCGCTCAGTACGTGCCGCGGTTTTCGATATTGTCTAACGATAATAGATAGATTTACGCGATGGGCGAAAGCATGCCTAATGCACGACCAAACGGCAGAATCTGTTGCTGAAGCACTTTATGCAACTTGGATCGCACGCTACGGTGCCCCAGCCATAATCACCACCGATCAAGGCACTCAATTCGAGTTAGCGCTCTTCGAAGCCCTCTCGAAATTGATAGGATGTAAACGCACGCGCACCTCACCGTATCATCCAGCATCAAATGGCGCAGTAGAGCGTTGGCACCGTTCTCTCAAAGCGTCGATAATGTGCCACGAAAACAATGCACACTGTGTTGACTTGCTACCCACCGTTCTGTTTGGACTTCGCAAATGCGTCAAAGAAGATTTAGGCACTTCCCCCGCGGAAATGGTTTTTGGAACGACACTCAGATTACCAGGGGAGTGGTTCATAGTTGATAACGATTGCGATCCACATGTGTTTCTAAGCAAATTTCGTCAACACATGAGAAACATTCGTCCGAAGCCGATTGTGCATCGCACCATTAAAAACTTCTTCGTGCACAAGGACCTCAATACATGTTCTCATGTATTCGTGAGGGTCGACGCTGTTAAAAAGTCCCTAACTCAACCATATACGGGACCGCACAGAATCGTGAAGAGACTATCAGCCATCGTATTCACCGTTGACATAAACGGCAAGCAATCGAACATATCAACAGAGCGACTCAAGCCGACATGAATGAATTTTCACCGACATCCAGCTTAGTCACATCGCAATCATAGTTAGGAGCTACAAGACAAATACCATCATCAGAAACAAATAATGCATCATCAAACTTCGTGCATCCTACTATCAATCGTACACATCCAGCAACATCCAGTCAACATGTACCCAGAATAGGAAGATGGATACCGCATACAACTAAAACTTCCGCAAATCCAACTACAACTGCAAGTCCAGTCGCCGTTGCAGCTCAGCCATCAATTGTGCGAAGAAATACTTTGCGATCCGAATCATCGCCAACTTTCTCAAGAACTATGCATTCTCCAATAGTTCCGCGACCGACTAATGCACAACGAACATACCCGCCGAAACGTGAAAAGTATCAATCATCGTGACACGGACGTCGCCACTTAGGAGGGAGCATTGTAGGATTTCGAAGTACATCTTGTCTCCGCTATGTATTTGACTGGCGCTAACATTCGTTAGTTGATTTCTGTAAATATCTCGTCCACTCAGTTTTGGACTATCGAGGCGAGCACACGTCTAGAATAAATATTTATAATCATTTTACATCTTTCATTGTGGAACCCCACAACAGTGACGACGATTACGAAGATATAGATGAGAGTTCTAGTTCTGACGTAGACAGTGAAGAAGATCAGTTATGTGCAAGGAATGTAGCTTGTGGCAATACTCCGCCGAGAGAAAGTAAAGGATCATCAGTGCCGACGTTGCTTTGTCCTCCCGTTGATGACGAAGTGATGACAATCGTACGATGGTGATGACAATCGTACAAACTGGAATAGTGACAACACTTCTCTTGAAAGAATTTTATTTAAAAAAAAAAGAAGGCTGTTAGTGCATGCTCTGCAAGATCCAATTGAATTTTTCAATCTATTTCTAAATAAAGGGTCTATGCAAAGGATTGTTGACGAAACCAACAAAAATGCGGAGATTAAAAAATTCAAGTGACCACAGGAAAGCAAGAATTTCTGGTTGGAAAACTTTGAGCCGTAGCGAATTTCGCATTTTCCTTGAACTTTTATTGCATACTGGAACAATCAAGATGAACCGTATTATTGATTACTAGAAAAATCATCGCCTTTTTAGTTCATGTTTTGGACAATATATAGCGCGAAATAAATTTCAGTTAATATTACAGTGCCTTCATTTTACTAGTGAATTAAATTCATCCGATCGGCTTGCTAAATGTCGTACTCTGGTTGATCACTTTAACACAACAATGAATAAAATTTACTATCTAGACAAAAATCTTTCATTAAATGAATCAATGATACTTTGGCGTGGTAGGCTTATTTTCCGCCAGTATATAAAAGGAAAGCGACACAAATATGGCACCAAGTTAGATGTACTGGCTGAACGCGATGAAACTATATTGAAAGTTCATATTTTCATTGGAACAGCTGATGAAACGTCGGGTAAAGGTCACACCGAAAAAATTGTAGAAAAGTTATTAGAAGAGAAACTCGATGCAGGACACTGTGTATATATGGACAACTTCTATAATTCTTATGAATTAGCCGCCAAATTAATAAAAATAGATACGTATTGCACTGGGACTCGAAAGAAAAATCGCAAAAGTATCCCTCGGGAAATAACGCAGGTGAGCATTAAACGCGGTGAAAATATCTGTTTTTAAAAATGGAATCCAAATTGGAAAGTGGAAAGACAAGAGAGATATCCTTTATATTTGCAATGAATTTGGGGATGAAACGAAAGAAACCATTAGCAAACGAGGAGTTGTTACCCTTAAACCAGTTGCTATAATAAACTATTACGAAAATATGTCAGGGGTTGACTTCAAAGACCAAATGCTTGCATACTATCCGTGCGAACGGAAAACATTGCGATGGTACATCAAAATTTTTATTCACATCCTGATGATAAGCCTGATAAATTCACGTATGTTATACAACAAATTTTCTGGAAAACCACTCCTCTCTTTGTAAGAATTTCGACTTAGAATAATAGAACATTTGCTACCAGAAAAAAAGATGCCGCGCCTGTTGTTCAATTTGCCTCACAGATTGACAAAGATTGACAAAAAATAGGAAAAAAAATTTCAAGTGGCAAGAAAATAAATGCTACTGCTAGAAGAGACTGCAAAAATTGTACTAAAAATAAAATCCGAATGAATACAATTTATGAATGTAAGAGTTGTACGGGGACACCTGCACTCTGTTTAGAAAGTTTTTTCGATATACATTGTTGATTATACTATTACGATTTGAATATTTTGCTATTTGGTAGTTTTTTCTTCAATTTTTGTATAAATTTTAACATTTCATTTTCTAACTTTATCGACTTTTCTGTTAGTTTTAAGTTCTTCATGTAATAATATTATTATTTTCGATTTAGTTATTCGCTTTGGATTATCGTGTGGCCACTTGTTTTCTTTTATTAAATATTGTTCTATTCAAATAAATGTTTAAAATATTATCAACAGTGCTTTGAAATACAAAACGCGATATCGCGTGATTGGCCATAGAGGAATGAAATATGTGAGCATGGCCAACCACGCGATATCGCGTGGTAAAAAAATATTTCTTGAAATTCCCATCATATAAAAATATACACTTGCGAACAAATTTATGGTGATATGAGGTCCAAAAGCTTATGCTTAGGCAAAAAACTGCTTTCGGCCACCAAGGATGGTTTTCATTTTTCAGGTTCAGCAATGAATGTGATCACTCCAACAATTTTAGCTTCCTCTACAATATTAAAAATTCTGTTTTGCCGGTGAACGAGTTAATGAATAAGCGTATCATCTTGGAAAAATCCCTCAGGAACAACAAAACTTCCGATATAAGTGGTTTAGAATTGTGCGAAGAATTTGTTAGTATACAACGATACGCATATACGATTTTAAATAAAATATTCTCCATATTTCTCCAAGAGGTTATGGGCCCAGACCCTAGTGCAAATAAAGAGTGCAAATAAAGTGAACGATAAAGTGCACATAAAGTGAACGATAAAGTGCACATAAAGTGAACGGTAAAGTGCAAATAAAGTGACTTTCAAAGTAAATCAAGGTCACGGTGAAAGACAGAATAATGGCTTAAAATTTACGTAATGCCGTTCAAAAACTAAACAGTGAGAATTACTCAATATGGAGTCACAAAATAAAGCTCCTGCTGATGAAGGATAAATTGTGGGAAGTAATTAAAGGCCATATACCCGATAAAATAGAAACCGCATGGACTGAGAAAGACGAATCGGCGCAAGTGATGATCGGCCTCCTGGTGGAAGACAGTCAGTTGCGACTCATAAAAAATGCAAAGACCGCTAAGGAACAGTGGGATAAACTTCAAGAACATCATCAAAAGGCAACGCTATCAGGTCAAATGGCATTAAACAGGCGTCTTTTCAGAACAATGCTTGAAAAAGGCGGTAATATGGTTAATCACATTGCAACCATGATGGAATACATTGACAAGTTAGCGGGATATGGACAAATTATTCCAGACATCACAATTGTCGGGGTATTACTGAGCAGTATTCCAGAATCATATGATATTCTCATAATGGCGTTAGAGAGTAGACCTATGAAAGATATCACAGCAGATTTTGTGAAAGGAAAACTAATCGACGAATATATGCGGCGTAAAGATATGCGGGACGTAAGAAATAATTCTGCAGAAGAAACAGCAATGAAGGTGCAACAGAAAGAATCAGGTACTCTCAGTAAGAAAAGTTGTTTTTTCTGTAAAAAAACCGGGACATTTTAAAAAGGATTGCACAAAATATAAATTGTGGCGAAAGATGGGTACAAGCTAGTTTTTGAAAATAATGATTGTATTATTTCAAAAGAAGGAAAAATTTTAGCAATCGCTACATTTTTTACTACAGAGTTATACAAATTAAATACAGTCGAAAGGGCTTGTACTGCTCATGGTGTAAAATCAAGTCATGAAATAGATTGCCAGCATGTATGGCACAGGCGGCAAAAACTCAGTTCAATAAAACGATTAAAGTAATAAGATCGGACAGAGGAGGAGAGTATGTAAATAACGATTTACAGCAGTACCTAAAATACAAAGGTATAAAGATGCAGCATACTGCAGCGTATTCGCCCCAACAAAACGGTGTTGCTGAAAGAAAAAATCGTTCTCTACTAGAAATGGCCCGATGCATGCTTATAGATGCAAATATGGATAATAAGTATTGGGCTGAAGCGGTAAATACAGCAAATTACTTACAAAATAGACTTCCCACAAAAGCTGTGAATAAAACGCCTTATGAAATGTATTATTCAAAGAAACCTGATGTAAAAAACTTGCATATCTTTGGCAGTGAGGCTTATGTACACATTCATAAAGAGCAAAGGAAAAAGTTAGACAATAATGCCGAAAAGCTCATTTTTGTTGGCTATTCTGAAGAATCAAAAGCATTTCGATTTTTAAATAAAGAGACATCCTGCATAAAGATTAGTCGCGATTTCGTCTTGCTCGGCAAACAGCATAAAGAAAAACAAAATGACTCGATTCTCTACAACCTCGATTTCTCAAGGAACGAAATTGTTGAAAATATTGATGAAGATTGGGACGTTAAAAATGAACTTCTAGCAGATGAATCAATTGATGAAGGTACCAGCTCAAGTTATGATTCCAAAAGAAAATACAGTGAAGATGCGCCTCAAAATTTTGTCACTAACGAAGAACCGATTCGACGCTCTAAAAGGTCGAATAAAAGTGTGCCACCGGACTATTACGTGGCTACTTCGAAGGTTGCAGCAGCAGAAGAAGATGATCCAAGAAATATAACAGAAGCCTTATCTGGACCACATAAAGAAGAGTGGAAAAAGGCAATGATAGAAGAAATCGACTCGTTGACAAAAAACAAAACGTGGGAGATAGTAAAAAAACCTTCAGACAAAAATATCATTACTTGTAAATGGGTCTTTAGAACTAAAAGAAATGCAGAAGACAACATAGAACGCTTTAAAGCAAGATTGGTAGCAAGAGGTTTCTCTCAAAAATACGGTATAGATTATGATGAGGTTTTTGTACCAGTCGTGCGCCAAGTGACCTTTCGAACACTTTTAGCGATCGCAGGCTATAAGAACATGACAATAAAGCACTTCGATGTAAAAACAGCTTTCCTCAATGGCAATCTTGAAGAAGAAATCTACATGCAGTTACCAGAGGGACATGAAGGTGTAAATGAAAATCAGGTATGCAAATTAAAAAGGGGCATTTACGGACTAAAGCAAGCAGCAAAAGTATGGAATGATAAGCTCAACAGCAGCAGATCCATGTCTCCACGTAAAAATTGATGAAGGAGAGTCTATATATCTCATTATTTACGTAGACGACATTTTAATCGCCGCTGAAAGTTTAATAAAAATAGATGAAGTTGCACATTTTCTAAAGAGCCATTTTCAAATCGTCGATCTTGGATTACTAAAGTTATATCTTGGTATTGAAATAAGAAGAAATGAAAACGGAATTTACTGCCTCAAACAATCAAACTACATCAAAAAGATTTTACATAGATTTGGTTTACAAGATGCAAAAATTTCGAATATGCCGTTAAACCAAGGATATTCCAAAATACGAGAAGACGAATCAGTAATGCCAGATAGTGAAAAATACCAACAACTAATAGGCGCGTTGCTATACCTAGCAGTAAATACAAGACCAGATATAGCAGCAAGTGTAACAATTTTAAGTCAGCATAATAAACAGCCTACGACAATTGATTGGAACGAAGCAAGAAGAGTCGCTAGATATCTAAAAGGGACAGCGTCATATGAACTTCGGCTCGGTAATAAAGAAGCAAAAGGTGGTCTTATTGGTTTCGCCGATGCAGATTGGGCCGAAAATAAAACTGATCGTAAGTCCAACAGCGGCTACCTATTTCAATATTTTGGAGCTTCAATTAGCTGGGGATGCAGAAAGCAAACATGTGTTGCATTATCATCAACTGAAGCAGAATATCAAGAGGCTATATGGATTCGCCGTTTAATTCAAGATTTTGAAGGAAAACTCCCAGCAAAAACGACAATATATGAGGACAACCAAAGTTGCCTCAAACTAATAAATAATAAAAAATTTAGTAACAGGACAAAACACATCGACACAAAATTTCATTACGTGAAAGATTTAAAAGATCAAGATATAGTTCATTATGAATACTGTCCTACAGATCAAATGCCAGCAGATATGCTAACGAAAGCACTTGGCAGAATAAAGCTTAAAAATATGGCAGTAAAGTGTGGATTAATGATTGTTTAACCTGTATGCTTACCGTTGAGGAAGGGTGTTAGTATACAACGATACGCACACAGAGCTTTTGTGGAAAACATTAAAATCACAAACCAGTTCCAGTTCGGCTCTGCAGCGGTGCAGTTCGCAATCAGATCTTTTTCCTCTTTATTATGTACTAGTGACTATTTTATAAATAAAATATTCTCCATATTTCTCCAAGAGAATCAAAGATGCTAGCTACACTTATAAAGGATAAGAATTCTGCAATCTATGTTTTAAATTATATATTCCAAAATAATTTGGACTCAATATTTCCCAACTCAGTAATTTCATTAAAAATCCTTGTAACATTGCCAGTCACTGTCGCTGCCAGCGAACGTAGTTTTTCAAAGCTGAAAATAATTAAAAATTATTTGCGCCCGACACTAGGTCACTAGGACACTAGGTCAAATAAAAGCTCGTCGAGTAAAATCTTCTCAAATTGTGCCTATGCAGTCTTACATTCCTGTGATATTTTAGCGGTTTTTAAATTATCTTTAAAGTTTTTACGTTTTGAAGGTATACATTCAGCTCCATAAATTCAAAGCATACTATTAAATCAACCTGAAAGAAAATCATAATACATATATTGGAATAAAAATCAAACTTAATATATTTAAACATTTCAGATTAGGTGCTAATTCTTATTACCGATTTGTATCGTCTGGGAAGTACGGTGGAACAAATTCAACAAACGTGAATGACAATCACTGAAAATTGATGGATTTTTGGAGGAGACGGAGGTGGTTTAAGTCGGTGAAACCTGGCATGCCGAAAAGCAGGAGCGACTCGGTATCTTTCTCCCAACGTTGAAAAAAATCGGTTATTGTCGATCGATTCAAGTTGTTACATGATTTCATTTGAAAATATGAATGAGTTTGATTTGTTTATTCATTTCCCACATTGACGGATAACTCGTATCTTCGACTGCCACATTTTAACGGAAAGGCGCGATATTACTTTCTTACTCGCAGAGAAACATGACACAACAATAAAAATGCTCAAGCTACAAGACAACACACATGGACGACAACACACATCTCAATCATACATCTTAACCCTTTATGGAGCTATGTTGCACATCTACAACATACCATTTGAATTAATGTAAAAATATAGCGAAAGCGGAAAGACCAACTTTGCTCAGTGTTGTACAACGGTAACAGAACATTCTCACGAATTAGTAACATATCAGCGGACTATATGGCCACACTTGCATTTATGTGGCCTTGAAATCATAAACACAAACAAACCGGTTTAGCGCTGTTTGAGTTTAGTGTTGAAAAGTGATTTATTGGTGAAATAGTGATTTTTGGCTTTTGAAATTGATGTGAGTATAAGGCAAGAGGATGGATTTCAGTAATCAATAATAGTTTTTTTTCAAAATCAAGTTTTTTTTACTATTTTTGGACTGATTTTGTTTTATTGCATAAATGCAACATTACGCGTACCAAAGTCATTTCGTTAACGGTTTATTCGAATTTGAATGTTTCTTTTTTGAACGTCTCCTTCAAAATACAAGGAAGAAAGGTCCAGCTCAGCATGTTCCTCCAAAAGATGTGAGTCTGGACCAATACGGACACTGGTCAGTTTGGCTGGATAAACGAATGAGATGCGAATTTCCATGCTGTAGTGGGTTTACGCAAACAGCTTGCGAAAAATTTGGGGTTAGCTTGTGCTACAATAAGCAAAATAACTGCTTTAAAAAATTTCATGTACCATAATTTTTTTTTGTATTATTGATGCATTTCTGCATCAAACAGTTTTTTAAAGAAAATAAATACTTTTTTTGTAATGAAATTTTTTAAATTATTTTTACTTTTAACTATGTCCCATTTGCCAACTTGTGTCCGTATAATTTACTAAAAAAACGATCTTGCGCCGTAAAGGGTTAAACCCATAAAACCGACAACGAACCTATGAGAAAATCCCATGGCACCCATAAAACAAAATATTTATAAAAACCATTAGGACACCAATAAAAACAACAATAAAGAAAGACACACCCAAAATATGAAAACCCGGGAAAAAGATCGTACCATACTACACAGCATAAGTTAACGACCAAACCAAACCAATGCACAATATCGAGGCTAGGGCAATTGAACGTTGCACGTTGCATATGCAGACATAGCATAAGCAAAATTAGTTAATAAAAGTAACTGGGTAATAAGTATTAAACACATTTTGTATTCATCGATTAAAGTTGTAACAATAAAGTTCGGGTTTCAGTATTCAACCCTTGTATTTTTTTAGTAAAAAACCTTTACATTTTAATTAACTGGCGCCCAACTTGGGGCTGTACTCGTGCGCGTAGAGATAAATTGGATAGACCAAATTATTATTGAACTACGACAATAGTTAATAAGGTCGAACACTGTACTGAGGCTGGCAAGTGGTCCATTTATTTCTGTTCGATTTACAACACCGCTAATACACGCAATAACCAAGCGATCGTAAAATAAGCGCGGTACAAGTAAAATCCGTCGCAATAATCAAGTGACGAAAAACGCGCATATTTTTAAAACGGCCCCGTTTTAGCCTTTGCATACAACAAGCAAGGCAAGCCGGACGACACAGGAAGTGGCAGCCTTATCAATGGCATAGAGCAGCCCAGTAGCAGGACCCTTAAAATTGATGCAACGCTTACCAAAAAGGATCGTAAAATCATCAAGCCGCAATTTAATAACGGAGAAAGCAGCAACTCAGTAACAGAGAAAGCAGCAGCAGCAGCGTAATCGCAAAGCCGCAACACCAAGCAGCGAATTCAGGCAACATCAAGCCTCAACAGGAAACAGCAATCGCATCTTTAAGACGAAATGAGCATAATTCTTCCGTAAGTCGAATATTATTTAAAAATAATTATTGTGATTGCCTTCCGATAATATAAGAAAAAAAATCTTGAAAGACAAATAACTTGAAGGCATCATCGATTTTGTATTTCAAATCATGAATTGAAAATTTAGTTAAACATTATCGTTATTCGCATAGACGATTTATATTACTGTTTCATTATATATGTATATATAAACATACATTTCTATTGTGTTATTTAGTGATTTAAACTTATTCTCTAATTTCATTGATTTCATTGGTGTAATTTGTTGAAGTGCGGGTCTAGTAACTGTGCTTTCCTACTTTTACTTTAATTTCGAAATTTTGCGTAAGGAAGATTTAGTGAAAACTTGTTTAGTGAACTTGTGAAGTGTTATGTTATCCGAAAATAATCAAAGCTCGATTTCTCCATAATGGCAAATCCTAATAATTTAATGAGACCAGCCCGATTGGCTATCCCAAGTGAAAATTCTGAACCCTCTTCTCCTAGTAATGTTGCTACAAATCCTTCTGTGAATAATGTAGCCAACGACGCGAATAGTGACATGGTGCAATTAATTACTCGTTTAGTTTCCGAAAACCTGCAAATTCAAGGAAGGCGATTATTTAACTCCTTCATGAATCCTGCAGCCGACATTAATAATGACGGCGACATTCCAATCACCGTTGGTGTCGATATGAATTTATCCGACATGGACAAAATACCCGATTCCGTGAAAAGTTTGAGAATATTTTCTGGTCAACCAGGAGAATTTAACTCCTGGAAGAAAAGCGTCGAAAGAATCCTTAGAATCTATGAGCACCTTCGCGGCACTCCCTAATATTATGGAATACTATCATTAATTCGAAACAAGATAATCGGTGTCGCGGACATTGCACTTATAACACTCCGTTGAGTTGGGATAAAATATCCAAGTGTCTTACTTTGCACTATGCAGACAAGCGGGATCTGGGCACTCTCGAGTACCAGATGACCACATTGGTACAGGGAACAAACTCCGTCCCAGAATTTTATCAGGTCGTATACCAACATTTTTCCCTAATACTAAATAAATTGTCATCCATGGACATGGGCAATGAATCGCTGAATATGATGACACAGGCATACCGCGACAAAGCGTTAGACACATTTGTGAGAGGATTACGAGGTGACTTGCCAAGATTACTCAGTATCCGTGAACCGGCAGATCTTCCACAGGCACTACATCTTTGCCTAAAATTGCAAAATATTGACTATCGGACACCACATGCCAATAGCAATAACAATGGCAGAACATACCACCAAACTCCGCCACTGATTCCTCATAGAAGGCACATACCACTTTCAAAACCTACTCCAGTCCCAGCTCCAAGACGGGAATTTTACCCCGAATTAGCTCAAATTCCTCCACCGCCGCAGCCACCACAATTTCAGCAGCCACGAAGGTTTCCAAATTAAAATTCACTTCCTCCTAAGCCTCCACCAAGACCTGTGCCAATGGATGTTGATTCGTCCCTCAGAACTAATGCTATCAATTACCAAAATATACCACGTTATCCCCTATGCCTATAAAACGGCATAATTCACAGCCGAATCATTTAGCCAATAAAATCCAAAGTGTATTCTATACGGAATCAGATGAGGAAAGTGACACAAATCTTGATCAATACGAACAGGATATGAATCAAGAGGATCATGGACACGAAGAAACTCTAACTGAATATATCCATCATAGTGAAGAAACAAACTTAGCCCCATCTGAACAACTAGAAGACATCTATTTTTTAGACTAAGGCACTCTTCACTCCCGTACTTCGAACACGACGCAAGGAGTGAAGAGATTCTAAAATTTTTGATCGATACAGGATCTAACAAAAATTACGTTCAACCGCGACACATACGAAATCCGATTCCTAACGAGAAAAACTTCTACGCCAATTCTGTTGGTAGTAATATCTTAATTACTCACCACTCTTACATTCAATATTTTGGCTGGAAAACAAACAAAATTCTTTCTTTTATTCTGCCCAGCCTAATATCGTTCGATGGTATAATAGGAAACGATACTTTGAAAGAATTAGGTGCAGTAATCCATACTAAAAAGAGTCATATGATAATCTACTCAAATATTTATATTCCTTTTAAGCAACAAAATTCACAAGTGGTCCACAATATAAGAACTGACCATTTAAATCAAAAACAATCATCTATACTGAAGTCATTCATAGGTAAACACGAAAAGTTGCTCTCTGATCCCGATGAAAGGCTAACATACACAACAAATGTCAAAGGCGAAATAAGAACAACAACCAATGACACTGTATATTCGCGATCATATCCATATCCCATGAAACTAAAAGGAAAAGTTGAGAAACAAATCAATAAATTGCTAGAAGACGGAATAATAAGACCGTCCAAATCTCTATACAATTCACCAGTATGGGTCGTCCCAAAAAAGTTGGACGCATCCGGAGAACGGAAATATCGGCTAGTGATTGGCTATCGAAAACTAAATTCAGTCACTATCTCAGACCGATATCCAATCCCCGAGATCAACGACGTCTTAGCAAACTTGGGTAGAAACAAATGGTTTTCGGTGATCGATCTAAAAAGCGGTATTTACCAAATTCCCTTAAAGGAATCAGACATCGAAAAAACAGCTTTTTCGGTGAACAACGGCAAATTCGATTTCATTCGATTACCATTTGGACTTAAAAACGCGCTATCAATTTTCCAAAGGGCATTAGATGACATACTTCGCGAACGCATTGCTAAACGATATCACGTTTATATCGACGACATCATCATATTCCGCAGGAATGAAGAAGAGCACTTTGATAATCTCCAAAAAAAATTCCAAACTTTAGAAATATAAAGATACAGCTCGACAAACGTGAATTTCTTAAAGGTGAAGTTGAGTTTCTAGGGTTTATATTTAGTCGAGATGGCATAAAAACAAACCCGAAAAATGTACAAGCCATTGCTAACTTGCCTCCACCTAAAACCTGAAAAGATCTTCGATCATTTCTAGGAATGTCAGGGTACTATCGAAGATTTATTCGAAATTACGCTAAAAACTAAAGCCCCTGACATCCCTTCTCAGAGGGAAGGATGGACGTGTGTCCAAAAACTTGTTACGTGCGCTTTTGCCCCCGAAGTCTCTAATGGCTGCGGGGTGGACGATTGTGCCCGGCGCTTGCCCGCGAAGAGGGGCGGGGTAATTTTTTGGTAATTTTTGGGCGCCACCCAGTCGTGCGCCGACAATCGTCCAGCGACCTAAACCCTGACTGGGATTTGGTTTGGGTCGCGACACTGAAATCTGAACTCGAACCCGAAACCAATCAAAACCGTGATGAAAACTTGGCCCGCGTGAGGCCAACACAAAACCACAAGCCTGAAGGGAAACGGAAGAAAAATACCCAAAGTTTGCTCAGGCACACAATGGAAACTCGCTCCACTTAGGCTTCACACTCTTCTATATTCTATTAAATCACACACGGACAACTTGAAGATAAGCTTAAACTACTTCCTATTTACTTTTTTTCAATTCTCCTCCTCGATCCAAATGAGTCAACCCGAATTTCGCCTTCGACGTCGCCTCCTGCTTTGGCCTGCTTTTTCGTGTCCGTCTCCAATTCTGCTTTTCGTATCCTCCTCGTTCCGTGCGTAGTCCAATTCTGCCCCCCATTTTCTTTGTTCCCAGCTCTATATATTGGTTCGGTCTAACGGATCAGCTGGTTTGCGGAACAATTCCAATCCCAATTCTGGTTTTAGAACCACTGGTGTTGGACTCACTGGATTTGGTCGAATCAGCTGTCTGCGCACGGCCATCTTGGCTTTTTCGCCACCAATGATGTCACTACGACATCTCCCAGTGACAGCTCGCGTATGTTGTTATTGTTTACATTGGTTCTGTCGCGAGTGTTTGTGTCCCAAGGCGCTGTTGCTTTGGCCGTTCCGCGCGAAATAAGGGCCTGAGCAGGGAGTCTTGCCGCAGATGGGCCCTGTCGCCCTTGAGCCGATATCTGTGATGAACCTTGCCGAATAAAAGCAGTGATTAAACGTATCAGAGGCGTAACATTTCCAGGTCGATCCCAAAGTGCAGGTGCTAACAAGCATGGGAATAAGTTCCAATATTGTTCGGGAATGGCAGTGGTACCCTCGCGGATCTCTAACAGCAACGATAGCATTCCCGTTCGCTGTGTCTACAGCTGCTGCTGGACTGTCGGTAAGAATTTTGTATTTAGTATTTGATCCTATGCTCGGGATGTGTTTTAGTCGTGTGTTGCTGTTGTGGTGATAGTTGCGATTCGCGGACGCTCGGACTTTTTGCGATGCTTGACGTCAATGATTTCCTCAGGGTTGGCTCGGTGATGTTCTCCTTAACCTAGTGACCATTTATCTTTTACTTACCACTATTGAACTAATTCCTATTCTCTACTTAATTCGACCATTCTTGCATTCAATGATGAGTTTATATAATCCAATTCTTAAATTAAAATTTCTATTCACTTCAATTTCTTAAACTACTCTACGAGCCTCAGTGGAGTGGTGTTTGCGCTATTTACGTTTGGCGGGTGGCTTGGGTTAGACCTGCAGGCCCTTTGACCAGAGTCCTGATTGGCTTTTGACTTTAGTCAAAGTCAATGACGACTATTTTTTTTTAAATATATAAACTATTCGGTCGCAGCGAAATGCGACCGTAACAAACTTTTCAAAAAATTAACTTATGCAAATGAACGCCGAGTCACTGAAGGCATATTAATTGTTGAAAAACGCACTCATTTCTAAAGAAGTAATTTTAGAACATCCCAATTTCGAGAACAATTTTGAATTAACAACAGACACGTCAGACTATGCCATAGGTGCCGTTCTTTCTCAGAATAATAAGTATATAACCTTTCTATTAAGGACTCTGTCAAAAACAGAGGAACATTATGCCACTAATGAGAAGGAAATGCTAGCAATAATCTGGGCATTGAATTCTCTAAGAAACTACCTTTACGGTTTCCAAAAGTTAAAAATATACACGGACCACCAACCGCTTACTTATGCACTAAGCAATAAAAACACTAATTCTAAGATGAAACGATGGAAATAGATTCTCGAAGAATACAATCATGAGCTGAAGTATAAACCTGGGAAGACTAATGTAGTGGCAGATTCCCTCTCAAGACATCCTCAAGAAATTCAACAAAAATCTCAAATAAACTCCATGACACCTACAGAACATAGTGACGAAAGCTCTTCACAAAATCTAATTCTAATAGTCGAAATTCCTGTGAACGTATTCCGCAACCAAATAATTCTAAAAATTGAAAACGAAGACAGCTACCAGATTTTCAACCCTTTCGAAAACTATACTCGACATGTGTTAAAAAACCACGATATTCCGAAACAGATATAATATCCATTCTTCGAAGGTATTTCAATCCACACACTATCAACGGACTTTCTACTAATGAGGAAACTATGGGCAGAATTCAACAAATCTTTCCATATCATTTTAAAGATTATCGCATACGTTTCACTCAAAAAATTGTCGAAGATATTCCCAGCGAGGTTGAACAGGAAGAGAGTGTATTTTTGCGGGTGAATCCAATGACTACTTTACTATATGGAACTCACAAAAGAAAACTATGTATTTATGCGGGTGAATCCAATGAGTACTTTATTATATATATAATTCACGAAACAACCGAGGTACCGTCAGTGCGTCCACCTTCCTTGAACTCTCGAACGAATCTACCCAATTTCTAGCTAATTACTGACCGGTTTCTCGACCTAACGGAGGGCGCTGGGCGTTCGAACATACTGCCCCCCTTGCACGAATGTGCAATATACTAACGTTAATGGAACGCACTAGAGGAATCTACAGTTGTCATAAAGCAAGAAAGGATGTGTCAAATATTAATTTAAATTATGGTTGCGTTTTGCTTATTTGGCGGTGACTCGATACAAACTAAGTTATAGATTACAAAGTTTACTGCTATTTATATATATATATATATATATATATATATATTGAAAAAGAAAGGAAAAAGTAAAATAAAGTTTTGAAGATTTACATGACGCCCTTATTTGGCTGTGACTCGATACAAACTAAGTTATAGATTACAAATTACTCCTATTTATATACGATAACAGAGGGAAAGATTAAAAGTGAGGTTTTAAAGATTCATGTAAGGCCTATTTCCGTGCTCAGTCACCGAGTAAATCCGCGCGGCTTCGGGCGGTAAGGCAGGTATTGAACGTCTGAGAAGCATGATCGTCCACTGGCAAGTAAATTAGCCTGTGTATCGGCCGAATATATGTGGAACCATCTTCAGTTTTTACAGCAACGACTCGAACTAATCTTTTTGGGCCTTTGGAATATGCTTCAGTAACTCTGCCTAATGCCCACAATAGAGGGGGCACCGATTCGTCTTTCAATATGACGAGATCGCTCACCTCGAAATTTCTGTTAGGAAACCTCCACTTACTGTATTGCATGAGTTGGTTTATTACTTCCTTTTTCCAAGAGTTAACGAAACTATTCCTCATCGCCAATAGTAACTTCCATCTATTGGCGAAAGTTTTGCCGAAGTCGGTTTCATCTGCAGACGGAGGCAATGTCTTGAGGGGACGGCCTACTAAAAAATTAGCAGGAGTGAGAGGTACCATGTCTCGACTATCTGCGCTTATGGCACAAAGGGGGCGGGAATTAAGGCACCCTTCAATTTTCGTGGCTAGAGTTGACATTTCCTCGTAAGTGAGGGGAGTTTGACCTACCACGCGCTTAAAGTGGTATTTGAAAGACTTTACCGCGGCCTCCCAAATACCGCCGAAATGAGGGCCGTATGGAGGAGAGAACGACCATTGGATACCTTGATTATTTATGACCTCTGTAACCTTGTGAGAGAATGGTGAATTCTTTGAAAAGAGCTTCTTTATTTCCTTCTCCGCACCAGTAAAGGTAGAACCATTATCGCTGTACACAATGCGAGGTAAATTTCGCCTATTGGTGAACCGATCAAAAGCAGCGAGAAATGCTTGAGATGTTAGATCGGAGACAATCTCCAAATGCACCGCTTTTATCGCGAGGCAAACAAAAACGCATAGATATCCTTTAGTGGATACTATGCCTCGACCTCTGGAGGGTGTTATTTTGAATGGGCCCGCATAGTCTAGCCCAGTTGACGAAAAGGGAAACTCAAAGCTAATCCGGTCCCTCGGCAATGGGGCCATCTGTTGGCCAGAACAGCGTCCAGCAAAGCGCAAACACTTAGGGCACTTACTTATGAAGGATGTAATGGCTCTTTTGCCGCAAATGATATAAAACTTGCGAAGAATAGCTGACCAAAGCAACTGAGGTCCCCCATGTAAAAACATGTGATGATAATCACGAATGATCATTCTCGAAACATTGCTGTGTCTATCCAATATGATTGGATACTTCTCATTGTAGCTGAGAAAAGGGCAGTTTTCCAATCTACTACCTACCCTTATGATGCCTCTGTCATCCAAAAATGGATTGAATTTAGCTAACTTACTTTTTCTAGGTATTAGTTTATTACTTTTGAGGCTCTCAATTTCCTTATGAAAGTGGAGCGACTGGTTCAATTTAATAATTGCTTCTTGCGCTGATTTCAAATCGTCTGGGGTCAAGAAGTTATCTATTTTCGTTTTGGAATAACGTTTCCAACGATAAACAGTAGCAAGTACTCTACAAACCTTGTTAAAGCTTTCGAACCTCTGGAGCCAACATGTTGGTTTGTGTACACTTTCAATCGACGAGGCAGTTAATGCCACAGAATCGAATTGCTTGTGCTTCCTCATTTTCAAACGCAAGAACGGATACTATACTTAAAAAGTAATAACTCGCGAAAATCACAAAAGAAATATGGCTTCAACTAGTAAAGATGTACATATGGAAGAAGCCCCTGTTGAGGTCTCTGTTGCCAAAAAAAGAAATGAAGAGCTTGGAAAAATAATGTTCGTTACCGGCTTAATATATGAAATATTTTATGGCATAAAAAGAGAAGAAATCAAATGCTTGGAAATTGATAGATCCGATGCTGTTGCTGGAATACTCTCCACTGTATATAGTTACCTACGAAAAAAGGCCAACCCGAAACAAGAGGCGTCATCAAAGGTTCTTGGGGCTTTCCTGGCAAAAGCAAATAATAAGAGCCATTCAGTTGAAAGTATTGCTGGCAAAATCAAAGATAATAAAATAACCTTTGATTTTTTGATTGCAACACCCCTAGTGAATATGGTCACTGCGTTTAAAATATCACTAGACGAAGTGAGGCTAGGGATGTCCAAGGTCTCAATGAGAAGAAAGCAAGGGCAAGCCAAAAATGATAAAATTGGAATAAACACGTATGGGTTGTCAAACGTTCACATCCCTCTTTTGGTAGGCCTTACTTTCCAACCTGAAAGGCGAACAGCATTACTGGAAACATTAGGTCCTCTTACTTTAGCGATCAACCTGCTCAACGAAAAGACCTATCAAGATAAAATAGCATCGGCTTTGACAAAATCGATATCAATGCTTCCGATGGTTAACGAATTAGTAACGTGCTTAAAGTCAATAAAAACTGACCAATGCAAAACATTGCTCAGAGTACTTGGCGACCTATTGCTGCTCGTTTCAAACAGGAGCACAAGGAGGATCTTTCTCCCACTTGAGTTTTTATGGGTTAAATTAGATGCTTCGAACGTTGATGAATTAAATTTCAACGGAGTAAAAGGAATTGTTTTTTATTCAAAATATGGAGCTAATATGGATCTCATCATAAAAACTAACGGACACCCTGACATGGCTCGTCAAGCAATTTTCCACGCTATGTTTGGGACTTATATAGAGGACTTGGGAATACTCCAACAAATCGTCTGGAGTCAAGAAGTTATCTATTTTCGTTTTGGAATAACGTTTCCAACGATAAACAGTAGCAAGTACTCTACAAACCTTGTTAAAGCTTTCGAACCTCTGGAGCCAACATGTTGGTTTGTGTACACTTTCAATCGACGAGGCAGTTAATGCCACAGAATCGAATTGCTTGTCGTGCTGACTAGGCCAATCTGACTCACTTGGCAGCCAAGAGGGTCCCGACCACCACAAAGAAAAATTTTTCAAAGTAGCAGCTGACAAACTTCTTGTGGCGCAGTCAGCAGGGTTCTGGTCCGTAGGGACGTATCCCCATTTTACATTGGGTAAGGTAGTGAGAATTTCACTGACCCTGTTGGCTTCGAAGACTTTGAGCTTAGCTGGCAAGATTTTAAACATACACAGAACGTTTCTAGAGTCGCTCCAGCAACGGATTTCAAGAGGTTTGACTACGAAACTTGGCAAAATGTACGCGATTAATTGCGTCAATAAATGAGCTGCACAAAGCTCTAATCTCGTAACGGAGAGTGTTTTGACAGGGGCAACTCTAACCTTAGAGCAGACCAAAAATGGCTTACCAGTAGAAGGCACAAAGTAAAGACATGCTGCGTACGCCATTTTTGAAGCATCGGAGAATCCGTGCAGGGTCCATTTTGTCTCCGAGAAACTGCCCAGCCATCTAGGAATTTTGATTGATTCGATACCGTCTACGTAGGACTTCAAATGATTCCACGAGCACAACAAATCGTTGGAGATAGGAGTGTCCCAATCATAACCTTCAATCCATAGTTGTTGGGTAAAGATTTTTGCTTGAATTAAGATAGGTGATACCCAACCAAGAGGATCGAACAATCTGGAAGATTCCGACAAGGCCTTTCGCTTGGTAATAGGCCCAGAAACATTCGCGAATGGCTTGAACTGAAATGAGAAACAGTCCATAATCGGTGACCATTTGAGACCAAGGGCACTGGTAATTTCGGGTATTTCAAACATTTTATCTCGCTGATCGACATTTTGTTCATCCTCTAAAAGACTTTTGTTATTGGCTGACCATTTACCTAATTGCATTTTTGCGGCCGTTAAGATCCGAATGAGTTTGTTCTTTAGACTGACAGCATGATCTACAGTGTCTGCACCACCAAAAAAGTCGTCGACATAAGAGAGATTTAGGAAGAGATCATTCAATTCCATATCATGCGGACAATGATCTTGAAGTAACTGTCGCAAGACTTTCAATGCTTGATATGGAGCAGGGGCGGTACCATAAGTTACGGTACATAGCCTAAAATGTTGAAGACCTTGGCCGAAATTATAAACAATCCGGAGCCAATCTCTGTCGCTCGGATGGACCAGAATTTGACGATACATTTTCACGATATCACAGATGAACACAATCGCAAAGAAGCGCCACCTGATTAAGACGCTAACGATATCTTGTTGCAGCCTGGGCCCGATGTGCGTCACGCTATTCAATGACATTCCATTAAAGGAAGGCATTGAAGCGTTGAATACTACCCTAATTTTTCCATTGTGGAAGACCGCATGATGCGGAATATAATAGACATTGTCTTTATTCAATTCATCATCGGGTACTAATTCCATATGACTCAGCTCAAGGTACTCCTTCATAAAGTTATCGTACGCTGCTTTGACCTCCGGTTTTTGAGACAAGCGCTTCTCGAGTCGGAGCCATGACTTCATTGCGAGTGCTTTGGATCCGGGAAAGGTTGGCTTGGTCTTAAATGGTATGCGAACGCCATACCGACCATCATGCCTGAAGACAGTCTCTGAGAAATGTATCTCGCATTTTCTTTCATCTTCGGTTAAAGGAATTATATTAGGAATTTTTTCTATTTCCCAGAACTTGGACAGAGTGTCAGATAACTTAATATCTTCTTGAATGAAATATGAATCAATACAAATGGATGAATTTATCTCTAAACAATCATTGCCAGCGCTTGTAGGTCCTGTGATGATCCAGCCAAACACCGTGAATTGAGCCATGGGCGTATTTGGTGGTCCCCTTTTGATGCCATTTCGGATGATGCGATGGTAGACATCCGCCCCCAAAATGCAATCAATTGCTTTTGGACGCCTGAATTCCGGGTCGGCTAAGTTCAGGCCTTTTAGGTGATGCCATTGACCTAGTCTTATTTTCTGGGATGGAAGCTGTGAAGTTACATGACCTACCATTAAAGCGTGAAGGTCGATGCAAAATTTAGGGTCCATGTTTGATTGCAATGATATTTTGCAAAAGTCGTGAACCGTAGCCGAGAGTGTGTTACCTAAGCCTTTAACGGCAACGTTGGTAGACTTCGTGGGAAGGCCCAAAGCTGCAACTACTTTCTTCGAAACGAATGACCTCATTGATCCTGGATCAATCAGTGCATTGACTTGAATTTTGTCACCATTGCGATTGCACAATGCAACTTTAGCAGTAGCTAACAAAACTGATTGACTAGAGAACATGCAATGGGTTGCCGAGTCATTGTTTGAAGTTGGTTCTGGTTGACTCTCTGAATCGGACGAAAAGTCTGTTTCGGCGGGGCGAGGTTCAACGCTAACCGTATGGGTTTTTACAGCCTTTCGTTTGTCCGAATGTAAAAGAGCACTATGCTTTTCCCCGCAATCACTTACTGGGCACCGATAACTGGTATTACACTCACTTGCTTTCATGTGCTTGGCTGAGAGGCAGCCTGGGCACAACTTATTTGTTTTTACAAATTCCAATCTACGATTGAGTTTTAATGCGATGAATTTTGGGCATCTAAATATCAAATGACTGCCTGAGCAGAACAAGCACGATGGTGAAGAACGCGTTGAATCCTTCGAGTTTTTGTAAAACTCTTGGCCTAAATGAGTTTTAATTTGTTTATGGTTATTTCTGTGTTTGTTTTTTGCTTTTTTATGTTCAAAAGACATATCCTCGTCTTCGGGTTCGAGGCTAGCCATCCTATTTTCCAAAAACGCGAGGAGAGAGCTATAAGAAGAAAACCCACCAACTTTTTCTTCATGAATATTCCAGCTCTCTTTAGTGTCCACATCTAGTTTGCGAACAATGAGATAAACAAACCAGTTGTCATAATGTTCAACTGGGCAAGCGAGGTCATAAAGACCCTTGACCGCTTCCTCAGCTCTATCGATGAGAGAACCGAGCTCCTGAGCCGACCCATTTTCTGCAAAAGGTAGGTCTATGAAAGCCTGCAAATGCGCGTGGAGACGGCGCCTTTTGACATCATACCTTCTAAGTAGTTTATCCCACGCTACGTTAAAGTTTGATGACGAAATCTTGACACCAGCTAAAGTGCTTTTGGCTAACCCTTGTACACTGTTAAGGAGGTGTTGCAATTTCACGATGGGAGCAATCCGAGGGTCGTTTATAATGACAGCTGTAAATAGCTCCTTAAATGTGTCCCAATCTGCCTGCCTGCCGCTAAACGTAGGAACATTTACCTTGGGTACAGAATGACTCGATGATTGAGCAAGGATTACATTGTGAGCTTCATGAGGACTTTGAGGTAGAGATGAGTTGGATATATTCGCATGTTCTAAACCTAATTTTTGAATTTCATTCATGAGTTGACTTTTAGCGTCGATATAAGCAAATTCCGCCTTGGTATATTTATCATCAGTGAAATATTCTTCATCTCTGAACTCATCGTCAGTATCAAATTCTTGCAAAATGTCATTGCGCTTGAAAAAGGTGACCCAATAGTCGTCTAATAATTTGATACGATTTTCATAATATATTTTGTTTTTACTCGATTGTGAGATTTTCGCTAATGAATTTGTCAAAAAGTTAGTTATATAACCAAATAATTTATCTTGCGATTTAAACTTCTTTGCTGGGTCGTTAGACATTATGAATGACGTTAATGCAAACAAGTATTCTTCAAAAAGAGTAGAGAACAATGATATAAATAAGTAAGCAAGAAAACTACAACAGAAGATTAATGTGCGGATCCACTCGGCGCTAATTAAAATTTTGTTTCAGTATTGTTCCAAAGTACTGACTAATGTGCACAGTATATAACTATATATATCTATAATTTTTATGTATCAAAGATAACTGTTCATTAATATTTTTGGCTTCAACTCCTTTGCACGCTTGATGGAATTTCTAGCTGATGACTGAGCGGTGCGAGTTCAAGTTTAGGGCCCCGGGTTCCACTTAATATCGGGGACGGTTGCGCGGCCTGTGCTGTTCCGGACAGTTATGCTTCCGTCGAGCGCCGCACCGAACACCAAATGCACGATCGCTGAATTTCGAGGTTAGGTTGCACCCAGTTTGCCATCACAGCCTAGCTCCCAATTCTCACCAACACTACCGCGGGGCGGGCTAACGGAATTGCGTTCAGCACATTTGCAGTCACCTCGCACACCAATTTTCCGGCACTTCTATTTACGAAGAAGTTCTCGCCAACTATTTGAATTTCTGAACAAACGTTTGTCTGAGGAAGGTCTTTCGCTATCACTGGTCTTAAAAGGACATAATATCGATTAGATCCAGAGTTGTGACCATAAAGCCCCACGCGCGCACTGGGAGATACGTTGATTGGACAAGGACACGCACTATACGCTCAGTGAAAATTTCTTTCCACTGCGCTTTAATTGTCACGCTCTGCTACCATGTATTTTTGCGGGTGAATCCAATGACTACTTTACTATATGGAACTCACAAAAGAAAACTATGTATTTATGCGGGTGAATCCAATGAGTACTTTATTATATATATAATTCACGAAACAACCGAGGTACCGTCAGTGCGTCCACCTTCCTTGAACTCTCGAACGAATCTACCCAATTTCTAGCTAATTACTGACCGGTTTCTCGACCTAACGGAGGGCGCTGGGCGTTCGAACAGAGAGAATACTTCAAACCCATAAAAGAGCCCATCGAAATGCCGAAAAAAACAGACTTTAATTGCTAGAAAATTTATATTTTCCTAAAATGGGAGCGAAAATAAGAAATCTTGTTGATCACTGTAGAGTTTGCAAAGCGAATAAATATGACCGACATCCGAATAAACCACTTTTGAATTCTACACCAATACCCGCATATCCTGGTCATACCGATCACGTTGATCTCTTCTCAACCGAAAAAAAACTTGACTTGACTGCAATAGATAAGTTCACAAAGTTTGCACAAGCTAAGATAGTAGCATCAAGATCCATTGTAGATGTCAAACAACCTCTAAAGGATATCCTTTATTTCTTCTGCATCCCAGAAAATATCGCAATCGCCAATGAGGGATCGCTTACATCAGCTTTCATTGCTTCTCTAATGGAAGACGATCTTCATATAAAAATCTTCAAAACACCTTTATACAAAAGCGAACTCAACGGCCAATTTGAGCGCTGGCCTTCAAGTTTCATCGAAATAATGAGGTGCCTGTAGAAGGAAGGGCCCCCACGTTCCTTTGAAAATCTTTTGCAAAGAACGATAAATGAATATAATCACACGATACATTCCACTACCAACAAGAAACCCGTTGAGCTATTTTTTGGGCGAAATCCAGGAATCGATTTAGACAATTTCGAAAACATACGACTATCTAACATCGAAAGGCTTAAACGAAAGCAAGAAATGGATATCAAACACCACAACAAGAATAGACAACCTACAAAAGAATATAATATCGGTGAAGTCATTTTTGTGAAAATAAACAAGGTTCAAACGAAAGGTTCGAAACTGACACCGCGATATAAACAAGAAGTAGTTAGAGAAAATCGAAATTCAACTATCCTTACAGAATCCGGAAAAATTGTACATAAAAGTAACATAAGAAACTGAATTTTGATTCCAGACTTATTGGCATTCATGTCGCTTTTTCGGAAATCCAAATTTTGGACTATTCCAGTTCACAAGAAGTCTCCTTCCACACAGGACAAGCAAAAATCCAAGATGGAAATTTCAAACTTATTCACATAATCAACATTAACGAATATGAACATCTCATTGAAAACATCGAACCCATCTTCAATGTTTCAGCAACCCAAGCAAATCCGCTAACTCCATTCCTTTCACATGAGCTTCAACAAATCCGCGATCTTATTCAAAATTTAAAGCCCCGTAGAATTAAAAGATCTTTGAACTTTCTTGGTAGCGCGTGGAAATGGGTTGCAGGCAATCCTGACCATGAGGACTTTGTCACTATAAAAGAACGAATAAATGACGTGCTTCGCAATAACAACTGACAAGTTATCATAAATCGATTGTATAACGATAGAATCAATAAAATTACATGCATAACCAATGAAATACAACATCTCCTGAGAGAAAGTAGTAAAATTAATAATGATAGAATTCTTGAAATGCAATTTAGATTGTAACTAATAAAAGAAGAGCTTAAAATATTAATCACGCCGTACATGGGGCAAAACTAGGCATTGTAAATTCATTAATTCTTACGAAATCAGAAATAAAATTTGCCACAAATACACTAGATGCCGAAATGTTATCCTACACAACAGTAGAGGAAGCTATAGACTTTGCTGAAATAAAAAGCATATCTAATACATCCTCGTTACTTTATATTGTGAATATACCTTTGACTATAACCATATTGTATCAAAAATTGTTGATGAAACCAATAAAGAAAAATTATATCGCTAACGAAATTTCCTTGAATCATGTACTAAAAAACAAAGAAGAGATATGGCATTTTAGATAATTGTAAATCTCTAAACCAACTTTCAATATGTAAACTAGCGAACTAAGTAGACATAAGTAATACGACTTGTATACCTAATTTGTTAAAAAGTCTTTATGCCACATGCAACCGGATAAACAACCAACATATTCCAACAATTGATGATGATACCAGACATTAAAAACTGCAATATGGGCCTTTTTGCAGACGACACTGCATTACTTTGCTCCTCGGTAGACCCCACATTCATTCAAACAAACCTAGATCATGGATTTATTCAACTCGCAACCTATTTTGAAAAGTGGAAGATAAAAATAAACCCAACAAAAACTGAGGCTCTATTCTTCACACGGAACCGTAAACCTGAACTGCTCCCGCACAAGACTATGTTGTGCACTGGAATAAAGAATCTAAAAAATATTTAGGCATTCACTTGGATAGAAAACTAATATTCAAAATATATATTTAACATTCAATCAAAAAATGTGACGCGTTAATAACAATAATATACCCATTAATCAATAGACGGTCTTCCCTCTCTATCAAAAACAAAATATTATAATAATAGTCTAAAATATAATAATATAAGTCTATGTTGCAGCCAATACTTCTATATGGAGCCGTAGTGTGGAGGAGTTCCGCAAAAGCCCATATTAAAAAATTCCAGTTAAAGAAAATAAACTTCTAAAAATGATGCTAGCCCTTCCATTCTATTATCCCACTAATGATCTTCACGAAGTTACAAATAGTATCTCTGATCGATTCCTGAACACGTGCGTTTCTTCTGATAATGTACTAATTCGCAAACTGAAGCTATAATTTATATAGTCGGTGAAACTTTCTGAAGAAACCAAACCATTTTCCGTAAGAATGCCATTATTTAAATTTAGGAGTAAATTATTAAGTTAAATTATAAGTTATAGATTAAGTTTTATCATAGGTACAAGCCACTTAAGCCACGTTTTTTTACCATTTTCCTTCTACCATCATTATTTTATATCAGTCTATTTCCAAAGTATTTTCATATTTATAGCTGTAAGAGCCACCGCTCAATTCTCTAAACTAGTGCCTATTCAAATAAGATCCGTGTGAATATTTTGGCTGAATAAAAAATTGAATTGAATCTCAACCGGTATCATACTGCTAAATCAATTTTCAGGTAACCTGAATACAGGGAATACCTCTCTCATCCTGAACGGAACGTTTTTGGTAAAGTTCGAAAACACCACCGTTATCATAAATGGGAAAACCTTCATCTCTGAAGATGTTTCATCAATTCAGACACCTTCCCCCCTTCAATTTTACAACCCTCTCCGGAAGGAAAGGAGTATCACGAACTACTCTTCACATAAACAATACAAAACAAATCCAGGTCCTACAATCTGAAAGAAATGTCCACAAATGTACTACCTTTGGCTTAATCTCATTGATATCGTTATTACTCTTTAGCATAATTTGTCAAAAACTCTGGATAAAAGCAAAAAATAAAAACAAAATTGTCATTCAAACTCAACCCAATTCAGATGAAACAAAAAATCAACTTCATTGACCCCTGTTTTAGCAACATCGCCTCAACTTCAGAAACCATTCTACCAAACCAAATTTAATGACCTTCCCTATTTTTAGCGATTGGGGACAATCGCATTTAACGGTGGAAGAGTTAACGACCAATCGAATTCTTACCTGCCTGCGCAAGTCCGAAAGTGATGATTGTGTAAATCAATGCACAATATCGAGGCTAGGGCAATTGAACGTTGCACGTTGCATATGCAGACATAGCATAAGCAAAATTAGTTAATAAAAGTAACTGGGTAATTAGTATTAAACACATTTTGTATTCATCGATTAAAGTTGTAACAATAAAGTTCGGGTTTCAGTATTCAACCCTTTTTTAGTAAAAACCTTTACATTTTAATTAACCCATACCCAGACAACCCATAAAACAATAAAACCAATCCATGACCCATAAGACAACAAAAGACATACGACGCCCACAACACAGCAAAAGCAAGATCATTAGGAAGGGATACAAAAAAGAATAGATAGGAAAATCCCAAAACGAACCTATCACCACATAAAATGAGTACAGAAAAGCAATATTGTGCCGCGGCACAACTAACCCCCAACTGACCTTTTAGACTCTATATTGTTTTGTTTGATAGAATGAGAACAAACAACAGGATAATACAAAGGGGAACTACTTCCCAGGATCTTCTACAAATGGCTGCTGATGCGGTCAGCTGTTGCACGTGAATTAGAAATTTGTTACACAACGGTATGTGAAAAAAATAAAGAGTTGACTTATTGGACTATTTCAATTTACGAAATACCAGGCGTAGTAAAATACGCTTTCCCCTTGGCAGCAATACCCATCAATATTTCCAACGTGTTTAAAAAAATTAATATTTGGCCCAACGATGCGGCTGTCTTTACAGAGGAAGACTTTGCATCGTCTTTCGTCACCGATCGCCCCATGCCCGATAATCAACCCTTACAAAAGATCAATTATTCGCTGGTCCTTCAAACAAGGACATCCGAAGATCTACATGAGTCAAATTATACGGTTCACTGAGTTGAGTCATGTCGGTGAATAATTCAGCTTGGTCCTCAGCTACGCCGATGCAGTGTTGACTGTATAAATGTATGTAGACTGTGGAAATGAGCCAGGTCCATTAGGTTATCAGCAACAAGAGTCACGCCAATACAGTCCAGCGCAAAAGGCCAAAAATTATGAACGGCACAACCGACCTCGGCTCCGGCACAACTTGCCCCAGCGTGGGGTCAGTAGTGCCTTACGACCGCTGCTTAAAAAAATAATTCTCAAAACAAAACAATTTCAAAAGCACAAAAACTGGGTATAAATTTAAAACGCAGATTAAATTCTACCTAAGATAAAATAGAACTATTAACTGTAGCATTCGCCTTATTCGATTTATTTAAGCATTTGTTAAAATCGGCACTTCTAGCCCCGCTCTCCCCTACGAAACTCTATACGACAAGCAGCATTATTTATCCACTCCAGGGAAATGCGATTATCTCCATTCGGAACAGACCTAAATAACCTTTGTGAGTTTGCCAACCTCAGTTCAAACACCAGCCAGGTGGACGATATTTGAACGTTTCCAAGGCATAGCATCAAACCATCCACTTATCCCATCCGTAAAAATGTCCTCCTCTCAGTAATACTGAACAGAACGCACACGAAACGAGACAGAGGAAAATACGCGAAAATCATAACAATCAATAAAGGAACATCGCAATTGATTAACGAAGAGTAGCAATTACAATAAAACATAGATTATCAAGAAACTGCAAGAAAACTGTTTGGAACCAATATCGAATGCACCCATAGCATTAAAAAAGAACACATCAAAATATAAGACTTCTGCGTCTTCTATGAAAATAAGAAATTTTACTCTCTAAACGAACATAGAAAAAATCTACAACGAACAAGTAAATAAGGACACCTACACAATAGACAACATTACAAGGACGTTCATCGCTAAACTAATGGCAGAAAACCCAGAACCTTTCCAAACAGTGGGAGTGCACTTTATAAAAAAAATCTAATTGCACTATAATACCCACACAAGATATTTTAACCGCCATCTTAGATCAGCGTCTCCTCTCCTCATAACAAGACCAAAAAGTATTTAGAGTTAGCAAAATAAATATCTCAGAATCAAGTCCAGTTGCCGCATTTACGAGTCCTGGAGGGACTCGTGTACAAACGATGCTAGTATGTTACTAGTAACATTGCTACGGACAGGGACGCAGGTTACATTACCTGAAATTCCAAAAGGTATAAACAAAAACTGCAACACAAGCATCTTTACTTCAAATGCACAATAAAATGCATTTGAAGAGTCTAATTTCAATAAACCAGACTGGGCAAAGTTTAGCCTGGACTTGCGAAAATGATTCTCAGGATAATGTTGCATACTATACACAATTTACCGCGAGAAGCATCAAGATTCCACGACTTTGGAATTTCAAGTAATGAAAGTAGAAAAGCAGTCTTAAGACCGCCGCGAATCAAGACACATCGTTTCGGGAATTTAAATTAGAAATTCTAGTTCTTAAGGATTTTAAACTAAATATCTTTTTTGAATAAAAGTGTTTTTATTTCAATTTTAATAAAGTGTTAAATCAGAAAACATAAATTGGTTAAGGATATTATATAGGTGACGGTGACTTCCAAACTTTCAAGGTGTTGCTCGATACTGCCCCGTATGATGATGAGTTTATTATGAAAAAGTTAGAGTGCGTCTTACACGTTGCTAAGATTTTTTAAGCGTGCTGATGAACCTCAGAAAGATCTTATACAAGCAAGAAAAGCTGCGACGAAAAACGATGAAAATCCAGCAACAAAAGGGGTAGCTAAAAAAGTTGTAGTGAAGAAAAAGACAGCTTTCGTAAGAAAAGGTCCTGTTGTAAAATCTCAACAGTTAACGATCAAATTTATGGAAGAGCTAACGACTAACTAACGACACAAAAAAACAGCGCAGCGAACACGGCTGAAGCCGTCCCAAACTAAAAACAACACTGTCCATCGGAATCAAGGCAAGGCAATGTCCTGTTAACATTTGTCATGAAGGATTTCATCGCCACCGAGCTAGTTATGTATACTAAAGCCCCAGATACTGCAAAAATAATCAAAAACGATGCAGAAAATGAACCTTACACCATTTGGCAAGATGTGGAAATCTTTTTCCGTAATTCTAAAGTGCTAGACGCTTAGTCAGCGACACATGAATAAGGCAATTTAAGATACATAAGTTTTTCCCACATTTTAAAGAAACCTAGTGCATTTTCGATGTTGCATGAAAAAGTTACCGGCAGTTTTTGCGTCGCGGTCATAAGGATAACATTAACAGCACAATAAAGTTTATTTACCATCCACTTGGTTCTGTTTGATTTCTTTTTAAAAACCCTAGCCCCCGCACAACCCATGTAATTAGCTAGGGGCACTCAAAAATCCCAGAAAGGCATTCCCAACACCTTCTTCGGCTACAAAGATTCCGAAGAGGCACGCACCGGAGGCATCGATGGAAATTATGCAAGACGTGCACAGCAACCCCAATAACGGCGACATCGACATCGAAGCCGCAATGAACGAAGACATCAGCAAATTCCATTTGGCTACCGGAAGATCCGTAGCAAAAGGTAAAAAAATCCTCGTATGCCTCCAAATAACCCCACGCCAAATAATAACAGATTTGAAATACTAACCCCCACAAACTCCCGTCGCCAGAAACTACCCATGTATTCAGCCGTTATCAAGGCTAAATGGATGCCACCCATATTTATTAACAAGGTTACCTCCTCATCTATTGTCGCCATAATGAAAAGCTCCCTTCAACGCGCTATCGTGTAAAATCCTTTTCAGATATCAATCACAAGCTCGTGTTAGACAACAACGAGGCCCATGATTTGATCATGAACCTCATGAGAGATAAGAGATTTGAAGGGCACTCGTTCACCCCATCGCAACGCCGCAAGCCAGTTGTTGTATCGAAAGGGTTAAGTTCTTCATTCACAGGGAATGACATCGCTAAGGATATCTGAAAGAATAATGCTGACTTGCAGCAGTTTACAATAACCGAACTAACGACAATCTGCTCACGGTGTAATAACGTAAGACTGAATCTGTTTAAGATCACCCTCGATTCCGAGGAAGATATGTTGATTGAGTGGTATCAACATGTTTTATGTTCTCATGGAACTTGGAAGTGGAATGTTTTCCACTGTTTATTATAAAGTTATCGGCTGTTGAGGAAGAAAAACTCTCAGCTCAGCGCGGAGAACTAAAAAGTCGTTTTGACCGTTTCAGGTGACGGTTCTTGGGAAAGAAGAGAAAATATATCTCTTATTGGCATAGTGGTTTTAATTTGTAAATACTGTAAAAAAGTTGCGAATGCCGTTGTCATATCAAGCTCCTGCAAAGCGTGTGAACAAAAAAAACAGCAACACTGATGAGTTTGAAGCGTGGTATGAGGGACATAAAGAAAACTGTAGTGCTAACCACTCAGGTAGTGCTGGAAAAACAGCATATGTAAAATATTTTGGCAATCACTAGAAAAGTGTAAAGTGTTTAAGGATATTATATAGCTGACCTAGGAAAGATCTTATACAAGCAAGAAAAGCTGTGAAGAAAAACGACAAAAATCCAGCAAAAAAAACGGGCAACTAAAAAAGTTGCAAACTGTTCTGAATCTTGGTGCAAATATATGAAAGCTGCATGAGATAATACAGAATTCAAACATCTTCCTGCGATTGCTGAAGATGTCCAATAAGTTTTGAAGCCAATGCATGAAGATTTGACTAGGCAAGAATTACTTGAAAGATGCCTCGGAGGGAGTACGCTGAATAACGAGGAATCTTTCAACAACTGCGTTTGGTCGATGGCTCCTGAACACATGTTTAACGGGAAAGAAGTAGTTAAGATTGCTTGTCAGACAGCTGCTTGTACATATAACGAAGGTTATTAACCAATCTTGAAGATTTTTCAAGTTATGGGTGTCAAAAGCGGATCGATCGCAGTACAGTTTGTCGCTGATCGTGCGGTCTCTGCATACGAATTGCCAACCGACGCAGCACTGATGCCTCTAAAGAAGCCAGAACAAAGTGCAGGAACGCTATTTTGGACGAAAATGTGCATTTTGAGGAAGAAGAAGGGATTATGTATGGTCCAGGCATCGTTTCCTAAGCATAAATGAAATTTATTTACGATTTTTCACTAAAAAATTCAAACGCGTTTTTCTCGAAACAATGTTTTTCGACGCCGCGTGGATGAAATCTCGGGAACTAATTAACCGATTCTCGCCAAATCTTTACCAGACCTTTTTTCAGACCAACCATCTCGAAAATTTCATCAACGGCGCACCTCCCTCTCGTTTTTTCGATATTTGTTCAACCAGCATTTTCAGTTATAAAATTCACATAAATGAGTTGTGTATTTCGAGAGTGAATTTATTGAGTGTAACCCCTCATATATCAATATTTGTAATTTATTTATTTCACTTCACAGGCTTTTGGCCCATTATTTACATATATAAGTGGTGATATAATTAACAGTTAAATAGTCAAATTCGTGGAGTACAATCACTAATAAAATATTTAAATATGCATTCATTTTTATAATTGACCTATTAATGCTAACGCTTTAACGCTTAATGTTCTAGTATTTATATTCTTTTTTTTCGGTTTCTGTGCTTTCCACCTGTGCTTCTTGGTTTCAGTGACATAATCGTAATAAGAAATTCTTACGCATTGGTGATACCTTTGTTCACATGCAACGTTTTCAAACTATTTCAACGGTTCAACCAGTTTTGCTTCGCCAATAACTTTTACTGTTTCGGTCACTCATATACTTTCTGCTCGTTGCCTACAAATAGGCAATTATATTTTCGTTTTTTAGTGAAAGCTTTTAACTTTAATCAAACCGACATACAATGGTTTGTGATTCACCTCCTCTGGGTGCTACTTGTGCGCTATGGAATCTTCACGTTCGCGGTACGGTACATTCATTGCGATGGTTATTGTGGAAAAGTGTTTCATGCGAAGTGCTTAAATATCAACTCTGTAATAACTGATATCATCGCCAAGCATCCGGATAACGTATGCAAAAATACTAAAATGCAAATGCAAAAATACTAAAATTTGTGATATATTAAAAATTCTGCACCAGCATTCTGCCTCTCTTGCTTCTCTCAACCAGAGAATGAACTCCCTTTGTACAATAGCATAACATTACCATCAGCATCTACACATACTGCTCCTTTGTCAAGAGGTGCCATCCCTAAATCGAATAAAAGTGTTATTTGTGTTGCGGAGTCTGATCCGGGTAATCCTGTTACCAACTTATCAACGCCAACAGCGAATTCGTTTTTCTTAGCGGACAGTGGCATCCGCTTTCTATCACTTGACCACATCGCCCAGTGCATCATCTCCTAATGTAAATGGGACTGCTACAACACCAATTCCGCATTCAAAACATCAGCAAAAGGAAAGTGTCGTCGAATTACATTTACCAGTGAATGGCGACCTTCGTGCCGTTGCTCCTCTACTGCAAGTCTTTATTTCGAGGCTTGCATTCAATACCTCGACCGACATGATTGTGAACCATCTAAAACGTAAACTGGGTTCTTCGTGCTCTTTCCTTGAGTGTCGTAGACTAACGAAGGATAATCTTCCTAATCAATTGATATCGTCATTTAAAGTAATCGTCCCCGCTGAGTGCACTGCCGTTTTGGGACCAAACATCTGGCCTGTCGGTGCTCTCGTCAAACGTTTCGTTCCGTTGAAAAGGAATTTTTTTGCAAGGGTAGCTCATCTAAAATCGATGGCGTAACTCAAAACAATCTTAATAAGAGCATTAGTTTATATTATCAGAATGTTCGAGGGTTACCCACCAAGTTGCATATGTTAAATCTTTCGTGTTTATTATCATACGATTCAATTATTTGTTTAACGGAAACTTGGCTACATGCAGGTATTTTTTCTACTGAAGTTTTTTCAAATTACTTTGTGTATCGCAGAGACCGCGATTGTAGTCTCTCAAGCAAAACTGGTGGTGGTGGAGTCTTAATTGCTGTTCAGTCTTTCCTACCCAGTGTCCTATGTGATGACTTTCATACTCCTTCTCCTATTGAATGTGTGTTCGTCAAAGTTTCTACTCCAACTTCTGCTCCTTTATATATATCCTCAATTTACTTTCCATCTAATACTGCCGTTGATCTTTACGAATCTTTCTTCGCTTCCCTTGCGTCGTTTTGTCTTTCTCTAACTCCTTCTTCTCACATAATTATTTGTGGTGACTTCAATCTTCCCTTTATTGAATGACAAACATCTTCATGCATCAGTATTAGCTCCACTAACAGACAATCTCACCTGGTTTCCAATGTTCTCTCGCTGTCATCTTTTTCTCAATTTAATTCTGTAGTAAACTTGAATGGTCGTCTTCTGGACCTTGTATTATCTAATATTGTTCCAGATAATTTATCTTTGATGCCTGCTCCTCATCCTTACGTTCCTCGATATCCTCATCCTCCTCCTCTTTTACTCAATGTTGCTTTATCTCTTCCACAGTCTCCGAAAGTACGCAAGCAATTCAAGTTTAACTTTTGGAAAGCCAACTACCATGCTCTGTCAATGGAGCTGTGTTTGATTGACTGGAGGTGTTTCTTTCATAAGCTTACTTGTGAAGAGGCGCTCTTTAAATTTTATTCCCATCTTTACGAACTTATTCCCCGTTACATTCCTTATCATAAACGTTCTAAGAAGACTGATCCCACTTGGCTCAAGGGCACAGTAATGGAAGCTTTAAAATTAAAAAGTAGAGCCTATCACATTTTTAAATCCACCAGAACGACTATATCTTACACTAGCTTTCCCAAATCACGTGCACTAGCTAAGTCTGAAATCAAAAAAGCTACTCTGTACTACTTTACTAGCATTGAACATTCACTCCATTCTTGTCAAACTAAGCCTTTCTGGTCTTATATAAATTCCCTCAAGTCGTCGTTCAACTCTCCCAGTAATGTCACTTGGAATGATAAACATGGTTCCTCTCCGTAAATGATCTGCGAAATTTTTGCAGATTTTTTTCCATTCTACTACACCTCTAACTTTGCCTTACATCTATCAATTCCCATCTATTCTTGTTACTATTTCCACAAATCCTTCTGATATCCAAGCTTTGATGGATTCACTTGATTCCAGCGTTGGCGCTGGTCCTGGTGTGCCCCGATGTCGTCTTCAAATCATTATTTTCATCTCTGGCCATTCCTCTCTCTATCATTTTGAATTCTAGTTTATCCTCTGGCTCTTTTCCTAATTTTTGGAAACAAGCTAATATTTTCCCAGTGCTTAATAGCGTTGACAGACTGACCCATCATCAGTACGAAAACCATCATCAGCACAAAAAACCCCATCATAATGACGGTGAGATAAGCACGAAAAAAGACCATACTTATCTCGATAAGTACGAAAAAACTGCCATCTATGTTTGGGTAGAATAATGAGAAACCATCTGCCGTGTATGGAATTTGACATTATTTATATCAGCTTCGAACCAAATCTGACGTGCCATCGCGGACAATTGCCGTTTGAAATCGAAACGCCACCAACGACCGAATGATAATGACAGCACCAATGACGAAAACGTGTGTGTCACCCCGTCATTTGCAGTTTCGTGCTGATGACGGTTTTCGTCCTGATGATGGTACAATGTGTCAACGCTATAAATCTGGTTCCCCGTCAAATGCTTCAAATTACCGCCCCATTTCTCTACTTTCATGTTTTCCCAAGCTTCTCAAACGTATAGTTTACAATAAAAATTTTCAATCTCTTTTCTGTAAGTTATCCCCTGCTCAGCATGGCATCCTTCGTAACCGCTCAACCAACTCTAACCTCCTCGAACTGACCCACACAGTCGCGAAGGAACGAAGACATCAGCAAATTCCATTTGGCTACCGGAAGATCCGTAGCAAAAGGTAAAAAAATCCTCGTATGCCTCCAAATAACCCCACGCCAAATAATAACAGATTTGAAATACTAACCCCCACAAACTCCCGTCGCCAGAAACTACCCATGTATTCAGCCGTTATCAAGGCTAAATGGATGCCACCCATATTTATTAACAAGGTTACCTCCTCATCTATTGTCGCCATAATGAAAAGCTCCCTTCAACGCGCTATCGTGTAAAATCCTTTTCAGATATCAATCACAAGCTCGTGTTAGACAACAACGAGGCCCATGATTTGATCATGAACCTCATGAGAGATAAGAGATTTGAAGGGCACTCGTTCACCCCATCGCAACGCCGCAAGCCAGTTGTTGTATCGAAAGGGTTAAGTTCTTCATTCACAGGGAATGACATCGCTAAGGATATCTGAAAGAATAATGCTGACTTGCAGCAGTTTACAATAACCGAACTAACGACAATCTGCTCACGGTGTAATAACGTAAGACTGAATCTGTTTAAGATCACCCTCGATTCCGAGGAAGATATGTTGATTGAGTGGTATCAACATGTTTTATGTTCTCATGGAACTTGGAAGTGGAATGTTTTCCACTGTTTATTATAAAGTTATCGGCTGTTGAGGAAGAAAAACTCTCAGCTCAGCGCGGAGAACTAAAAAGTCGTTTTGACCGTTTCAGGTGACGGTTCTTGGGAAAGAAGAGAAAATATATCTCTTATTGGCATAGTGGTTTTAATTTGTAAATACTGTAAAAAAGTTGCGAATGCCGTTGTCATATCAAGCTCCTGCAAAGCGTGTGAACAAAAAAAACAGCAACACTGATGAGTTTGAAGCGTGGTATGAGGGACATAAAGAAAACTGTAGTGCTAACCACTCAGGTAGTGCTGGAAAAACAGCATATGTAAAATATTTTGGCAATCACTAGAAAAGTGTAAAGTGTTTAAGGATATTATATAGCTGACCTAGGAAAGATCTTATACAAGCAAGAAAAGCTGTGAAGAAAAACGACAAAAATCCAGCAAAAAAAACGGGCAACTAAAAAAGTTGCAAACTGTTCTGAATCTTGGTGCAAATATATGAAAGCTGCATGAGATAATACAGAATTCAAACATCTTCCTGCGATTGCTGAAGATGTCCAATAAGTTTTGAAGCCAATGCATGAAGATTTGACTAGGCAAGAATTACTTGAAAGATGCCTCGGAGGGAGTACGCTGAATAACGAGGAATCTTTCAACAACTGCGTTTGGTCGATGGCTCCTGAACACATGTTTAACGGGAAAGAAGTAGTTAAGATTGCTTGTCAGACAGCTGCTTGTACATATAACGAAGGTTATTAACCAATCTTGAAGATTTTTCAAGTTATGGGTGTCAAAAGCGGATCGATCGCAGTACAGTTTGTCGCTGATCGTGCGGTCTCTGCATACGAATTGCCAACCGACGCAGCACTGATGCCTCTAAAGAAGCCAGAACAAAGTGCAGGAACGCTATTTTGGACGAAAATGTGCATTTTGAGGAAGAAGAAGGGATTATGTATGGTCCAGGCATCGTTTCCTAAGCATAAATGAAATTTATTTACGATTTTTCACTAAAAAATTCAAACGCGTTTTTCTCGAAACAATGTTTTTCGACGCCGCGTGGATGAAATCTCGGGAACTAATTAACCGATTCTCGCCAAATCTTTACCAGACCTTTTTTCAGACCAACCATCTCGAAAATTTCATCAACGGCGCACCTCCCTCTCGTTTTTTCGATATTTGTTCAACCAGCATTTTCAGTTATAAAATTCACATAAATGAGTTGTGTATTTCGAGAGTGAATTTATTGAGTGTAACCCCTCATATATCAATATTTGTAATTTATTTATTTCACTTCACAGGCTTTTGGCCCATTATTTACATATATAAGTGGTGATATAATTAACAGTTAAATAGTCAAATTCGTGGAGTACAATCACTAATAAAATATTTAAATATGCATTCATTTTTATAATTGACCTATTAATGCTAACGCTTTAACGCTTAATGTTCTAGTATTTATATTCTTTTTTTTCGGTTTCTGTGCTTTCCACCTGTGCTTCTTGGTTTCAGTGACATAATCGTAATAAGAAATTCTTACGCATTGGTGATACCTTTGTTCACATGCAACGTTTTCAAACTATTTCAACGGTTCAACCAGTTTTGCTTCGCCAATAACTTTTACTGTTTCGGTCACTCATATACTTTCTGCTCGTTGCCTACAAATAGGCAATTATATTTTCGTTTTTTAGTGAAAGCTTTTAACTTTAATCAAACCGACATACAATGGTTTGTGATTCACCTCCTCTGGGTGCTACTTGTGCGCTATGGAATCTTCACGTTCGCGGTACGGTACATTCATTGCGATGGTTATTGTGGAAAAGTGTTTCATGCGAAGTGCTTAAATATCAACTCTGTAATAACTGATATCATCGCCAAGCATCCGGATAACGTATGCAAAAATACTAAAATGCAAATGCAAAAATACTAAAATTTGTGATATATTAAAAATTCTGCACCAGCATTCTGCCTCTCTTGCTTCTCTCAACCAGAGAATGAACTCCCTTTGTACAATAGCATAACATTACCATCAGCATCTACACATACTGCTCCTTTGTCAAGAGGTGCCATCCCTAAATCGAATAAAAGTGTTATTTGTGTTGCGGAGTCTGATCCGGGTAATCCTGTTACCAACTTATCAACGCCAACAGCGAATTCGTTTTTCTTAGCGGACAGTGGCATCCGCTTTCTATCACTTGACCACATCGCCCAGTGCATCATCTCCTAATGTAAATGGGACTGCTACAACACCAATTCCGCATTCAAAACATCAGCAAAAGGAAAGTGTCGTCGAATTACATTTACCAGTGAATGGCGACCTTCGTGCCGTTGCTCCTCTACTGCAAGTCTTTATTTCGAGGCTTGCATTCAATACCTCGACCGACATGATTGTGAACCATCTAAAACGTAAACTGGGTTCTTCGTGCTCTTTCCTTGAGTGTCGTAGACTAACGAAGGATAATCTTCCTAATCAATTGATATCGTCATTTAAAGTAATCGTCCCCGCTGAGTGCACTGCCGTTTTGGGACCAAACATCTGGCCTGTCGGTGCTCTCGTCAAACGTTTCGTTCCGTTGAAAAGGAATTTTTTTGCAAGGGTAGCTCATCTAAAATCGATGGCGTAACTCAAAACAATCTTAATAAGAGCATTAGTTTATATTATCAGAATGTTCGAGGGTTACCCACCAAGTTGCATATGTTAAATCTTTCGTGTTTATTATCATACGATTCAATTATTTGTTTAACGGAAACTTGGCTACATGCAGGTATTTTTTCTACTGAAGTTTTTTCAAATTACTTTGTGTATCGCAGAGACCGCGATTGTAGTCTCTCAAGCAAAACTGGTGGTGGTGGAGTCTTAATTGCTGTTCAGTCTTTCCTACCCAGTGTCCTATGTGATGACTTTCATACTCCTTCTCCTATTGAATGTGTGTTCGTCAAAGTTTCTACTCCAACTTCTGCTCCTTTATATATATCCTCAATTTACTTTCCATCTAATACTGCCGTTGATCTTTACGAATCTTTCTTCGCTTCCCTTGCGTCGTTTTGTCTTTCTCTAACTCCTTCTTCTCACATAATTATTTGTGGTGACTTCAATCTTCCCTTTATTGAATGACAAACATCTTCATGCATCAGTATTAGCTCCACTAACAGACAATCTCACCTGGTTTCCAATGTTCTCTCGCTGTCATCTTTTTCTCAATTTAATTCTGTAGTAAACTTGAATGGTCGTCTTCTGGACCTTGTATTATCTAATATTGTTCCAGATAATTTATCTTTGATGCCTGCTCCTCATCCTTACGTTCCTCGATATCCTCATCCTCCTCCTCTTTTACTCAATGTTGCTTTATCTCTTCCACAGTCTCCGAAAGTACGCAAGCAATTCAAGTTTAACTTTTGGAAAGCCAACTACCATGCTCTGTCAATGGAGCTGTGTTTGATTGACTGGAGGTGTTTCTTTCATAAGCTTACTTGTGAAGAGGCGCTCTTTAAATTTTATTCCCATCTTTACGAACTTATTCCCCGTTACATTCCTTATCATAAACGTTCTAAGAAGACTGATCCCACTTGGCTCAAGGGCACAGTAATGGAAGCTTTAAAATTAAAAAGTAGAGCCTATCACATTTTTAAATCCACCAGAACGACTATATCTTACACTAGCTTTCCCAAATCACGTGCACTAGCTAAGTCTGAAATCAAAAAAGCTACTCTGTACTACTTTACTAGCATTGAACATTCACTCCATTCTTGTCAAACTAAGCCTTTCTGGTCTTATATAAATTCCCTCAAGTCGTCGTTCAACTCTCCCAGTAATGTCACTTGGAATGATAAACATGGTTCCTCTCCGTAAATGATCTGCGAAATTTTTGCAGATTTTTTTCCATTCTACTACACCTCTAACTTTGCCTTACATCTATCAATTCCCATCTATTCTTGTTACTATTTCCACAAATCCTTCTGATATCCAAGCTTTGATGGATTCACTTGATTCCAGCGTTGGCGCTGGTCCTGGTGTGCCCCGATGTCGTCTTCAAATCATTATTTTCATCTCTGGCCATTCCTCTCTCTATCATTTTGAATTCTAGTTTATCCTCTGGCTCTTTTCCTAATTTTTGGAAACAAGCTAATATTTTCCCAGTGCTTAATAGCGTTGACAGACTGACCCATCATCAGTACGAAAACCATCATCAGCACAAAAAACCCCATCATAATGACGGTGAGATAAGCACGAAAAAAGACCATACTTATCTCGATAAGTACGAAAAAACTGCCATCTATGTTTGGGTAGAATAATGAGAAACCATCTGCCGTGTATGGAATTTGACATTATTTATATCAGCTTCGAACCAAATCTGACGTGCCATCGCGGACAATTGCCGTTTGAAATCGAAACGCCACCAACGACCGAATGATAATGACAGCACCAATGACGAAAACGTGTGTGTCACCCCGTCATTTGCAGTTTCGTGCTGATGACGGTTTTCGTCCTGATGATGGTACAATGTGTCAACGCTATAAATCTGGTTCCCCGTCAAATGCTTCAAATTACCGCCCCATTTCTCTACTTTCATGTTTTCCCAAGCTTCTCAAACGTATAGTTTACAATAAAAATTTTCAATCTCTTTTCTGTAAGTTATCCCCTGCTCAGCATGGCATCCTTCGTAACCGCTCAACCAACTCTAACCTCCTCGAACTGACCCACACAGTCGCGAAGGCTCTCGACAATCATTCACAAGTTGATGTTGTGTACACTGATTTCAGTAAAGCCTTTGACTCCTCTTGGATGAATGTTTTCTGTTTCGGCTTCACCACCGTCAATTAAACTCTATCCTTCCTGAATACTTCGAGTATCGTACTTCGTTACGTCCTACTAGGTACGACAATATTTTTGTCATACCATATGCTCGGACTGAACTTTATTTCAATTCGCCAATGCGTCTCCCTAGACTTCATAATGAACTGCAACTTGGTTCGTTTCCTAATTCATTAATTAGTTTTAAGCGTAGACTTACGAGCGTGTTATACAAATTTTTTTTTTGTTTGGCTTCATTTATCTTGTAATTGAGCTATTAGTCTGTTAGATAAATTTAGAATAAATAATAAATAAATAAATATATACAATAGTCTAAGAGAAGTCTTGACGATATACATTTTTCGCATGTCATTTAAATTGAGCAACAGATAAGGTAGTGGAGCAATTCGGATCCAGGAGGTTTCCCAAAATAGACATTTTTGTAACAGGAGAGTTTTGGCCATAAGATGTTTTGTGATACGATACTTCAAACAAGCCTCTCGGGCGTAGATCGTAATTTCTCTCCTGATACCTGAATTTCTCCTTTAGTTCAAAACAGTTCACGTTGTTGTTGGCTATTTCTTCATAATTGTGACTGAACGTAGGACTCCGCAGACCAAGTTTAAATGCAGCAAAAGCCAAGAATTTATGTTGCACTTTTTCTAACTTACGTGCGTAAATATCATAATATGGAGATCAAACCGAAGAGGCGTACATTAGGGTTGGCTTGACTAGTGCATTATAGAGGACAACAGCAGTGTTAACAGACGTAAAGTCACGACTTTGTCGAAGTACAAATTCTAGAGTTCTTCTCGATTTACTTACAATAAAATCTATGTGTTCATTAAACGTTAGCTTGTCATCTGAAATCACTTCAAGATCACGAATAGTTTTAGTTCTTTCTAATATGCATCCATTCAAACTGTACTCGTTTTCAATTTTTTCTTGCCTTGCCCTGGAGAAACTCATAACTTTACCTTTTGTTGTATTTAGTTCCATTCCATTTTCAATGCACCATTCACTCATGCTCAACAGATCATTTTGCAATAAGTCAGCATCCTCCTGATTTTGAATCATTCTATAAAATTTACAGTCATCAGCCAGAAATAGTTATAACACGTGCATTGTTCAAAAAAAAATTTTTTGTAATCTCGGGTGCTCTCAGAAGCGGCAACCCCGCACATCAAGCCAGAAGAAGAAAGTCTCGAAAACCAGCTTACAGCGCTCGAACCAGGTAATCTGGTTTGGCAGCTACCCGACCGGTTCTTTGAAGAGAACCGTTATCGGATCGGGAGTTGGATCGCTGGCGAGAGAAAAAAAGGGAGTCTGGTTCATGTCGAGCACCCGGCCGGGATTTTCGAGTAACGGGTAGACTTTTCGGGGTTGGTCGGGATCGAGAGTGAATAAAGGTGATGGTGGGCAAGACGTGATTTTTCTCTCGTAAAAGTGCGCAGCGTGATAAGCTTGAAAGAAAAAGCAATTATACATTCGGAAGTGTCCCTTTGTCTGGGACAAAGGTATTTTGAAATATGGATGTAAATATCTTAAGAAATACAATCTTCTAGAATAAATCAATTACTTTTCTAAAAAGGGCGTGATTGCAATTGCCATTGACATTAAAAGTAGATAATTTTTACAAATATTCACGACTGAAAAAAGGCATAAACATGGAACAATAAACCTAATCAGCGAAAGTTTCCCTAAGGTTCCTCTCTCCTTTTGGCTTTAAGAAACAGGATTCACCCCGGCTGAGGTAAGTATAAAGGGGCTTAGCGCGCTACACATGCCTATTTGGCAAGCGCTAAGCTAAGGCAGGAAGGGCCCGGACAATAACATCGATGTCCGGCGCGCATCCGGTGACGTCTACTTCCAACGAGCAGTGACTCAGCCGCCCGAGAGTTAGTATGCCCGGGCGGTTTCTGTTTCGCTCGCTTTCCGTCGGTTTTCTTCGGGTCTTTCGCTGGTAACGTAGATTGTAATTTATCTATCGGGTTGGCGTTGCATTCGAGGTTGTTTTTCGATGCGCGAGTTACATATCGCAATTCTCACGATTTACCGGAAACGGGTAAAATTCCTGAGAAATCCAAACCACTGGCTTGGTAAGGTATAAGTTGCACAAAAAATTAAGTTCTCACATTCTACGCTGCACCGACAGCATTTCATAAATTTATTAAAAACATCCAGTTCTCACACTTTACGCTGCACCGACAGCATTTCCAATTTGTAAAAACGCTGATGCCAGAAAAACTCGAGAAAATGGAATGTGCAGAAAAGTGGCAGTCGGGAAGAGCTAACAGTCGAGAACGGCGGTCAAACCCTAATCCGAAAGTATTTAATGATTTAAATAAAGAATTTTGTCGGAAAATAAAAAGACTTTTTTTTTAAAAAAAAACGATAGATATTTTCTCCGAAAGCAAAATAACTAACTCGCGCGCGAGAATAATTTTAAAGTAAAGTAGGAGGAAAGTTTTGTTGTTTTGCTTGCAGTTCGTTAGGACTATTTTTGTCGAATATTTAAATCGGGCAATTTAGATGGCTGAATCTAAAGAGATTCAGGACTTGGTTTCGGCAACCGTACCCGCGACATTACGCGCCGAACAGAGCTGGCCTGCCAGCAGCCATCGCCATCTAGCCAAGTAGAGGTCGAACCCAATTTGTCAACATGACGAGAGTCTCGTTGCCTCGAAATTTCGTTGCGACTTTGTACGTGAAAGCATTTCAAACAAACAGATCCAGTAAATAAATTCTTCATAATATTGATATACAAAATGAAAATGAAACCTATCGAAAAAAATATTAAAAATAACCCGTTTTTACCCAGCCAAAAGAAAGTGGACCCCTCAGATTCATAGGGAATATGCATTAATGAATTCCTTAAATTGGTGAAACATATTGTAGATATCACAACTTAGTAAAAAAAATTGTGCGCTTAGTGTTTTTATGCACCTAAAGAGGGTAGCAGCATTCGACAATAATAGAAAACTAAGTGGATTTTCAAAAATATAATTGCAAATTTAGAAGTTGAAATTGAAATACTACACCAATCGCTGCAACAACTAAAGGTTGAAATTGAAATGTTGAGACAACAAAATAAGCAGCATCCGAGACAGTCCGAGCTTACAGCGAATCAAATCCTAAAAACATCAGTCACATAAGTACATTCACCGGCCAGGATAGCTACGCTCTGCAAAAATTTATGCGGAGCAACTGTTAATATAATGTATCATGTTCGTTCTTAAGTTACTAATAGTCACATTGTGTTGACTTGTATAAAACATCTTGTCAATAAAGATCTATGTTCACTTCTGAACTAGAGTTTCATTTAGCTACATGAGAGCAGATCGTAATTACGATCGTACAATAATCGGTTGTTAATAATTAAATTCGTCTTTTAAATAAAAACCGTCGTTTTATTATTCAAAGACTTTATTTCATCTGGTTCCTTCGGGTATTAAAACAATACTAATGATACTTACTCCTAGCATATACTTTTACATTATCTTGTTTATCTTAAATCTATTGATTACTTTATAAACCATTCATTGGTTTGCTTATGGAAATTCTTTAATTGAATCAATCTCAAGACGGTTGATTCGATTTGTCAATCATGCATCGCATAACCATAGTAATTTTAATAAACCTCAACAGTTTTATCAACTAAATTCGGGTCAATACCAAAACAACCATTTCAACAAGTACAATAATAATTCCCTTCAATCGAGAATAAAACGATATGGTCCGCCACAACTCATGGAGACAGATTCTCACCATATACAAACTAACTCAAATTTTCGGCAACGAGCCTAGGAAAGCCATATCAATTCAAATCAAATTTACCGTATATCCGAATAGATTCCCATGGATTACCATTGCGATTTTTAATAGACACAGGCGCAACTATGAGTGTCATTCGACCGGGACTATGTGACCCTAAATTGAGACATTTCATAACAAAATCTAAAATATACACATTAAATTCTAATCACGAATTCAAATACACAGTAACAATTAAACCCTTTAAAGAATTTTCAGATACAAATAATAAAAACAGATTTGATTTTTTAGAAATTAAGTTTAGTGACAAATACGATGGTTTGCTTGGTAATGATATTGTAGTGTAATACGAGCCACAACAAACAAAACAATATTCATACATTGCCATCTGATAGCCCGGCACGAGTCAAAACATTGTGAGTCAAGCTTTGTGGGTATATCCCGAGTCCAATTACAAACAATGAAATTAGAGCGACTCAGCAAAACAATTGAAGACTAACAATGTGCACTGGGAACAAATTCAGTATGGCATAACAATGAAAATGATCCGGGGTTATTGGCATTTTATTACTTACATCTGCAGTAAGGTTCTTGAAGCCAATAAACTACACTTTATTGCTTGCACTTGCATTTTTGACCATGGGAAAATATTGGAAATAGATTTAGGTCAGTAATATGTAAATAATATTTGATTAGTTAGTAAGTTGTGCATAGGGAATATTTTAGTATAAAAGAAATGATAATCAACGAATAAATTAACATTCATACTTCTTCTTTTGTTTGTTCATTGCGGCACTTGCGCTGTATTAGAAATATAGGCAGCTCACGCATGCCAACAGCTTTGGCGCTAGACGCCGATAATTAGGTGAATCCCTCTTTCCTCTTAATAAAAACAATGGCTCCTAACCAAACTTATTTCAATATACTGTCAACGTACCAAACTAAAATAGATTTGCATAATAAAATCATTCAACTTAAATAAAAGGTAATTCCGATATTCTTCACTGAAAATGAAGAAAAGGAAACAGCGACCAATAGTTTCCTAAAGATTTTCAACGTATTCGAAAAATCTTTAGAAACACTAAACAATAAAGACTTCAGCGAAAAAACGAATTCTTTACTGCCATTAAACGATACTTCTCTCGAATCTATAAAAGTTCCATATCATGAAATCATCGCATTTTCTGATGAACGACACCCCTCAAAGGATACTGTTAACGAAATTCGCACTAATCATCTGAACGAGGATGAGAAAGAAAAATTACTGCTTCTAGTAAAAAAATATCGACATACATTTTATCACGACAAGGAAACACTTAATTTTACCCATGTGATAAAACACGAAATTAAAACAAAAAATAACGACTCTATTTATACTAAAACCTATCGATATCCTGAAACTCATAGGAAAGAAGTGGAAAGCCAAATGCAAAATCTACTCAATCAGGGCATAATTAGGCATAGCTCATCGCCGTATTCATCCCCTATTTGGGTTGTACCCAAAAAGGCTGATGCATCTGGCACTCCCAATTGGAGAATCGTCATAGATTATCGAAAGTTGAATCTTATAACAACTGACGATAAATTTCCTATTCCTAATATAGACAATATATTAGACAAGTTAGGAAGATCTATGTATTTCTCTACTCTCGACTTGGCGAAAGGCTTTCACCAAATCGAAATACAAGAAAGTGATATACCGAAAACTGCATTCTCAACCAATTTCGGGCACTATGAATTTACTAGAATGCCGTTTGGTCTCCAAAACGCACCCGCTACATTTCAGAGGCTGATGAATCACGTTCTAAAAGATTTAATAGGTTCAATTTGTTTTGTGTATATGGACGATGTAATAGTATTTAGCACATCATTACAAGAGCAATTAGTCTCCCTAGAAAAAGTTTTCAAACAATTAAAAGACGCTAATCTACAAATACAATTAGATAAATCTGAGTTTCTGAAAAGAGAAACAGAATTTTTGGGACATGTTGTAACACCCGAGGGAGTGAAACCAAATCCCAATAAAGTAGAAGCTATTTCGAAAATGAAAATTCCCACAACAAAGAAACAAATAAAACAATTTTAAGGTATGGTAGGCTACTATCGGAAGTTCATTAAAGATTTCTCGAAAATTGCAAAACCCCTTACAAATAAATTGAAAAATGATACACAGATAGATCTAAACGATAATGAATATAAAGAATGCTTTGAACAACTGAAAATCTTGGTTATGAGTGATCCAATACTGAGATATACTGATTTTACGAAAAAATTTGTAGTTACAACAGATGCTTCTAATTACGCAATTCGTGCTGTTCTTTCCCAGAAGAACCATCCGATTTGTTACGCTAGTAGAACTACCGAAATTTGAAATTAAAATTTGTTTGAGCTGGCTCCACTGGGTAATGTTACTATTAACATTCATTACTTGAAGTGCCTTTATAAGCTTCGTACGCAATATATTAAATATAACTACATGCGAGAGCTGGTCGTAAACGGATAAAGTTGAAACAAGAATTTCCACGTTGTCGATCCATGATTTTAGGGTACCTTTAGATCCATCGTAGGTTGGTAACTTCGATGCGAATTTCACAGAATCCATTTCTATCGTTCTATAGATAGGGGTTGAAGCTCTGGATGGTGGAATTGTGTCGTTGTTTCTCTCCATGTTTTGTATTGCTTCCGCTAATTTTGATGTTTGATGTTAACAACTCGGATACGGTGTCTATGTTTATGGCAATATCTGTGCATATGGCAGGATCTGCGCATGTGGCAGGCCTTTTGGTTTCCTTAGTGTGCGTTATGGCGCTAGACGTCAAAACGTCAAAAAGTACTTACATTCGAGTTAAACGTGCACCAGGGAGACCAAGTGAGTACTGCGTCGGAATCTATTATTATATGTATATAATTATGTATTATTATTATTTTAGATAATAAAAAGTACCACAGTGTTCTACTGTATTGGAATCCTATAACTCGAACAGTTGAGTTACATTACTAGCTGACATGTTGGTAAAAAATGGTGATATTATCACTTGGGAGTAATAATTTTATCAATTGGGGTAGTATTGAAGACTTGCACTTTTCACAGCACTTATTAATTTTTTTTTGTTGAGTCGCGTAACTACACTTTGATTCCGTTACCGTTTCGTTCGATTTGCGAAAAAAAAATCATCTTTATGCAGTTGCATTTAGCGGTGTCGCGATTTAGTTCGAGTTACGTCCTTATTCTTTATTAAGGAATATTCGGACGAACGACTGCGCCAATAATCGGTTGTTAATAATTAAATTCGTCTTTTAAATAAAAACCGTCGTTTTATTATTCAAAGACTTTATTTCATCTGGTTCCTTCGGGTATTAAAACAATACTAATGATACTTACTCCTAGCATATACTTTTACATTATCTTGTTTATCTTAAATCTATTGATTACTTTATAAACCATTAATTGGTTTTCTTATGGAAATTTTTTAATTGAATCAATCTCAAGACGGTTGAGTCGATTTGTCAATCATGCATCGCACTTTTGGCAATATGCGTGGTTGATTACTTAACTCACACTTAGCCTCTGTGGCTGTCGTGTGTTTACTTAATAGCAGTTTATCAAAGTCACATTTAGCCACTGTGGCTGTCGTGTGTTTATTTAATTGATAATTAGTATCTGTCATAAAGCAATTAGCATCTGCTATAACTGTACGGAATCTGTAGTCCGCCTTTTTTTCTTGTAGTCGGAAACCAAACGCTATGTTAATTTGTCGCGAAATTTGATCTGTTTTTGTTCGTTGTACCTGGATATTGTTGGGTGGCAAATTTTTTGCTCATAAAGCAAGATGGCAGAAGACTTCGACATAGAAAAATTAAGAGGTGGTGAGAATTACCATACCTGGTGGTTCGCGATCGAAAATGTGCTGGCATATAGGGGACTGGACAAGTGTATTTCCGCGGTGGATCCGGAAATGAGTGAAGGAAAGTAGAAGAATTGCAAGGCAATTATCGCTTTAAGTGTCGACAGTTCCATATATGTGCACATACAGAAGTGTTCAACAGCCACTAGCATCTGGCAGATCCTGAAAAATCTTTATGAAGAAAAAGAGCTATCCAGGAAAATTGGGTTGCTACGAAATCTAATTTCCACACGTCTAGAAGACTGTGATGGAATGCAACACTTTGCCGATCGTACGAATAAATTAATCGGCATAGGGTTTGAGATTTCCGATGAATGGATTGGTGCGATTATTTTGGCTGGATTAACAGAACATTATATGCCATTCAAAATGGGTATTGAGGCTTCAGGTGGAAATGCTTTGTCTGCGGTTCTCCTAAATACTTGAGCTTCGCATGCGATAAAGAAAAACGGTCAGACGACACCGGAAAGGCGAAAACAGCGTTCATAGCCACAACAAAATCAAATCAACAAAACGAATGGTATGTTGACTCGGGAGCCTCGAGTCACATGACATCCTGCAAAAATTTGCTGACTAGAATGAGACCAGCGAATGTGAAACACATTTTTGCAGCCAATAACTTGAAAACGGATGTAGGAAATGCTGGCAATGCGACTTTGACTTTAAATAAAAATGATATTGAAATCAACAATGTGTTGCATGTACCCTCATTGCCCGCTAATTTGCTATCAGTCCATAGCATTGTCAAGCAAGGTAATAGTGTCGTGTTCAATAAAAACGGATGCACTATCTTAGATTCGGCTGATAACATTGTCGCGCAGTGTAAATCAGAGAATGGTGTATACAAAATTCGTGGTGACAGTGATGATTTGTGTTTACTAACCTGCCAGAAAGTTAGTGCGATAACTTGGCATAGAAGGTTAGGGCATATGAACTATCAATTTATGGAAAAAATTGCGTAGAAGGAATCGATTTCAGTAATGACCATGGTCAGATGAGGCAGTGTGAAGTATGTTCAAAGGTCAAATATTCGAGGACAACGTTTAAACCTAGTGAGAAACGAGCCACAGATATTCTATCCCTTAAACATTCTGATCTGATGGGCCCGATGGAGACGCGATCGATTGGTCACGCAAGATATATATTAACTTTCGTGGACGATTGTTCGAGGAAAGTTTTCGTTTATAAGTTTTAAAAATTGTGTAGAAAATCGAACTAATCGGAAAATAAAGATATCTCGATCGGACAACGGAAAAGAATATTGTTTCGGCCAGTTTGATAAGTTTTGTGATGCAAATGGAATTCGCCATCAACGAACAGCACCGTATACTCCACAGCAGAAAGGATGAATAGAACACTCGTTGAAAAGACAAGGAATCTTCTATTTGATGCAGACCTTCCGAAGTGTTATTGGGCTGAAGCAACAAATATGGCAGCGTATCTTACTAACAGAAGCATTTGTTCTGCAACTGGAAAGGTTCCGGATGAATTGTTCTATGGAAGTAAAGTGAATTTGTCGAATTTGCGTATATTTGGGTCACCTGTCATGGTACATGTCCCTGAATCGAACCGACGCAAATGGGACGCTAAATCTGAAAGAATGATTTTTGTCGGATATGACAGTGATTTGAAGGGATATCGTTGCATAAAACATGAGACAAGAAAACTTACTATCAGTAGAGATGTGATCTTCCACGAAGATGTCTCTTCAGTGAAGTTACACATCGAAGACACGCAATATCCAGATTCAGTGAGGGAGCTCGTAAAGACCGAAAATCACCACAACGCGAAAAGTGAATTTGAAGATCCCAGGGTTTAACAACAATTGAACGAGCAGCCAACTGCAGACAAAGATGAATCTTTTGACTCGAGTGATGCATATTTTGAGCCGGATGAATCTAATTATCTACCGGAAGAATCGATTGATGATTTTAGGCAATCACCGATTGCGACGAGAAGCAGTTTGCATGGTAAATTGCGTAATTTTCAATTAACCCATTTCACGCTTTTCACAGATCCTGTTACTGTTGCGGAAACGAAATCCCGTCACGATGCCATTCACTGGAAAGAAGCGATGGATGAAGAAATTAAGTCACACGCAACAAATGGAACGTGGTCCTTGGTGGATCTACCGAGAAGTGGAAAGGCCATTAAATCAAAATGGGTCTTCAGGACTTAGCTCGATGATGCTGGAAATGTTGTCCGTTACAAGGCGAGATTAGTGGCAAAGGGGTATAATCAGCGTCACGGAATCGACTACACCGAAACATTTCCTCCTGTTGTTCGACATGTATCCATTCGAATATGAATTGCATGGGATGTGGAAACCAGCATGAAAATTCACTAGTTGGACGCCGTGACAGCAGTCCTGCAGGGAGAACTCAATGAGGAAGTTTTCATGGAGCAGCCAGAGGAGTTCTATGACGGCACTAATCGCGTATGCAAACTGAGAAAGGCAATTTATGGATTGAAGCAATCAGGCCGTCAATGGAACAAAAAACTAGATTCGGTTCTGAAAAGACTAGGACTGAAAAGAATCAAATGCGATCCATGCGTTTACTATTCAGATGATCTCAGTCTAATCCTCGCAATCAGTGAGAGTGTTGCGGATTTATCTGAACTCAAATCTTCTCTCAGCAAAAATTTTAATATGAAGGACTTAGGAGAGGCCAAAAGCTGCATCGAAATTAGAATTCATCAAAGCAACGATTGTATTGAGCTGGACCAATCGCAATACATCAAGGAAATTCTCGAAAAGTTCGATATGGGAGATTGCAAACCAGTGAAGACCCCAGCCAATACGAGTGTAAAGCTATCATCTGAGATGAATAAGGAACATTCCATCGTAGGACAGGAAGCCGTGGGATGCCTGCTTTATTTGGCCCAAGGCACAAGGCCAGATATTGCCTTCGCAGTAAACGACGTCAGCCGGTTTAACAACAACCATAGTAATATTCATTGGCAGGCAATGAAGCGAATTTTCAGGTACCTCAAAGGAACAATCAATTTGAAGCTACGTTACACAAAAACTGCAGACAGTCAATTTGAAGCCTATAGTGATGCAGATTGGGCGTCCGAAATCGATAATCGACGATCTTGCACAGGCTATCTAATAAAAATGGCAAACGGTGCAATAAACTGGAGCAGTAAACGCCAGCCTATTGTGGCACTATCAAGTACTGAAGCTGAGTACATAGCATTATCTTCAACTGTTTGCGAGGTCATATGGTTGAAGCAATTCCAAGAGTAAATAACTTCAAAAACGCTACAAAACATAAAGATATGTTGTGATAACCAAAGCGCGATAAACCTTGCGGAGATGGGCGTATTTAGGCCCAGGACCAAACACATCGACATGCGGCATCATTTCGTTCGCGAAAAGATTGAGCAGAATGTTATAGTGGTTCAATACTTGCCTACGTAATGTATGATTGCGGATATGCTGACGAAAGCAGTGACTGCTGAAAAACATCAGACTTTTGCGAGTCTAATGGGACTCTGCATCGCTTAACGTATTGTTTCGTACTTCTAATATTACGCTGACTTTGCTCATATGTAACATTCTATAAATTCCGTCTATTTTTCGTTTAGAAATCAGTTTTATTTTGAAACGCGAAGTTGCAGTACTTATCGACCATGGGTGGTTCGCAGTCAACTGAAAAAAAGGTTGTGGATTCCACTGGGCAAGTGAATAACAACGTCGTGATTCAGGAAACCGTAGATATATTTAACCAGGAGATAACCGTTTTGTTATCTATATTGTGTAAAGCTAAACTTTTGGAGCTTGCGTGTTTTATCTTTATGCAGTACAACAAAAGGATGAAGAAGCAAACCCAATCACCACGATTCAGCGGAATTGAATGGGGAAAAACCGAACAAATAAGATGATGAAAAAAAACATTTAATCAATATTTTTACATCAAGTGAGGGTATTAATATAATTTATCATGTTCGTTCTTACTAATAGTCACATTTTGTTGACTTGTATAAAACCTCTTGTCAATAAAGATCTATGCTCACGTCTGAACTAGCGTTCCATTAGCTACAGCAACAAGCCCTTCCTTCGACATAGATTAACAATTGTCATCAAAGAGAAAATGCAAAACGCAAAACGGTGTATTCAGCATCACCTGTGATGCGGTGAGAACCAAATTAAAAACATATTATCGACTACGAAGAAGCTACAAAAAACTGATGGACCAGAGCCGTCATTTGAAGATATTCAGAATACTACTACTACTGACTGACATTTTCCAACACTCAACAAATGTTAATAGGTGACCAAATAACCTGAACTTCATTGACACAATGAGCCATTATATTATTCACCAAATCAAGATAAACCAAAACTTCAACAGGGTATTCAGTCTTATCAAGGACTCGATTCAATCAGATCGTTTGAAAATTTCATCCAAAATTACTGAAAATAAGATAATTGATCAATGAAATTTGGCGCAACGTTTATTTTCAGAAGAAATGATAAAATTAAATTTTATCAGAAGACAAGTTGCAAGCATACAACAATATATGATATCAACTAAATCAGCTGTATTATATTCTACACCTAACGACAAAAAAATCTACGAATTAGGAATTTTCCAAGTTATCATCAAAATGACAGAATTAGCTTATCCCTAAACAAACAAAATTTTTCAGGTAGTAATTAGGGATCCTATATAAACTACAGAATGCAAAATTTCGGCATCGGTCAGATTTTGCAACAAAAAGCCGAGATTTGGGCTTCTTTCCAATCGGGTAAATCGAAATCGAAAGTTGGCAAGTAGGGTGCAGGGAGGGGACAGTTCGAAGAAAACGAGGTACCACGCAAAGAGATGAAGACCATTTGAAGTTCTTCGCCCTGGCAATCGATTCGAATCAGCATCAAAATTGCGGGCAGAGTTGTCAAACTCTATGAATAAGCCTAGTAGTACCAGAACAATTTAACAAGGTGGGTTTGCGTTTTTATCGCCCAGCGAAAAAGCCGCTGTTGAACGAACGAATGAGGCAAGCTCGTCTTGCATGATGCAAAGAACGAAAAAACTGGACCTTAGAAGATTGGAAACGAATCATTTTCTCGGATGAATCGAAATTTAATCTTAATGGACCAGATGGAACATTGCGAGTAAGACGCAGAACCGGTGAACGATATTCGGACGAATGTATCCAAGCAACGGTAAAGCATTCCCCCTAGGTGATGGTTTGGGGATGTATCCTACAAAATCGCATGTGGACTCATTATTCTAGAAGGATCTGGGGATGCCGCCAAATATAAAGAAATTGTTGAAAAAGGCGTAGTGCCAACAATCGAGGACCTAACGGCAGTTGTATCAAATCCTCTCTTCCAAGACGATTCGGCTCCTACACATCGAGCTCGCTCTGTAAGTTGTTTTGACATTGGAAAAAATTTTTTTTACTAATAAACTTTCTAATGGTTTGTCTTTTCCACGTGCCACAATTAAAGGAGAGCTAGGGATACAGTCATTGCCGTAGCCAGGAAACAGTCCCGATTTGCATCCCTGAGAAAACCTTTGGCAGGTAATGGGTTCAAAAATAAGGGAAAGCGAGCCGCGAACTCTCGTAAATCTGAAAAATGTAATAAGAAAAGTGCGGAAAGAACAAATCAAGGAAGATTTTTTTTAAAGAAAATGAATGACAGCATCGTAAGGCGAGTAAAGTCATCCAAGCAAAAGGCGGACCGATCAATGAATAATATTTTTTAAACACATAAAAACTAATCAAATATCTGTAATATTCATTTTTCTTAGTTAGTGTAATATGTTTGCTCTTTTGTAATTATATGACAGGAAAAAAATTAAGGAGTAGTTCTTTGTGATACAAAATTTGCCAAATTTTTTTGATAAAGGTACCCATTTTCTATTATTTTATGAATCAAGCTCCTGGAAATGTGTTCAAATATTGTGACGCTTATTTCAGAGATATACTGCAATACGAGAAGTATTTTGTATCTACCAACTGAACATTTTCCGAAGCAAAATAAAATGTGGTGATTCCCATGAAAATGATATCAACTGGATTTTTTTGTCACCTGTTGCGGATCATTTTATTTCACATTTTTAATTTTCTACCAAAACGTGAACCAATTTAAACTGCAATAATCGCCATTGGCAGGACTAAATCCCGACATACTAATCCACCACTCGCACTGTCTCTCTCAAGAGGTGAGAAACGCGGTTTTCTTTGTTCTAGTCGTGGTGAGTTCAGGTGATCGAGCGAGAAGCGGTTTTTTGGGTGCGGTCGCCCATCTGATTGGACAAATTTGCGAATTACCCGAAACTTTTTCGAATTTCGACACCACAATATAACTTGAATTTAAAAAATTAGAAAGGCTGAAGACCGAAACGTTTGGGCGCCATGTGTTGATACCGGGGGGTTATGACTGTGAGAGATTAGAAGTTGTTGGCCACTGTCGGGCACCCACAGTTTAGTTTGAGAGATATTTACTAGGTCATCCGACATGACACCGGTATTGATATAAATTTTTCCGTTTTGTACCCAAAGATTAGACAATTTATATGGGTTTTGATGTATAAGATCGATACGTTCTAGATATGATAGTTCACCAGAGGCTGACTCAGGAATTAACGGATGCACGAGTATCATGACAAAATTTTCGTCTATCTAGACGACCTACTCATTACCAGTGCAACTTTTGAGGAACTTTTAGATCTATTAAGTAAAGTGGCTAAATTTCTCGCTTCCGCACGCCTTACTATTAACGTAGAAAAAAGTAAACTCCTTTCTAGTATTGTCGAATACCCCACTCCTAGGTCCGCTAAGGACGTACGTCGTTTTATGGGAATGGCGAGTTGATATCGGCATTTTATCCTTCGCTTCGGCAGTATCACTGCGCCTCTAACCGATTTACTTCAGAGTAAGCGTTCGTTTAAGTGGAATGACTCCGCCGAAAACGCTTTCTCGCGAATAAAACTTGCTTTTATATCCAGTAAATTAAATTCGGCCCAGTGTAGCTATAATATCACTGAACTCGAATGCCTTGCGGCTGTTCAAAGTGTAAAAAAATTTCGTGCCATTATCGAGGGGTTTTCTTTCACTATTATTATCGATCTTGCCAGCCTCAAATGGCAGATGCGACAACCTGATTTTTCTGGCAGACTCGCTAGTTGGAGTCTTAAACTACAAGGATTTGACTTTCAAATCCAACACTGCAAAGGATCCGTAAATGTCGTCCCGGACGCGTTGTCGCGCGTACATGAAGGTATTGTAGCCGGCAATATCTCTACTCTCACGGACCAAACTTTAAATCCAATTCTTCCGGAACAAATGCTCTATGACCGCCACTATGCGGCCACAGTTGGTGGGTGCTCCGCAAGGGGCCTCCTCTCGGCAGTCATCTTCCATGTTGCGTCCGAATTGGCGGGGCACGTGGAGGATGATTGGCTCTTTCTTTATTTGATTCTGTAGAACTTTTAGCTTACCTCGGTATTGCTAAAGTTTGTGTAGCGTAAGCGGCCTTGAAACGTTCGAGCATCTGCTTGAAAAAAAGGTCCCATACGTTTTAGATAATTTCTAAACACATACAAAGGGGACAAAAGTATTGGCTTACTCGCAATTTTTATAAGAAAGTACAAATAAATCACATATAAATGAAACAATCTCTTCCGTCTTTATACAAAACTTTTCTTCCTTATGCGAAGTACAAGTATTCATAAAAAAGTTCCAACAAAAGCATAAATGTTATTCACAAATTTAAAAGATACTTCAAAATATCGCATTTCTCTATGGACAAAAGTATTACCATGATTGGCTTTTTATCCACGGAGTAGACTGTACCGTGTTCCCAGAAACCTTATTTCACAGCTGAATATCGGGGGAAGTCCCGATGTAATTTCGTAGATGTTTGCTTGTGAAATCAGTTTGTTTTATTTGATTGAATAAGTCAGTTCTTGTAACCATGCGCCGGAAAAGTAGGGAAGCAAGTGAAAGTGAAAGAAAAATTGTTTTACATTTAAGTAAACAAAATAAAAGTTACGCGGAAATAGCGAACATTATTGAGTGAAGTCGGAATACAGTTCTTAGTATAGTGAAGAGATTTCAAGATTGTCAAAATTTAAAAAATCGTATTCGCACAGGCCGACCACGGAAATTTAATGCTAGAGAAGAAGCCAAAATTGTTCGTGAAATTAAAAAAAATCTCATAACTAGTGCATCACAGATAGCGGCGCAGTTGAAGAAGATAATAAAGATGTACATGCAAAAACTGTACGCAGGGTGCTCCATCGGGCAGGTTATAATGCAAGTGTGACTCCAAAAAATCCTTATATAAGTCCAATTAATAGGAAAAAAGAATGAACTTCGCAAATGAACACGTGCATAAAGATGATGATTTTTGGAGTAAAGTTTTGTTTTCTGATGAAAGCAAATTTAACATTTTAAGTAGTGATGGTACAGTTTTAATGTGACGAAGACCTAATACAGAACTAGACCCGAAACACTTGGAAAGTACAATCAAGCATGGTAGCGGAGGGGTCATGGTATGGAGGTGCATGGCTTCTTCTGATGTTGGAGAGTTGGGTTTTAATGGAAGATACGATGGATAAGACATGTTATTCACGTATTTTAAAAAATAACTTGAAAAAAGTGCAGAAAAGATGAGACTTGGAGAGGATTATTATTTTCAACAAAATAATGATCCTAAACACACTGCCTATATTGTTCGTCAATAAAAATTGCGAGTGTGCCAATACTTTTGTCCCCATCTGTATATACCACAAAACGATAATTCGCTGCACTCAAGACAAACTAAGCCTTTTTGGTCCTACATCAATTCCCTGAATTCTTCGTTCAGGATTTCTAATACTGTTTCCTGGAACGACCAACAGGTTCAACACCTGAAAAAATCTGCGAAGTATTTGCTGCTTTCTTTTCCTCAATTTATCCAGCTTCCTCAGACCAAAATACCACTATTGATATTCCTTTTCACTTTCCGCCTATTTTTAATTTTATTTCCACTAACACACCTGAAATTCAATCATTGATTGATTCGATGGATTCCAGCGTTGGCCCAGAGCCTGATGGGCTTCCTAATATATTCATCAAATCTTCATCATCCGCCCTATGCCTTCCACTTTCCTACATTTTTAACTCTAGTTTATCTTGCGGTATCTTTCCTAATTTTTGGAAACTGGCTAACATTTTCCCTATACTTAAGTCTGGTTCCCCATCGAATGTTTCCAATTGTCGTCGTATATTTCACTACTATCATGCCTTCCTAAACTCCTTGAGCGCATTGTCTACAATAAAATTTACCAAGCTCTTTGTTGTAGACTATCCGCGTTCCAAAATGGTTTTCTTCCAAATCGATCAACCAACACTAATCTCCTTATGCTTACCCACGTTGTCGCTAAGGCTCTCGACAATCGTTTAGAAGTTGACGTTATCTATACTGACTTCAATAAGGTATTTGACACTGTCAACCTTAGTGTTTTCCTTCAAAAATTTGTACACTTTGGCCTGTCTGGTCCAGTACTAGCTTGGCTTGAGTCTTACATCAGTTCTCGCTCATGTCGTGTTACTCTATCTGGAGCGATTTCCTCTCTCTTCTATCCTACCACTGGTGTTCCTCATGGATCTATCCTTAGTCCTCTTCTCTTCCTTCTTTACATCAATGATCTCCCCTCTGTCTTAGAATCTCAGTGCCTTCTGTATGCTGATGACTTGAAATTTTCAGAGTTATTCGCTCAGAAGACGACTGTATCGCTTTCCAAATGGATCTGGATGCTATCGATTCTTGGTGGCAAACTAATTTTCTCTCTCTTAATGTCCAGAAATGCCACAAAATCTCTTAAATCTCTCTAAAGCCTAGTTATATTGATCACATTTATATGTTACATGATCTTCCACTCGTGGCTATTTTCCAAATAAAAGATCTGGGAGTGGGAGTTCGAACCTAAACTTAAATTTGAACTTCATATTGCGGCTATATCCGCGCGCGCTTCTCGAGTCTCTGGGTTTATTTTAAGGAACTCTCATTTGTTTACCGACATTCCTTCCTCTGTTAACCTATACAATAGCCTTGTCAGACCCATCCTAGAATATTGCTCGCAAGTATGGTCACCATATTTTCAATACTTAGACTCTCTCTCTGTACAGCACAAATTCACTCGTTTTCTCTTCTTTAAATATAATATTGCTTGTATGTCCTATACTGAGTGGCTTTCCATGCTTCAACTTCCTACTTTGAATTCCCGTTGACTCCTCTTAGATGAAACTTTTCTGGTACGGCTTCACCATCGCCAATTAAACTCTACCCTCCGCGACTGCTTAAATTATCGTTTTTCTTAACGCCCCTCCAGATCTGATAATACATTTGCCGTTCCATATGCTAGGACTGAAACTTACTTCTATTCGCCTATGTTGCGGCTCCCCAGAAATCACGATACTCTGCAACTTGGCCCGTTTCCTCACTCTCGTTATATTTTTAAACAGAATTTGAAGCGCATTTTATGTAATTAATAAAAGATTAATTATTGATTTCTTATTTGTTTTGTAGCTGGACTTTGAGTATGTAAGATAATATCTGAATAAATAAATAAACATATTCAAATACCGCACTCAGAATGTAAATTCTACATCGGAGTTTCAATGTGTTAAACGACATAGCATCATAAGCAGAGTTCGAAATATTTCAATCTCGTAAAATGAGAAATAATTCTCTCATACGAAAAAGTGGCAAATTTAGGGCCGATTCACTTTATAGTGCCGGTCACAGTTCGGTCTCGATCTCGTAAAATATCCTTAACTAAGAACCAAATGTGTGCATTCATACTATCGGTAACAGGTCCCGGTCCAGTACCGGTCCAGTACCGTTCCAGTAACAATCGACCTCAAAGAAATTTTCACTGATCGAGATCGAACTTGTGATGGACTGCACCGATAGTGTGAATGCTCTTCGTTCTGGTTCAGTCAGGTATTTTCAGTAAAAGAGACAAGTGTGTTGATTTACTAAACTAATACAATTAAAAATGATTTTAATTGTTCAAGTGCGAGCAATGTCTCAAATATCTTGGGCTTTCGAGAAAGGTATTTCCATATGTACAAATAATTGATGATAGCCTGATTTACCAGAATTTTGAAAAAAAAAATTTATTATTTCTCGAAGATTTCCCTCGTTTCAAATGCCTCCCTTGGTGCATCTCCTCCTTGCCTTCTTAAATTCTGCATTATCTTATCCACAATTCAGATTACTTTCAATATTGATAATTCTCGTATTTCTTATAATATTATGCAAAACACACGTTATTAAAATAAAAGAGGTAGCATTTTGAGGATCTGCTTTGAGTGTTCTACGATACAATCTAAAAGTTTGTGACAAAATACCGAACGCACATTCAACTAATCGTCTTGCACGACATAATCGATAGGTTAATATTCTTGCTTCGTCATCTTCAACATTTGATCATCATCTCTCAATGTTACAAGTGAAGCAAAATATTTGTTCCTGAAAGTGGAGAGCTTTCAGAAATATTCAGTGTTCCATATTCTCATCCTCTTCTAAGAGATGAATTGGACAAAATGCCTCCATCGCTATTTTTCCCATATGATCAAATATCCACGGCGATGAATTTGTAATTAGAATCTACTACATAGTACCAACAATACTATGGAAAATGTTTTCTTACAATTAAAATATAAGTAACCACTGTTGGATGGACCTTTTATTGTGACATGTTTCCCATCCAAAGCTCCTAAGCAATTGGGGAAATTCCACATTGTCCACATGCCATTAGCTATTTCTAACCACTTTTCTTGAGAAGGTGTCGGAATGCATTCGACCATTAAAGACCCATTTATTGCCTTGCATACTTCAATGACAATATTCTGAATTGTGAAATGTCCAAGACGATAGCTAAAAGCAATCATATTGTAAGAGTCATCTGTAGCCAAAAATCTGGAAATAAATATATCCAATAAAAATATTTTTTTCTTTAATTTTTTAATATTCATAAAGGTACTATAATGTACTGTCTATTACTATATTGTAAATTAACTTATTATACTTTAAATTATGAGTGAAGATACGATGGGAATCGCTACGAGCTCAATACAGAAAGTATATTTTTAAATTATAAACAAAAAGTGGTCAAGCCGCGACAAAAAAAATAAAATGGCGATATTCCGATCAGATGAGATTTCTGCATGGTTATATCAATGTTGATACAGCACGAATATCTTTAGTCGTGGTCGAAGAAATGGACAGTGCTAACATGATTGTTAAAAATAGTGACGACTTAGTTGTTCGACTTCATTCATACACAGCAATAGGAACGAAGAAGTTGAATCAGCAATGGATTCTGTCCTTCCAGGTCAACAGTCAGCTAGTGCACCTACATGCTGTTCACCAAATCAAAGAAAGAAAATGAAGCGACCTAACCTAAATTCTGAGAACGCATTGATGAAATACATTTTAGAAAATAAGAAACCAGAACGCTCATTACATCCCATCCGACCAATTTTTTCGTTAATGACGACTTCTGTGAAAAAAAAATTCTCACCTTGACCTACATGTAGTCAAAAGGAAAGTAAAGTTGACAGCACCTTCTCCAGAAAGTTTATCATCCGCACCTATTCATCACAACCAATTATCACCTGGTCTATCATCATATTCATCATCATCCCATGTTTTGGACATTGCTTAATCTAGTCCTCAAGATGCATCACGTGACTTCCCAACACCAACATCACAACACACTTACATGCATCAAAATTCAGCTAATTTACAGTCTAACCATTTCAATGAGAAAATGATAATTTCACCAGAACCACACACTTCATAATAAGATAACTCATAAGCATTTCAAAGGACACAATATTCATCGAAAGTTGGACAACATGAAGTATTAAACAAAAAATATTTTTAAAAAATTTGATTGAATTTAATATTAAGAATTTCAATTTACGAATGAAAGATATTATTTTTGTTCATTTATAATAGTAATAATAATGAATATTAAATAAATTTATTAACTTTGCTTTAATAAATTGTAAAGAGTGGTATTAATTATTTGGTATTATTTTTTCTCAAGGAGAAATCGTTTCACGAAATCTTGAGTTTTCTTTGAGGATTTTTGGAGTAATTTTATTCAAAATCATTTCGAACGTGCTCCAATCCATTCGACAGTACTCCACGAATTTTTCTTCATCGTTAATTATATGACGGTACAGAGTGTAGTATTCTCCTTCCGTTTTTCTTTCCAATAAACTTGGATGCACCCACATTCTCCACCTGGCTCCGTTTTCTTTTTGTTTTAGTAATACTCGTATGATCTTCTTCATCAAGAAGAGCTTTAACAGCTAATCCATCGAGGGCAATGCCCAATGTCAGTTTTTAGCCGCAAATATTAATAGCAGTAAATTACTTTTATTTATTTATATTAAGTTTATTACAAATAACGTAACACACGCGGCCTCGACTATTGGCGATTCAAGACTGAACCGTGATCGAAGTAGGATCGCTAATGTGAATATAATCAGAATGTATTAGACCGAGACACGACTGAACTGTCACTATAGTGTGGATCGGCCCTTAAAGGCAATCAATTCACTATTTCTTTAGCAGATGTGTGAGATTCTTTTGCAAAAAAAGATACATCACATGAAATAAATTCTCGTGTTCTGCAAACAACAATAAATTCTTCGTCAGTGATTGGTGGAAAAAACACCAAAAACAATATATAGGCGTATGCCATTTGTTTTCCGATCTTCGGGATTACACGGGCTAAATCCTTTTTGTGGATTTATGGAGTTTGGAACCAAATTCAATATTATTTATTATTATGATTGTGTGACTGTTATTCACAAAGCATAGCAAGAAGTATACAACATTTGTACCCGAAAAGCTATCCAGGAAGAAAAAGATGCAAATGAGGCACGACGAAATGAGCGTAATCATTTTTCGTTGTCAGAAGACGGGTCGTGGGTTAAATCACATTTTATAGGATTTATTTCCATGCTAGTAAATATTGCGGAAAAGTTATAGATACCATAGTGAAAAGTAGCGTATGAAAATCGCCTCAAAAGAGGCACGCTTGAATATGACGCTTGGTACGAAAACCAAAATGACTGCACAGTCAATCACTTTGAAAGTGCATGAAAACTGGAGATAGGTGGCATAATTGAACTGTTTAAACGCTGCAAATTTATGCTTTCTATATAGATGAGGACTCTAAAACGTTCACAAATATTTTGGACAGTCAACCGTACGAAGACTTAACAGTGACGAATTAATAATGCGTGAATCATATATCTTAATCCGTAATGATCATATGGGGTCAATTTGACCCCACGGTAAGTTTACGGTTATACATTTCTAATACAGGCTACTCAAAATCGATCTAGTTGCTCCATCTGTTTTTATTTTGAATTACTTTCATATGCTAAAGACTTTTCAGAGCTCGGCGCATCGTCAGTTAGTTGGCATATTTCGTTTTGTGTGGACTTTCTTTTTTTGGGGTCAATTTGACCCCATATGACCATTGAGTTGCGAAATTAAAAAAGGTTGCGCGTTTTGATTAATTTTTGTGTGTGTTAACTTTCAAGTAGAAACGTAAGTATACGAGCACATGTTCAAATATTTTTATCGGTGTCATAAATAAATAGTCATAACGTGCAAACATATGGCTCATAATTTACGACCTAGTCATATAAGCGATGCTGTCATTGAAGAGGAAAAAGATTATGAAGCCATCAAAGTGCAAGATTCAGAAACTGAAGACCATCTCTGAAGAATCTGCGAGTTCGGAAAATTCTACAGATGAAGCATCTGACAATGCGTCACTACAGAAGCGTTTGTTTGAATCACGTGGTCGAGGTCGTCCTGAATCTAAGCTGAGGAGAAAGAACGGCTTTGTTTGGGATTTGAATGTTTCAAACACAAATGAAGGTGTCAGCAAGAAGGTTACTGCAAATTAATGTTTGAACAAAATGTCTATGCGCCTTGTCGAGCCCTTCTTCAAACGACGCTCGATGCAAGAATCACTTCGATCATACTTACTTGCTGGTATAACTTCAATTTTGGGCTTGAGCACTGAACTAGTACCAGAAGACAGAGTTGAGTTGGCACGCAGACAAAGATGCACAATTTGTAAACGATGAAGGGATAAAAAGTCTAAAATGAAGTGTCCTTCATGTCAACGGCTAATGTACGATGCCCATTGGGTGGTAAAGGTTAAGTATCGTTTTTTTTTTCTTCAAAAAATAATGTAACTTTTTCATTTTTATGTATAAACACATAAATTATAGATTTTTTCTTGTGAAAATACTGATTTTTATCGTTATTTAGCTTGTTCAACCTTCCTAATTGATTTTTTTATTTTTTCGAAAATCGGTGACTTCAGAGTTCAAAATAAAAATGTATACTTTTTGAAAAGTTCAGTGAAACTAAGTTTTTTATGAAAACATATTATACTTAAACTTCGATAAGTCGAACTTCGATAAATCGAATTTTTGATAAGTCGAACCAAGTTGTGTTGTGTTAATTTGTCTTGATTACTCGAATATTTGGCCCCAACTTCGATAGGTTGAAATTTTTGAGGCAATCCCCTAATTACGGTCGATTTTAACCTGTCTTTTTTTGACGTATGCGGACAGTTGTTTCTGCGCTAGCTAAGTTCACTTGCTTGACATACTAGTTAGTTACTAATAAGTAAAAAATACTTTACCTATTTCATTTATTACATTGAAGACATTTTTACGTGTGATAATACGTCACCAAAACGTACTTTATAAACTTCGTCTGTTGATCAAAAATTTAAGTTTATAAAGGAAGTGGAAAGTGGCTCAGGAAATAAAGATGTAGCTGTGGAGTACGGTATTCCGGCAAGTACAGTGTCTACTACTTAAAAAAATAAGCAGTCAATTATCACCGCAACGGAAAGTAGTGCAAGTGGGAGCATCAAGAGGCTAAAAAAGCTTAGGTATGAAAATGTAGACAAAGCAGTTTTTGAGTGGTTTAAATCGGCAAATAGGCAGAACTTACCTATATCCGGTGGGTTCATTAAAGAAAAGGCATTGGAGTTGAGTGAAAAACTAGGAAAACCAAGCTTTAAGGCAAGCACCACTTTGTTTGATAATTGGAAACGCAGGTATGGTACATTTAAAAATTTATACAGTAATTAGGTTTAAAAGTTCATTTTTTAAATGTTAGGTCTGGTGTATGTCATAAAAGCGGTAACGTAAGTGACGAAGATTGTAGTAAATGGAGACGTGATGTTTTACCTCATTTATTAGAACTATTTTGCAAATGTCTTCCAGATAACACCTTAACTTTTGGAAATCAGAAGTGCCATGGCGGTAAGCGTAGTTAACAGAGAATTACATTGATGCTTCTTGCCAACATGGATGGATCAGAAACAGCAAAATTGCTTTTAATAGGTGAAAGTAATCAACCTCGCTGCTTTTGAGGTGTTAAGTAGTTGCTCCTTGTCTATAAAGCAAATTCAAAGGCTTGGATGACAGGCTCATTTTTCGAAGAATGGCTATTAAAATTAGATAAATAGTTTGAAAACCAGGGAAGGAAAATTATTCTTTTTATTGACACCTTTCCTACCCATCCTAAAAACATCCACGAAAAATTAAAATGTATTAAACTTTTTTTTCTGCCAAATATGACATCTAAGGTACAACCAATTGATCAGCGAATCATACAATGTTTAAAATGCTATTATTGTCGAAGAATTTTGATGAAAAACTGTTGAAAATATAGTACATTTGGCTGTACACTATAGACTGCTACACGTATCGACACACGCTGCGCAACTACGGCTAAGTCAGTTGTCGCTGTACGCTCTAAGAGAGCAGACGCATGCTTGGCATGCCTTGTAAACCACATCTGAAATAAAAAAAAAACTACCTAAACTTTCCCTTTTTTATCATGGTAGCAGAGCGTTGTTTTGTAAATTATTGTGTTATATATAATCAATTTATAGTGAGTTTAAAAGTCACGTGGTGTAAGGAAAGTTTCACAGTGAAAAATCTAAGTGTTTGAGTAACAGAAGAAAAATACAAGCAAAAATCGAGAATACAAGTATAGGACAAACGAATAATAAGAAAAGTTTTGGAGAAAAGTCGTGAAAATGGTGTGATTCGAGTGGATTAAAATTCACACTAGAAAAACGTGGTTGTATAGCAGAAGCGATAACGCCGAAAGTGAAGAAAGTAGAAAATTCCGAACGCGTAGAAACGTTCGAGAATAAATTAGATGTTGAAGAAATACCAAAAATAGAAAAAAATATTGAGATTCAAGTAGACGAAATGGATAAGAAAGAGTTTACAATACCGGTGTTCGACGGAGAAGATTATTCGATGTGGAAAAAGAGAATTAAAATGTTTCTAAAATATAGAAGTAATAGAAAAGGAGAAACCTGCATCGGAAACAGGCACGACATGGAAATATAATGATCTCAAAGCTATAAATATTATTTATAGTGGAATAACAAATAAACAGTTAGAGTTTGAGAGTGAAGAAACGACGGCATATGCAATAATGAAGAAACTAGACGGCATATACTTGAAGGAGTCGACGGCTTTGTAAATTGTCTGCAGAAACAGACTCGAAAAAATGAGATTAAATAATTATAATGATACGTCGTCCTTTTTCAGTGAGTTTGAAAAATCAGTGAACGAACTGAAAGGCGCAGGTGCTAAAATAAGTGAAAAAGAAAAGCTAAGCTACATGTTGAACACGTTGACGGAATCGTATAGCTATATTGGCGATTTAATTGATACATTAAAAGAAGAAGATCAAATGGCAGATTATGTAAAAAATAAAATAAAATTAGCCGAAATGAAAAATCAAAATGATCACGAAGAAAGAAGATCGAATACTTTTGCAGCAAAAAAGGGAAGCTGCTTCAAATGCGGCAAAAACGGGCATTTAGAACGAGAGTGCCAAGATGGTGGCCAAGCAATACACACCAGCAAAACATGGCGAGGTCCAACACGAGGCCGCGGCAGAGGCGTAAGAGGCAACTACACTAGAGGGCGCGGATACATCCACCATCACCAACACCAATAATAGAACAAAAACAAATGATATTTTAGAAATTATACACACGGATGTGTGCGGAAGTTTTAAAACCGCTGGTTCATATGGAGAAAAATATTTTGTTTGTTTTATTGACGATTATAGCAAGATAGCTAGAGTTAACTGTATCAAAGAAAAAGATGAAGTATTTGATTGTATGGTAAAATTTATTGAGTGTGAAAATTTAACGGGAAAAAGAGTACAAAGAATTCGATGCGACAATGAAAAAAAAAATACTTTAATAACAGATTCTATAAATTTGCAAAAGAAAAAGGTATTATAATAAATAATTGTCCAGCATATGTACAGGAATTATACGGTACAGCGGAAAGATTTAATAGAACAATTATGGACATGGCACGTTGTTTATTAGCTGAAGCATAACTAGATAAAAGATTTTGGCCCGAAATTATATAGGCAGCAACATATTTGAAAAATCGTACACTAGCAAATACGATAGAAAAGAGAACTGCGCATGAAATATTCTTAAAAAGGGAGCCAAATGTTGAAAATTTAAAATTGTATGGGAGTAGAGTTTTTGTTAGAAAACCAGAACAGAAAAGATTATCTAAATGGGATAAGAAAGCAGATATGGGAATTTTGGATTGACTGTACGATTTTTTCGATTTTAAGAATTTCTTTGTAAGTTTGTTATGAAAAGATTTGTTTTTGTTTTTTTATAAATATATCTTTGATAATGCAAAAAACTGCACCACTGGTTTTTTGATTAAACCTTCCAATCATTCAGAAACCTAGTATAAGATGTAGACTTTTGTCCGCATCTGTATATATTAAGCAAATACGAAATTAAGGGATTTGATTTTACTCCATGCACTGTCAGCATTGGATAACAAAAGACATGGAAAACAAAGCATTATGTTTTGTTTACAGCTTACTAGACATGGACACTTTTCATAAAGAGAGCAATGAAAATGCTTCGAAAACCCATCTTTCCGTTTATAAATAATTTTGAGCTCAGGTTTCGCTCGCCCCATTTGAATTACTCTCTGTTTCTGATCAAAACCTTATTTAAAAAATAGTGTTTCTTCTGACCTCAAAAAATATGTACGGCAGCAATCTACATTGAAAGACATATTAAAATTTAAAAAAATCACCCACAAGAAAATCTGCAATAAGTTGAAAATAACACTTTACCACTTTCACAAAAACAATCAAATAACAATAGACTCTTTTCACGTTCTGTAGCTTACTAGTAGAGCTTACGTGGATTTCCTGCTACAACAATCAAGGTATAGACATAAAGACTATTGCAACAGTATGTATTTCTAATTGGGAGTTTTCGATTATTTTCTAGCATCAATTTACACAGCTGATTCGCAAGCCGGGAACGCTACCGGCTTTTTGATATCCATATTCTATTGAGGAAACACGAGCTGCTATTCCAACAAACGGGAGTTGAATGCCCACGGCACCTTAAATTATTGATGAATTCGAGACTCGGAAAGCTTTGCTGCAACTCTTACAGATGTTGATCGCTTTGCTGGCTATTATGAAACTATGAAGATGCGTAGAATGAAGAGAATGGAGTATGATGGAATAAACACTGAGATCAAGTGGAACGATTGTGCATGTTTACAGTGATGCATGCATGTAAATAAACACTTCATTCCCTTACAAAACTGAAGTGTTCGACATTTTTGGAACATATTTGGAAAGGGAAGCCGATGGGAATCGGCTTATATGAACGCCTCGCCACTGCCACACAGTGGTATAGTAGATTGGCCATTCTAAATTGGTGTGAATGGGCCACTCGAAGCCAACTTTTAGTTTCTCTGTTGTTGATTTCGAAGCCCCTTTTTATTGATATTCATTATAATTTTCATAATTATATATAGAATTTTTAACAGGTAAAAACTAGTTTTCTAATCAGAATGGAGGTCGAGGAAGTTGCGGCTGTAGCTTTGTGTTTGGCTATCTTGTTAAATTACTATGTACATGTTAGTAACCAAAAAGTGATTAAGAAGAAATGGCAAAAAAGAAGATGGTGGATGATAACTCTTCACCGCAACAGATCAAGGCAAATAATGGAGAATCAACTTGCAGAGCTTCTGGAACAACCAACTGGGGAATTTGACCACTTTGTGCGAATGACGTTTACAGACTTTGAATATCTTCTACAAAAAATATCTCCACGCATTTCAAAACAGGACACATCGAGAATCAATACCGGCCAAAATACGACTCACTGTAACTTTAAGATTCTTGGCTACAGGAGATAGTTATAGGAGTTTGCATTTTTTGTTCAAAATGTCGAATCAGATAATATTTCAAATAATTCCGGAGGGATGCTTGGCGCTCAATGATTCTTTGAAAGAGTTAATCAAGGTGGGTAAAAATAAAACATTATTTCGTAATAAAACATTGTATTTAAGTGCATAGATAATGAATATAACATACGGCATGACTAAATATTTTCAAATGTCTCCTCATTTAAGTACACTGTACCACTGGCTGTAGCCAAAATATCATAAGGAATTGTAATTAATCCTTGCACTCTTTGCTGCGAATCGCTATACTCCTTGTTGAACGTAGATAACGAATGTTGTGCGCCAGGATTTCTGTGCGTAGAAGGGTTGCTGATTTGTGATGAGGAGACGGGATGCTATTATACGGAGAAGGGATGTAGCTCTAAGGTGATGGGATGCTGATGTGCGGAGTACAGTACATATTTTGACGTTTCTTCATTACTAACGTATCAACATCGTACATTAGCTCATTCCTCTGAGATGGTGGAAATTGTTTCAATTTAATACCAAGAAGTTGGCCATAAACAATACATTCGTCGTCACATGCATCCTTCTTTTTGTTACTGAGCATCTCATTGATTACAGTGAATGCAGTGTCCATTTTATCCCTAACAGCCTGCAATTCAGGGAGGTTATTTGAGCGACGTTTTTGTACCGGAATGGTTGGTTTCTGAATACATAGGCTATCTTTTTGTGTTGGTTGTGGGCTTTGTTTAGATGGTCCAGGTTGTTGCGTCTCTATGGCACTCTCTTCCTCGTCATCCACGACATGTACTACATTCAAATAGAGAAAAATATTGTTAATCTATTTCTTTGTTTTTTAGATCCCTAATACTACGGAGGAATGGATCGAAATAGCAAATAAATTCCAGTTTCCGCACTGCCTCGGGGCTATAGATGGGAAACATGTCTCGATTCTTCAAACCAAGACACAGTGTATCTGAGTATTTCAATTACGAAGGAGGATTCAGTATTGTACTTCTAGCAGACCATGATTATTGTTTCATGTATGCTGAAATCGGTGCCCAAGGACGAATTAGTGACGGTGGAGTATTAAACCAAACTGTTTTAAGAAGAAAAATACGGACAAACAGCTTAAATATGCCCGCCCCCTGCTCGCTTCCAGATAGCAATGCCGTTCTTCCTTATGTATTTCTGGGTGACGGGGCATTTGCACTAAGCAAATATATTATGAAGCCCTTTCCGGGACATCATGCATTGGGTTCGCCTGAAAGAACATTCAACCAAAAACTATTCAGATCTCGGGTGGTGGTAGAAAATAGTTTTGGAATTTTGACTAGCGAATTTTTCAAAGAACATTGCCTTTTGATGTCGTTAAAGCTTCCGTCATAACGAAGACATGTATCTTGTTACACAGCTTTCTGAGAAAAAGTAGAACATCTCGAAAAGTTTACACTCCTACAGGTTCTTGTGACATCTATGTAAATGGAGAATTAGTTCGCTCAGGTTCTTGGAGAACTAATAATAATACTAGTTCGAACCTGCTAGAAATTCAGCGTTTTGCCCGTAGGTGTGTAATGACTGCTACAAAAACAAGGGAGGATTTCATGAACTACTTATATAATAAGAGAAATGAAGACTCTGTTGAATCAATATAAAAATATCTAAATGTATATAAATATACCACATTCTTTTATGTATAATAACTGTTGTTTTACTTACTTTCTCTTCCGTATTGACAATGCTTTTACATTTGTATATATCCGATAGAAATATTTCCATAGCCTCGTAATATATCCAGATGGGCTTATGAATTTCGTCTTCTCCCGCCCCACTTCTTGTAGAGTCCTTCTTTTTTAGATTACTCCGAAAAGCAGTCATAAGGGTTTCTTTTTTCTTTTTTAATTCATTTACAGAAATACCGATTTCATCAGCTATTCGTTGACAGCTATCATTCACCTGCAAAATCAAAGTTGAGATTTATTTTAGGCAACCTGTATGCTACATATATAATTAACTTACTTTATTTTTATCCTTATGTAGCTTGTCTTTCGGGTTCCAAATGCTAGGCTCTTTTCTATACAGTTCAATGAACTGAAAACGTCTCTTCTGAGCTCCACGTTATTAATTTTTTCTGATTTTCATTATTAATAAAGGGACAACAATTTACATATTTGTTATGAAGAACTTTCTTGATTATTTATTCACTGAATTCTGTATTAGCACAGCAGCAAGCAACAGGTACTATCAGCAGCCTATGACCTATTATAAAATAGCAAACGTAGGCATATATACGAACCCATTGACGGTCGTTATAATTCGCAGATGTAAATTATAAAAAATAGTTGAAATATAACGAGCTTAATCCATCAACAAGCCAGCCGTGGTCGTGCTGTCTCGTGACGGATGGCAAATGACAGCACCTGGAGAGGATGCCATCCGACACGCCGAAACCACACTTCCTACTAAAATTCATTAGGAACCAGCCTATAATCTAGAAAAATAAAGAAACTCCATTAATAAGCATTAAATAGTGTTAGCAGAGTTGCGAACCAAAATTGCATACTAGAAGACAATGTTGTTCACTAGAGTAGGAGGTTCTAGCACATGTTATAAAATCTTGATAGTTTTTGACAGAGGATTATTGAACGCCATGAAAAAGAAGAACTGCACACAGAGTACCAAAACATTTAATTATTTTATTTGACATGTAGCGTTAACATATAAAATAGTAGTCATTTGAAAGCTTACATAATTTTAGAAATTTCACGAAAAATATTCATACCTTTCTTACCGTCCACCCTGTAGATATGCATCAGAATCCCATTTCGAAGAATAGTAACGTGGCGACCAACATAATAAAATTAATATAAAAAATAATAAAATAAAATTTAAAATATTCAGTACCAAAGTTAGATGTAAAGCATCAACACTACGCGTACACGTGTAGATTCTAGAAGTTTCGGTACTTTCAAGAAAGATGCTCGCGGTATAAATATGAGCCCGCAAGTGGCACTCGCTCTATGTATACCCGAAACAACCAACGTGTCAACTGCACTGTCCGCTTTGCACACGAGCACACGAACATTGGATATATTTTATTATAGCCGCGGCGATAACGTGAGTATTGGTGCTAACGAATACTTTAGTTGTATGCGAAATATCGGTAAAATAAAACTTCAGTTAATACTTTATATATACCGTGGTGTATAATTTACATTCGACCTTAAACGCCACAGTAATTTTGAGTACTCAAATTACTTGGAAAACGAATTTCTGCCTTTTTCAAACGCCGCATTGCGTATAAAGTGAACTGTGAATGTGGAAAGATACATACTTGGGAAATTCTAACATGCAATGAAGAGGAGGAGTCATAAAAAATATTCTTGAGCAAATCATCATTCGAAAATCCAAACGTCGATCAACCGAACGACCCCTTATCCGAACTACTACCTCGCCCGACTCCCGCGTGCCCATCTCCTCCCGCACCACGGGCTCACGCACTTGTCACGACTTGTCAGTTGTAGTCGTGTGTCGTTTCCAAGTAGACGCCGCTGGTCAATTCACTAAATTTTGCCGCGTGAAAGTAAACTCTCGATTGAAAATGCCTAAACGTAAACGTGTTGTCCTTTCTATGAAAGACAAATACGATATTAATAAACGGTTAGAGAGAGGTTAATCTGCAACCAAGTTATCCAACGAATACAAAGTTGGCAAGTCTACTATTACGGATATAAAAAACAAAAGACGAGCATAAGTAACTTTATATTCCAGCTTGATTCTTCTGACGGATCCACAAGTCGTCAAACAATGAAACTTGTCTCAAACACGGATTTAGATGATGCTGTATATAAGTGGTTTACTCAAAAAAGATCTCAGAGAGAACCTATTTCTGGTCAGATTCTGTGTGAAAAAGCAGTTGAATTCAACGAAAAACATGTTTTAATACAAGACTGCATTTTTTTGTTGAATTCATTTTTGTCATTAAATATATAAATGGGTATGTAAATATTATTTGAATTCACCTGTGGATAAATAAGTATGGCTGAATTAATACAGTTCGGTTATGCGAAAAACCGATTTTCCGAACACCCATGTCCTCCAATTAGTTCGGACAACCGACACTTTACTGTATCTTCTTTATTTTCAAGTGGTTCAGATACAGTTGTTTTGATTTTACTCTAGAGCGTCGTTGAAATTTTCTTTATTGTGTGTTTTTGGTGTATAATAAATTATAATTTTTAATTAAACTTGTGCTTTACTCTTTTTGTGGTATTAAATATAAGTCCCCCGTCAAAAAAAAGTCAAGTAACATTTTTTTAAAAAAATTTAATGTTTCCGAAACTCGCAGAGGTTGCTTTGAAATTTTTATGTATTCCAGCTACTTCTGTTCCATCTGAATGAGTATTTTCAAAAGCCGGCTTGATTACAAAAGATCGCAGAAACAGGATCAAAGAAAAACATTTAGATACTCTAATTTTTTTTAAATCATAACTTGAAATTATATAATTATAAAGACTGTCTGTTTTTTATGTGTTATGTATATTAAATTTAAAGTTCTCACGACTTTAATATGTATTAACTTTGTAGTTTTGATAAAGAAATTCAATAAACAATGGAAGTAACAAAAACATATTTTTCTTATTTTCTATGGCTTGTGTAAAATTTTCAGAATCTTTGCAATGCATTCCGAATACTTAATACTGCAAATTTTCTTGTGCAAGACTTTGAAACTCGTTCCAAACTAGTTGGATAGGTGAAACATTTGCGTTACATTTTCTATTTCGTATGTCGCCAACACTTCATTCTCTACATTTGCCTATCTTCAAAATATTCGAGATAATTTAACAGCTGTCAATTTATTTAAAACAAGAACTTTAAATATGGGGCAGAGAATAGCACACAAGATCCAAAGAAAGTTGATCATCTATGGTGGTATTTACAAGGCTGACTTGAAACATTCCAAGTTCGAAATTTTGAACTGGTTTCGAGAGCTTGAGCGCGCTTATGATTGACAAATTTCAATGAATGTTTACTCGAAATCGGATAGATTTAGTTGTGTGCAAATTGCAAATGCGAACAGTCAAAACGATCGCTACCACTACATACACAAGAAAAAAATTTAATTCTTCGAGCCAGAATTATCTACATGCTTAAATTTCAAGTCAATCCAACAAAATTTTCTGATCGCCTCGCCTCGATCCGAAAGATGCAGCTTGGACACTTCAAACACACTTCAAGTATACTACATACATATAAGCACCACTCAATTTCTGTGACGTGACGCGATGTCCATCGCCCACTCACAAGGTGGTGTTCGCTTTGCCACATTTCCATAAAACCCAAACTATCGATAGCGGTTTTCATTCATTCGGAAAAGTTATTCGATAGTCTCAAGCGATCGTCATTTTCATTCATTGGCAAGATTTATTCGATAGTTTTTGGCGATAGTCTTTTTCATTCTCCAGAAAAGTTATTCGATAGTCTTTTTCATTCACTGAAAAAAGTTATTCGATAGTTTTTGGTGATAGTCTTTTTCATTCACTAGAAAAAGTTATTCGATAGTAAAAACTATCGAATAACTTTCCGATAGTTATTCGATAGTGTCCATCACTAAGGGCCGGTTTCACAGTTCAAGTTTAAACGTAAGATGTGGTTTAAACTCAGTTTATCTCTTCAGCACAGTTTCACAGTGGTAAGTTAAACGTCGTTTAAACTTAGTTTAAACCACCAACATTGAGCGTTTAAACTCAGTTTATCTTGTGATCAAGTGACATTTCGATTTGACACTTCCTGAAGTAGACTGATTTTTAGAAAACAATTTGTGGAATAATTCAGTTTGTGTGATAATATCGTAAAATGAATTCAGACCAGGAAGATATTAGCGATGAAGAAATTGCAATCATTTTTACTATAACAACCAGACGGCAAAGAACAATAAGAAATCAACCAAACCATTTTGATGAGTGGGACGAGAAGGATTTCGTAACAAGATTTCGTCTCAGTAAGGCATCAGCATATTCAATTCTTGAGTTAATAACACCAAATATTACACATAAAAGTAATTGGTAAGTTTTGATGGATATAAACATTAAATACGAAAAATATCTCATCTTTTATTGCAGGAATAGTGCACTATCGCCTGAAAAAATGCTTCTCTTGGCACTCAGGCTGTATGCTACGGGATGTATGCTCATTACAGCGGGCGATTTTTGTGGTGTTTCAAAATCAACAGCTTGTAGAGTTGTTAAAATAGTGTCGCATTTCATTGCTTTATTAAAAGAGCATTTCATAAAATTCCCGAATGATCACGAGGAACTGCGAACCATAAAATCAAGATTTTTTAATGTCGCGAAATTTCCAAAAGTAATTGGGGCACTTGATTGCACCCATGTAAGGATATTGTCACCAGGTAAAGAGTTTTACTTACTTTTGCTTTAATTTAATCGCATCTAATCTGTAGGAGGTCAAAACGCTGAACTTTTCCGGAATAGGAAAGGCTTTTTTTCAATAAATGTTCAAACCATATGCGATTCTGATCTTACAATTTTGGATATTGTTGCAAGGTGGGCTGGATCAACACATGATTCCACTATTTTTAACAACTCCAGGATACATGCTCGATTAGAAAGCGGAGAATTCAATGACAACTTCATTGTTGCTGATAGCGGATATCAAAATAAAAATTTCGTGATGACTCCGTTGTTGAGTGTTAGAACACCGGAAGAGAATTTATATAACGAATCTCTTATTCGGACAAGAAACTGCGTAGAAAGAAGCTACGGTGTGTGGAAAAGGAGGTTTCCGATTCTGTCCGTAGGAATGCGTTTGCGTCTTCGCACAGTACAAAGTATTATTGTAGCTACAGCAGTGCTGCATAACCTTTGTTGCGCGAGATATATGCCCTCATAACGAATTGCAACACTTGCAATATAAACCAGTACCATTAGCACCTAATTACGAGGAAGCTAATGAGCACTCAAACCTTGACAAATTCTTTCGCTAATTGCTTTTACCAAATAAGTGAAATTAGAGAAAACAAGAATGTAGTGATAAGTCATTAAGACGATTAGTATATAAGCAAAACAAACTATTCAATAAATGTTCAGTTGCAAACATACAAGCGAAAAGATATCGTTTTATTTTCCGCATCCGACTAGGAACAAATTTGGCGCAGTCGGTAGTCTTCAGCACCAGGAGAAAAACCTTCCGCAAAAGAGAAAGGACTACTGGAAGAATTTCAATTCTTTAAAGCTGGAGGAACAAACTGACAGAGCATCCTCAACAAAGGAAGATAGCACTGCAGTTATAAAGCTAGCGGATCGCCTGGGAAAACTAAGACTGAGCAGTATGGCAACTAACCACATAAAGGAACTGATGCAGTTCACGCAAGGAATTCCGGTCTTCAGAGGAGACAACAGTTATGATCTCCAGCCGTTCCTGCAGTCAGTCGACTGGGTTCTAGACCAAATAAAGGACCACGAACCATCGAGGGACATATTTGCACACATAGTGTTCCAGAAGATACAAGGAAGAGCTCTTCAAGCAATACGAGGACTAACCGGGAACAGTTGGGCGAACATAAAATCGAGGCTACTACAAGAATTTGGCATTCGGGAAACATACAACCAGCTGTATTCCAAGGTAAACGAAACAACCTCTTCTAACATTATAAATAATTTTTATACACTTGAAAAAATATTAGATAAACTTAAACTTAAGTACGCCCTCGACATCGAAAAAAATCCTTTATATTCGGTAGAACAAAGTGAAATGTTTGTGTTGAATAGGTTTCTTGATTTATTACCGGAACACCTTACAGCGTTGTGTTTAACAAAAAATTTTCGAACTCTCCGAGAAACATATATTTTCTTGGAACCTATCATAAAAAAAGTGAATAATGTTCATAGTGGCACAGTGCAAAATCATTATAAAAACCCTCATAATAATCGGTATAAAAATTTTGGTGCAAATTTCGTTCATAGCTCTTACGATCATGTACCAAAAACAAACTCGGGAAATTATAACGCTAGGTTTGAAAATTACGGCGGTAATAATCGTAGAAATTTCTATAATAATCAAAGAAATTTTAGTGACAATCAACAAGAAAGTCGTGTTAATAATCCCGATACTAGGCACAATTTTTCACGGAATCCTCAGAGGTATAATTCAAATATACCTCAGTCAGCAGTTACCATGAGAACTGTTCGATCTCAATATCCTATGGATATTGATAATAATTTACATATTGAATCCGCACCGTTGCGAAGTAATAATTATGCAGAAAATTTTCGTGCACTAGCCTCGGAAAATCAGACACATTACCAATAGTTGAGATCACATTATTTAAAACTAAAATACGTTGTCTCCTGGATACAGGATGCACAACGTCAATTCTAAATAAAAATCTTTTTCCTGAGCACAAACGGATTCGCTTGGAAGTTCCTATCAAAATCGATAGTATACATAATTCGGAATTCATTTCGGAAGGAATCATCTCAGAATTTCCTTCCGAATTTAACCATAGTGCTACTATCGAATGGAAGTTACTTCACATAAAGAATCCAAAATTTGATGCTATTATATGTAGGACAAAACATTCTTATCCCAACAAACTCGATTATTAATCTTGGCGAAAAATATATTGAAATGTTCAATACCAGACTATATTTTACAAATTACAAACTTCCAATACAAGAGGTATACCAAATAGAAGATACCAAATTTACTAGTATTGCCGAAATAATAAAAACAATTCCCATAAAACACTTGAATCCGAAAGAAAAAAGTGAAACATTTAATATATTAAAAAATAACAAAGACTTATTTTACAAGGAAGGTGATAATTTAACTTCGGTCAGAGAAATAACCCACAAAATAATACTTACAAAACACCAACCAATCTTCAGCAAAATATATAGATTCCCTAAAGCTCACGAAGATGAAGTGAGTAAACAAATAGAAGACATGCTAAGGCAAAATATAATAAAACCCTCTCAAAGTCCCTACAACTCTCCACTCTGGGTAGTGCCCAAAAAATCAGATAACTCGGGCAAAACAAAATGGAGAATTGTCATAGATTACAGGAAATTAAACGAAATAACCGTGGATGACAAATTTCCTATTCCAAACATTGATTCACTCTTTGACAAACTAGGCAAAGCCCAATATTTCACTACGTTGGACCTTGCAAAGGGCTTCCACCAAATACTGGTAGACCCAGCAGATCAACAAAAAACTGCTTTCAGTACAAGTAACGGACATTACGAATTTGTTCGAATGCCGTTTGGTTTGAAAAATGCTCCTGCAACTTTTCAACGCCTCATAAACTACGTTTTGCAAGAATACATAAATAAAATATGCGTTGTATACCTAGATGACATATTAATATTTTCAACTTCTTTGGAAGAACATATAGTGTCAATAAATAAAATATTTACGAAATTAAGAGAATTCAACCTCAAAATTCAACCTGACAAATGCAAGTTCTTCGCTAAGGAAACAGAATACCTTGGCCACATCTTAACTCCAGAGGGTATAAGACCAAATCCAGACAAAATCAAAATTATTCAAGATTTACAAATCCCTAAAACGCAGAAACAAATTAAATCATTTCTAGGTATCACTGGATACTACAGAAAATTTATAAGAGATTATTCAAAAATTGCAGTACCACTTACAGAATGCTTGAAGAAGAACGTAAAAATTGACCTTAATAAATCAGAGTATATAAATGCTTTCGAAAAATTGAAATCTTTGATAACTAACCATCCAACTTTAACATATCCCGATTTCAGTAAATCATTTATACTCACTACAGACGCCTCCAATTTCGCCATTGGAGCAGTACTGTCTCAAAACGGTCACCCAATTTCTTTCGCCTCAAGAACTCTCAATGAACATGAGAAAAACTATAGCACAATAGAAAAAGAACTATTGGCGATAGTGTGGGCAACCAAATACTTCAGACCATATTTGTTTGGCACTAAATTTACAATTCAAACCGATCATAGGCCACTGGCTTGGCTACATTCATTAAAAGAACCCAACTGCAAATTGCAGCGTTGGAAAATCAAATTAAATGAATTTGATTTTGATGTACAATACATCAAAGGAAAAGAAAACGCAGTAGCAGATTTCCTTTCCAGAATCAAAAATGACGAAATCAATATCCTAGAAAACGAAAGTAACGACCTAGCTACTATCCATACGCAAGAAGAAGATCAAAATGATCACTTCCCTATTAAACCAATAATAATCAACTCATTTAGAATACAAATACATTACTCGCAACATAGCTCCAAACAAATTATTAAGTCCTTACCTCACAATAGAATAGCGATTAATATTTCAGAGACTAACTTAAACAGTCAACATATAATCGACACTTTAAGACAACATATCACTAAGGGAAAAATCGGAATCTACACTGATTTAGACTTTCCTGCATATAATAAACTCCAAAAGTTACTTATTCAATTATTCTCATCTAATAAAACAATTTCGTTCTCCAAATGTCAACATATTGCAAATGAGCCGTCTTCCGAAGAGGAAGTTTATAAAATAATAAAACAAGAACACTTGCGTAATAACCATAGGGGTATCAATGAAAACTTCGAAAATCTAAAAACTAAAGTATACTACCCTAAACTGAAGGAATTGATTCAACGTTACATTAACAATTGCGATATTTGCAACATTGCTAAATACGATCGTAATCCAATTAAATACCCTCAGAAACTAACAGAGACTCCGTCCAGAAATAACGAAATAGTTACAGGGGATATATTCACATGCGAAAAAAGGTATTTTTTTACAACCGTAGACAGACTTTCAAAACATTTATATTGCCACCACATACCCGATAAAAATGGTATAACATTACTTAGAGAAATAGAATCCAGAGTATCAATACTTGGAAAACCCAAAAAACTTATTCTAGATAACGAGTTCAACACCATTGTTACAAAAGATTTTTGTAGAGTAAATAATATTGAATTACATTTCACACATGCAAAAACTCACAACGGTTGTGCAGACATAAATATTGTTCATTCAACACTCCTGCAACACATTCAACTACTAAACGCTCTAAATAATAAAATAACTATTATAGAAAAAGTAACCAAAGCCACTAACTTTTACAATAATACGCATCATTCAACTATTAAATGCACCCCTAACGAAGCATTATTTGGATTGAAAAACCCTTTAGAAATAAAAAAAAATATTGATAACGAAAAGCAATACCGGATCAACAAAGTTAACAATAAGATTAAGAAACCTCTCACAGTAAAAGCTCATTCAAACGTATTCATTAAAAATCCTCAACGAGAGAGAAATAAAAGTGCACCTGCATATAAAGCAATAAACATTACAAAAGTAGATGATAGCCTAATACAACCTCAAACTAAACTAAAAATTCACCCAAGTAGAATTAAAAGACAATTTAAATTTCTTACAGAAAAAACAAACGAAAATAACAACAGTAATTTGCCTTATGATCCTAGTGCAAGTAATAGCGGCAAAACAAATAACAATTGAAAAAATTGAATCACAATCCGGGTTTACTCTTATAGAAACAAAAAAAATACATTTAATTGAAAGCTACGATGTGTTCCTACATATAATTAATATAACCGAAATCGAAAATACTATAACACTTGTGAAGAAGCTAAACCATTCATTACCAATGCCAGAAGCCATGCATAACCATGAAAGACTAAAGGCACTACAAACTGCCATCGAAGCAATTAAACCGCGACATCAAAGACAAAAAAGAGGTCTATTAAATCCCATAGGCACAATCCATAAAATTTTGTTTGGCACTATGGATAACGATGACAGACAGGAAATTTTCAAAAATTTAAACACTCTAGAAATAAATAATAACAAAATCACAGCCACAATGAACAAACAAATTCACATTAATAATGAACTTCAAGAAAATATGAAACTTTTGCAACATTCAATTAAAATTAACTCTAATAATACAAATCAAGCTATTTCTAAATTAAATAAAGATCAAGCAAAGATATTCAACCAAATTAATAATCTACAAATCACAAATGTTATAACACAATTAGAATCTGAAATTTCTAAAATTATAGACAATATAAACGCTGCAAGATTAGGTATAATGACACATAGTTTTCTCACAACGGAAGAAATATTAAGAGCAAGAATAGACTTAAGTAAACTTGAACAATTAAAAATTGCATTAGTCACATATTCCGATAATACTCTCATTTTTGTTATAAATATTCCAATCTTTGATGAAAAAAAAACACAAATTTATCATTTTTTACCTATTCCTAATAATAAAAATGTACAATTAAATGAAGAACAACAAAAAATTATAATAGCAAATAATGAAGTTTTTGTATCAGACACTCTCGAAAAAAAGAAACTCCGAAAAGCCAATATGTGTTTACAGCATATTATCGTTAATAACACTTACACAAACTGTACAACAAGCGAAAACGTAATACCTCATGTAATTGAACTTGAAAAAGGCACCATTGTTTCAATTAAAACCGAAGACGAAATTGTACAAAACTGTAATAATTACAAGTACAAAATTTCTGGAAATTGCCTAATAAAATTTGAAGAATGTAGCATTAATATCCATAAAATTGAATATACAAATAATTGGAGCAAGTTTCAAAATAATATTATATTACCTAATTATGAAATACTGGAACCTTTAAATATTCATGTAAATTTAACCGAAATACATTTGAAACAAATTGATAATATTCAAGCCATTGAACAAGTCAAACTAGAAAGACATGTTGATCGTTCCATAATTTACTTGTCAATCACAATAATTACTCTAATAATTATGATTTTCGTAATTCACAAATGCAAAAATTCAAAAATTTCAATTAAATTGTTGCAACCAGGAGGTTCCAAGCTTAACGATGGGGGAGATATATGCCCTCATAACGAACTGCAACACTTGCAATATAAACCAGTACCATTAGCACCTAATTACGAGGAAGCTAATGAGCACTCAAACCTTGACAAATTCTTTCGCTAATTGCTTTTACCAAATAAGTGAAATTAGAGAAAACAAGAATGTAGTGATAAGTCATTAAGACGATTAGTATATAAGCAAAACAAACTATTCAATAAATGTTCAGTTGCAAACATACAAGCGAAAAGATATCGTTTTATTTTCCGCATCCGACTAGGAACAAATTTCGCGCGCGGAGAAACAGAATTACCAATATTATCACAAGAATTGGAAGATGCAGTTAACTTTGTATTTAGTATTCCCCGTAATCGTGAGATTGCCAATTTCAATAATATCACGAGACGTGTGCTCATAGATGATTATTTTAAGCACCTGCTTTAATTGTAAAAATAATTGTAAAAAGTACATATGTGTATTGAGGTTCAAATAATTAAACAACATTACGTTAATATTATTCAGCTATTACATTTTTATTTATTTCTAATTGTGTTTTCAAAATTTTTATTTTCAAGTGGTGCTCTTCCCTCATCATGGTTATTTTTTCTGTGTGTTCTTTTTTTAAAATTTCGAGCTCCAGCTGATGCTTCTCCTTTAAACACACTATAGATTCTTCAGCCAACCGGAGTTTGGCATCAGCTACTTCGCTCCATTTATTCCTCTCTTCTGTTTTGCGTTTTCGTGTTGTGCTTTGTGTTTTCAGCTCTTTGGAGCACTGAGCTTTTAGCATCGACGGAACATACTTCTCCCAAGTTCTTGACATTTCATCTAAGAATAAAATATTTATTTGAAAAGCAATAACAATACTAAATATAAGGAATATTACCTTTACCGGAATTACAAATCTCGTCCGAATTTGATTTTTCTGGTTTCTCTTCTTCTATGATATCGTCCACATCGAAAAGGACTTCAGTGGCATCACAGTCATAGATAGCCTCCATGCCTTCAATTTGAGGTGCTATCACTTCTTTGATTTTGATGTCAATGTCAGTAACTGCACTATTTGCCGGGGGTCCACCCCCTGTACCATACATTTGCCTTTTATCTTGCGCAAAATTTTGTTTCGCTTTTTTTTTTTAAATTTTCATACTTTCTTTTGAGTACGTCGAATGGTCTATACACTTCACCACTTTCACAATTGAAATGTTTTTCTATTTCTTTCCATTTGTTCAGTTTTTCGTCTGCGCGCACTCTGTCAGTCTTTTTACACTCAATTATATTCTTGTGCTTTTCAACAAATTTCAATAATATTGTTGTCTCTCTTGATGAAAAGTTCGTCGTCCGTTTTATTGAGTCTTTACTCATTTTTGTAGGCCTAATTAAATTTTTTTCTTTCGCTGTGATCACCGTTCTTAAAACAACGAAAACTTTGCAAACAATTTAAAACAATAAAAATAAACTATATTTTGACAGTAAATGAGTCACAATAGTTTGTTAGTTCACAATTGTACAGGCATTAGCTTGTTAGTTCACAATTCAACAGTGATGCCATATTAAAAAAGGTCGAACACTGTGAAACTCATTTTTGTTTAAACTCAGTTTAAACTGTGAACGGCGTTTAACTAATCCTGAGTTTAAACTCGAACTGTGAAACCGGCCCTAAGACAACTCTACGACCTGGTGAGTTGGCCTCGATCGCCGACCTACCCGTCCACCATCAGATAGTCACCCTTGGACCATCTCTGCCGTGCAATGGCCAAACCGTCTAACTGCACTTTCCTCGATTTCGAAATAAATGGCTTCAAACATTTCGCGTGAAAACGCTTCCGCAATTCCCCTGTCTTGCCTGCATTTCCAAATTTGTTTGCCTAAACCTTTCAAGCAACGTACAAAGAATGCAACATGAATTAAAGATTCACGAAAATCGCCAATGCGGGGATGAAAACGAAGGAAACTTATTTTTAGATTTGTTTTCTCGCTTGAAACAAAGCTTCAGATACAACGGCAAACCGTCTAAAAGCATTTGAACGTTTTGTCCAGTGTACGTAGAAGGGAAACTTGCCTGAGAAAACAACGGACAAACGCTGCAAATAGTCCAGTCAATTGGGAGTTGATCGTGCATTTTCAAAAGGCAGAAATTTTTATTGCAATGCGTGGGGAATGGTATAATTAGCTTAACTTCAATTTCCTGGGATCCCCGATGATGGCGTTTGGGTTCCATCTGGAAAACAAATGAAAGAGGGATACCCCCATATCTTCCAAACCGTGGCTTCCACAAGAAAGTTGTGTATGGCAAACTTTCGTAGAATATAATGTTTAGCAAGTCGTTCATACATCATTTTTACGTGGTGTCAATAATAAAAAAGACACAATCCAAAAACCATACCCAAAAAGGGGGGAACAACTTTCAGGCGCTACAGCTTCTTTGTTTTCGATTTAACCCCAAAACACATTGGAAATAACTTTAAGGCAACTTTGTCGCGAATCGTTTGATGTATTGATTGTTTTGATCGCTGTACACTGGCGGGAGCTATTACCTCCCAAAGGGGAAAAACCCATTTTAGGCCAAATAATCGGCTTCCGATGGCAAAGCCCCCATTGTAAAACTCACGGAGCATTTTAGTGGGCAGAAATTTTTCAATTGCAATTAGTAGTATTTCTTTATGTGAGCTTAAATTGAAGTTTCTGGGGTCGCAGCTCCAATCCCCTTGGCGCCATCTTGAGAACAAAAAATATGTGGGGCGGCCCCATATCTTGGAAAGCAAAGCTCCCACAAAAAAGTTGAATATGACAAACTTGTGTAAAGTTCAATTTGCAGTAAGTTGTGGATACATCGTTTTCACGTGCTGTCAATATTAAAAGAGTTACATGCCAAAAACGACGTTGATAAGGGGGGATCATTTTTCGCGCGCCACAACTTCTTTGTTTCCCCTATTACCGCGAAATTCGTTCGAAAACAACTTTTAGACAGTCTTATCACCAAACGTTTGCGGTATTGCTTGTTTCGATCACTGTACCATGCCGGGAGTTACTGTGTCCCAAAGGGGGCAAGTCATAGGAAAAAAGCATTTTAACACCTGTTTATCTGGTCCTAAAATGTTTTTTTCCTAAGACTTATCCTCCTTTGAGACACAATAACACCCGACATGGTACAGTGATCGAAACAGGCAATACCGCAAACGACTTGCAACAAAATTGTTTTAAAATTATTCTCGATGTGTTTTGGGGTTAAAGTGAAAACAATGGATTTGTGACGCTCGAAAGATGTCCCCCCCCTTTTGGATGTCGTTTTAGGCCTATAACTTTTTAATTATTGCTGCCACGTGAAAGTGATGTATGGAAAAATTGCTAAAAAATTAATTCTACGCAAGTCTGTCATATACAATTTTCTTGTGGGGGCCATGGTTCCGGAGATATAGGGGTGCCCCACTTTTTGTTTGTTTTCAAGATGGAGCCCAGAGGCTTGGGGCTGCGCCCCCAGAAACTTGGCTTTAAGCTGCCAGTAAGGCATACCATACATTGCGCCAAAAATGTGCTTGGCTACCAAAATGCTCAGCGAGTTTCTCAACAGGGGTTTGCCATCAAAAGCCGACTATTTGACCTAAACACGGGTTTTCACGCGACTTTTTCTCCTTTAGGATAAAATAACTCCCGTTAATGTGCAGTGATTGCAACAAATAATACCGCAAACGATTTGTGACAAAATTATCTTTGAAAAACTATCAATGTGTTTCGCGTTAAACGTGAAACTAAAAAAGTTGTGGCGCCCGAAAGATGTTCCCCCCTTTTTGAGTGTGGTTTTTGGTTTGTAACTTTTTTATTATTGACCCACTGTAAAAGTGATGTATGAAAGACTTGCTAAACGTTTTATTCTACGCAAGTTTGTCATACACAACTTTCTTGTGGGAGCCATGGTTTCGGAGATATAAGGGTGCCCCAACTTCTTTTGTATTGAAGATGGAGCCCAAAGGACAGGAGCTGCGACCCGAGAAACTTGAACTTAAGCTATCTATACCATTGCCCACGCATTACATTAAAAAAAATTCTGCCTACCCAAAATGCTTGGTTTACATCAAAATTCGGACGCTTTGACTGTACTAATAGACGTTAATTTTCAACTTTCACTTTTGTAGAATATGTTTTTTTTTCAACCTCAAACATCGCCGAAATTAAATATTATACTGATTTAATAAGAACTGTCTTCATTTCCCCACAAATCAGTTGCAAAAAAAACCTATTTTTTGGCCTCTAAAGGTACTTCCCCCCTTAAGTCATTTTGAGTTATGTCACTTTTGATGAAATGTGTTTTTTCTTCTCTTTTCTGTATTGAAAAAGAGATCTGGTTACCATCGTTTATGACTCAATTGAATAAGGATGAAATACTCAACATTTTCTTTGCTTACAGTATACCTTACGATTTTTAATATTTGAGATATTCTAATCGAGGTTTGAAAAAAGTTGCTTTTCCCATTTACATTTTTCTAACTTTGCGAATCTTGACGTTTCACTTTCTATTATAGCTTATTAGAAAGAGGATGAAACGCTTAACATTATTATGCATTTTCGATTTTCAGTTATTGAAATATTTTAATCGAAAGTAGGATGAAACTGTTGGAATTGCGTGCCGGCGAATCTTTTGATCTTCATCCCACCCTTTCATAAAACGTATTGTACATTGATATAGAGAAAAAAGAGCCCATTTGTAGAGATCTTAAATCTCAACCATACTAATAATGTCCAACGTGCCGTAAGCAATTACATATCCTGCATACGGAAATGAGAGCCCACACAAGTTGCGGAATATCCCGAGCAACATGCACACGAGCATTTCAAAACAAAGAATCCAATAAATTATGTTCAAAGAACACATTCTTTCAACCATTGCCTTTGACCGCGTGCGACATTAAGACAATGCACACAAAAGGCATTGAGCCCAAAATAGACAAGTGCGTATGAGCATTGGAATAAAGATAATGATGTTGCACATGTAAGTTCATTTCACTTGTTTGAATTGCAACCACATGTGCAATATTGAGTATTGAATAGTGCTATGCTGAATAGACTTAAGATCATTTTTTGTAAGTAAAATATTGTATATAAACGACAAAATAATAAAGAAACGAACAGAAGTAGAACTGACTTCATAGAGCGACATAACGCTGCTCTGTTCCTTAAAACGAACACTGGTCTTTTTTATTTCTCACCCTATTACGGCTGATTTGTCTTCGACAAATAACGCCTTTGTACTTGCGGAACCAAGGCCGCTAAGAAAATATACTTGACGCGACAAGATGAACGCAGCGGAGCTAGAAGTCATCAACAGAAAATTTGATGAGCTGTTTGCCTTATGCGCAGCAAACACTGCCAATAACCCTGTGACGACCCAAAAAGGCACGGAAGGGTATGATCCACGGAATCCTGCGATCAACAAGGAGGAAATATTATCAAAGAAACCAGGCCCACAACCAATCACGATTGAGCAGTATAAAAGCCGAAACCATCAAAGCTACGCTCCAAGGCCTATTAAACCAGCAGATACGAAGAAGAAGAGGACCAGAGGAGGAAAAGCTTTCAAACAAAGGAAACACCTGAAGGAGCTATACGTTCAACTCAGCATCGAGTCAAGTGCTGACAATATACAAAAAATTAGGAAGGATATCCACGAACAACGGAAAAATGCTAGGCGACACAAAAATTAAAAAGAAAAAATATTTAAAAAAAAAAAAAAAAAATGTATTCAAGGTAGCAAATAAGACTGAAGCATTGTAGAATAATAATATATATCATGAGCTAGATGTCTGCATTATTTAACTTAAAGAATATTTCATCAAACTTAAAAAAGACACCAAATAGAAATTATACACATAAATTTCTCATCAAAACTCTCCTTGCAATCGAAGATTTAAGAGTTCAATTCAAAGAGGAACTACAGAATAATAAACAACCAGAAGCTGAGCAACTCTCTGATAAGCTAAAATTCAAAGAGATTTTTGAGGCAATACAATCAAGCATTAAAGAAAAAATGACTGATGATACAGTACCCACATTAGATAACACTTTAAACATGGATATCTTCAATTTTCTAAAAGTAATTCCCGAATTTGCCAACAAATTCAATGATCTACACAGATTCCTAAACGTTGTCGAAATAATTGAAAAATCAGTCCCAGCACATCAAAAGAAGGACTTTATAACCCTTATAATCAATACCAAATTGAACGGTTCTACACGAACAAAATTAAGCCCTTTACCATCCTCCGACAACTTTGATTCACTAAAAACGAATCTTCAACACATTTTTAGACCCACAAAATCTGCTTCGTGTATATTGACTATGATTACAGATATTCAACAAGGAACTAATGAATCAGTTACTAAATTTGCAGAACGATTAGATGAATTATTAGCTGAACTAACGTTAACACAAATAAGTGATATCGGTGAACAAGGTCGGGACACGATATCAAAAACAAATGATATTCTTGCCTTGAACAGTTTTAAGAAAGGTCTACGCAATAAATATATTATACAGACTTTAGAAGCTAGTAGAATCTCAAAATACAGAGAAGCAATTTCGTTAGCCGAAAATTCAGAAATGAGCATAAAGGAAAATAGATCTATAATGCAAAATGGAGAAATATACCATTTCTCATCTAATAGATACCCCAGAAATAATAGAGGTAATTTTCATAATAATAGCTATAATCGTCAAAATAATAACATTAACAATAGATATAATAACAATAACAGATATAGTAACAACTATAGGAACCCCAATCCTAGATACGATAATAACAATATTAACAATACCAATAACAGTGGTAGGAATTACAATCAAAATAGAATTAACTATAACAATAGGAACAACAATATTAATAGAAATAATAGTAACCGTGCATATTCTCAACCAACAAACAGAAATCCTACAAACCGAAATTATAATCGACAGGGAAACTAATTAGCCCCAGATACCACACAAATGGTCCAAAATATGGTCACTCGGGGAATAAAAACGCAAAACTAGGGAATGTCGAAACATTTAACAGTGAAGGAACTACAAATTATGTCCATATTAAAACAGATAATAAGAAACTAACATTTTTAATAGATACTGGAGCGGATATCTCCATTTGCAAATTATCGGCCACATCAGGAATACAAGAAATTAACTCGGAAGAACATTGCAAACTCACGGGCATAACTAAAGAACAAGTTGGTACTATAGGGACAACAATTTTAAATTTTAAAATAAATAACGATTCACTACAGCACAAGGTACACGTAGTAAACGATGATTTTCCACTATTAACAGATGGAATACTTGGACGAGATTTCTTTAAAAAACATTACGTTAAAATCGACTATGAAACTTATACTATTTCTCTTAATGTAAACAGTTCTGAACACATTATTCCATTGCAAACTGAACTTTTTCAAATCAAAATACCCCCTAGAACAGAAATCATTCAACAAATAAATATTAACGTAGAAGAAGACAGTCTAATCTGCGCTGAACAAATTAACGAAAACATATTTATTGGCAACACGATTATTCCTTTCAAAGGAATTAAACACGTTAAAATTTTAAATACTTCAGATAAAGAACAATCTATAAACACTTCTGATCTAAAATTCAAAACAAAACCTTTGTCCAAATTTTTCATTTACAATCAAAAGCAAACTTCATATAAAACTCAGAATAAACTAAAGAGATGGGAAAAAGTAAGGAAGCTAATAAAAATAAAAACAAAAGATACACATGCAAAAGATACTTTGGAAAAAATTTGTGAACAATTTCAAGACATTTTTTACCTAGATAATGAAAAACTTACGTCCAATAATTTCTATAAACAAACACTTCATACAACCGACAACACTCCGGTTTACGTGAAGAATTATAGATTACCACATACGAGTTATAAAGAAATCAACAAACAAGTACATGACTTATTAGAAAAAGACATAATAGAACATTCTATCAGTCCACATAACTCACCACTTCTAATAGTACCAAAAAAGAGTGAAAATGATTCCAAACAATGGAGATTAGTAGTTGACTACAGACAACTTAACAAAAAGTTGGTAAGCGACAAATTTCCATTAACTCGTTTAGAAGACGTTCTAGATAGAATCGGAAGAGCAAAATATTTCTCAAGTCTAGATATGACAAGCTCATTCCACCAAATAGAACTAAACGATGAATCAAAAGCGCTAACTGCATTTTCGACCAACAATGGTCATTACCAATTTAAGAGATTACCATTCGGACTCAAGATCTCATCCAACAGCTTTCAGCGGATGTTAACCATCGCACTTTCAGGCCTTGATGCCAATGCATTTTTGTACGTAGACGATATAATTGTCTTCGGATGTTCATTACAACACCATAACGACAATCTGATTAAAGTATTTGAACGTTTACGTAAGTACAATTTAAAACTGAACCCAAACAAATGCAATTTGATGGAAAATGAAGTTGTTTACTTAGGACACTTAATCACGTCCAAAGGTATCACAGCCGATCCAGAGAAATGCAAAGCAGTTCACAATTACCCTACACCCAAAAATGCAGACGAAACGAAAAGATTTGTAGCATTCTGCAATTACTACGGACGCTTCGTAAAAGATTTCGCAGCAATAGCAAAACCACTCAATGAGTTATCGAAAAAGAATAAGCCATTCGAATGGACTCAAGATTGTCAAAAAGCATTTGAAAAACTTAAAAATACTATTACCGAGAGCCCAATATTGCAATACCCAAATTTCGATAGAGAATTCATTCTCACAACTGATGCATCTGACTATGCGTTAGGAGCTATTCTATCACAAGGTGAAATAGGCAAAGATCTACCTATATCGTATGCAAGCCGTTCACTGAATATACATGAGATAAACAAGCCAATAATCGAAAAAGAATTATTAGCTATTCATTGGGGAATCAACCATTTTCGACCATATTTATACGGGAGGAAATTTACAGTCATTACAGACCATCGCCCACCAGTTTCTCTCTTTACGCACAAAAACCCTTCGTCAAAATTGACAAGAATCAGAATAGATTTGATGGACTATGATTTCGAAATTATTTTCAAACAAGGTAGAATAAATACCAATGCAGATGCTTTATCAAGAATAAAGTTAGACTCACAACAGCTACAAGATATGATACCAAAAAATATAAACATTGTGACAAGAAGTAAAGCGAAAGAAAAGGAAGAAAACGCTACAAAAGTATCGGAAGTAAGCAAAAAACGGAAGAAACAAAACTCTATTACCATTAATGAGTCTGATCAACCCTACATGTGGAATGGAACTTCTGTATCCGACGTTAGAAACTTACCAATTCTAGAATTCCGAATATTAAAAGATAATATACGAAGATATAATAAAAAACGCGCGATTAATAATAATAATTTGCCACGAATTGAAATTATAGATAAAAGGCGGATATATGTAGAATGCAGGGATAATCCTCACCGAGACTTAGGTCAGGAACTGGAGAAACTCATTAACAAACTACATAATAACAATATAAGCAAGGTAGCTTTACGCAATGATGATGAAATATTCAAATATATGAAGAAGAATGAATTGATGAAATTATATAACAAAGTGCACAAAGAAAATATAAGTAAAAGGCAAATGAGAATTGAGGTAATTATTTATGAACCGCCCAAAGAAGTGAAACAAGTAACTGATCAACTAAGGTTAATTAGTGAACATCACGATAATAGTCACACAGGTATCAGACGAACGATAGCGAAATTAAAACAAAGATATATATGGAAGAATATGAACAAAATGACCAAGAATTATGTAAGAAACTGTGAAATCTGCCAAAAGAACAAGATTGTCCGACATACTAAAGAAAAATTTGTAATAACCGATACCCCTAATAAATGTTTCGAAACAATTGAAATTGACACTGTAGGACCACTTAGAATATCAAACGGATTTAGATATATATTAACTGCGCAATGCGAACTAAGCAAATATATAATAGCAATACCTATAACTACAAAAGAAGCTGAACAAGTAGCTAAAGCTATAGTAGAAAATATAATATTAAGATATGGACATTTCCAACAACTCAAAACCGATCAAGGTACAGAATACAATAACGAACTTTTAAAATCTATTTGCAAATTTTTAGACATTGAACACACGATGTCAACACCTTACCATCATGAAACCATAGGTTCATTAGAACGTAATCACAGAGTACTCAACGAGTATCTGCAATCATTCTGTCAAGATCACGAATGGCACAAATGGATACCCTATTATGTATTCGCATATAACACTACGCCACATACTGATACTAATTACACACCATTTGAATTAGTACATGGTTATTTAGCACCCTCACCTAATACCACAGATTTAAATAAAAAACCAACCATATATGATTATGATAACTATCTATCAGAATTGAAAATACGTCTTTATAACGCTCAACAGACAGCTAGAAGATTGTTAATTGAAGCAAAACATCATAGAAAATATAAGAAAGAATTAAATACAAATGAATTAGAACTAGAAATAGGTGATGAAGTCTATGTAAAAAATGAAAACAAAAAAAAAAACATGAATCACCATACAACGGACCATATATTGTATTAGAAAAACAAGGTGTAAACTCGTTAATATCAATAGACAATAAGGAAAAACTAATACACAACAATAGACTTAAGAAGAAACTGTAGATAAGAATAAGAAGCACATTATCAAAACAATAAATACTTTAATGTTATGCACCAATAGATTATATATTAAACAAATATTTTTAAATTGTACATAAACATCAATAGACCTAGAACAACAACAATGTAATATCAGCAAGCATTGAAATACCCAATTATCATTTTACGAAAATTTCTTATATTCTTCAAATACAATAAATTTTCTTTTCTAAAGGACGGAGGTGTAGAGATCTTAAATCTCAACCATACTAATAATGTCCAACGTGCCGTAAGCAATTACATATCCTGCATACGGAAATGAGAGCCCACACAAGTTGCGGAATATCCCGAGCAACATGCACACGAGCATTTCAAAACAAAGAATCCAATAAATTATGTTCAAAGAACACATTCTTTCAACCATTGCCTTTGACCGCGTGCGACATTAAGACAATGCACACAAAAGGCATTGAGCCCAAAATAGACAAGTGCGTATGAGCATTGGAATAAAGATAATGATGTTGCACATGTAAGTTCATTTCACTTGTTTGAATTGCAACCACATGTGCAATATTGAGTATTGAATAGTGCTATGCTGAATAGACTTAAGATCATTTTTTGTAAGTAAAATATTGTATATAAACGACAAAATAATAAAGAAACGAACAGAAGTAGAACTGACTTCATAGAGCGACATAACGCTGCTCTGTTCCTTAAAACGAACACTGGTCTTTTTTATTTCTCACCCTATTACGGCTGATTTGTCTTCGACAAATAACGCCTTTGTACTTGCGGAACCAAGGCCGCTAAGAAAATATACTTGGTAGGTATTTTTGCGCTTCCTGCTAAAAATGCATTTTTACTAATAGTGCATTCGCGAACCCCTTTTTTTTATTTCCCTCTCAAACTTTATGTGGCTCTACGACCAACACTACACATTTATCAATTGCGACATTTCATTCCATTAGTTTTGAAGAGCTTCCTTGGGTTGCATTTTCAAAAAGGGGTTTGTTTCAGTGTTGGAAGCCCTACTGTTTGAAAAATGCAAAATTATTTAAGTCGCGCTCAGAGAATTTTGCTAATGGCGAAAGAAACTAACATCGATACCATAAGAAAAGAAGAAAGTTTTACGGAAAATCCAACTACAACTTGGGTTACAGAAATAATTGATACAACGTTATTAAGTATCAATAATGAAAATAACAAACTACCGGATATTGTAACTTCATCTGCATCTATGTTTCAAAGGTCGTCCGAATCACCTAATGAAATTGATAATTATAGCTGTGATGGCTCTACCGTGATGCATTTAACTAAAAACAAACCAAATAATTTTTACTACACACAGTTACACAGTAACGAAAGCGACATTGATGATTCAGACGCAGACAAGAATTTCACACACAGTTCCACCGATAGTTTGTCGGAAAGTTCAGACGAACATGACGTTGTCCACTGTTCCTCGAACAGTAAAGATAAACATGACGTTGGATCCAGTTCTTTAGAAACTCCAGATAAAGATAGCGTTGATAAAAATGAAGTTGAAATCGACAAAAAGAAAGGAAGTAAAAGGGAAAGAAAGCCTGAAAATTGGATACACAAACAGGCATCATTGCTAAGAAATTCCGGGAAAGCTTACCAATCGTCATCAAAATCTAAAAAGCAATTTCCTCAGAGGAAAGTAGGTCCACCATGCGGGGAAAAATGTAGAAATTTTTGATCATTACTGGGGCCTTGCTAATTTTCAGAGGCAAAGGGAATTCATTGTTCGGCACTCAACTTAAATCAAACCCAAATACCGATACTCGAGCACCCAGGAATATAGAAAACTTAATTCTGCATATTATTTTGAGACACATAAAACTCGTGTTAGAGTGTGTAAGGCAATCCAGACAGCGCTGATGAAAGAAAATAATAATGGATTCTTGAAGCCCGAAATGAGAGGCAAACATGGTAAGCAGCCCACCATTGACCCTGAACGTAAAAATAGCGTAAGGCAGTTTATTGAAGCCATTCCCAGAGTCGAGACACATTACTTTAGGGCTCAAACAACCCGAGAGTTCATCGACAATAGAAAAAGTCTGGCAGATTTTTTCCGTGACTACAAGGAAGATCGCCAAAAACAAAACTTACCATTTACAAATGCAGGCATGTTTAATCGAATATTTTGCGGTGAATACAACATCTCATTTTATATACCCAAGAAGGATCAATGCGATGTTTGCAAGTCATTAAAAATGCTGATGAAGAGGGCAAAAGGAAAGTACTTGTAGCTTATAGCCTGCACCAAAAAGAATTATCACGTAAGGAAAAGGATAATGATAAAAAAAATCTTAATGGAGCTCACGTGGCTGCATACGATTCACAGGCGGTAATGCCAGTACCCAAAGGGCAAATATCATTCTACTACAAAAATAAAATTAATTGCTTTAATTTCACTATAAGCGACCTAAATGTATGTGTAGCACTTTTACAATGGATGCTGATAGAACGCAAATCAAATAGCGAGAAATCAAGGTTCTTCGAGTTGAAAAGCAGCACCCTTTTGCCTTCTTCTACAAAGCTTCCTATGAAGACGCATCTTTCAAAAAGGTCAATGTGCGCAATTCAAGAAAAAGGAAATGTTCAGAGACGTTTCAAGAACCTCAATCTTTACAGTTGGTTCAAGCTTATGCAGAGAAAATTCCATTAGCGGAAAATAAAAAGAAAGACATAGACGCAATTAAAATGAATTTCTATTTACTTAGAGTTTTCATATACAGTGGAACCTCGCTATTCGTCCGCCTCTTTACTCGTACAACTCATTATTCGTACAACTTGGTCAAGTAAAATTTAAATCGCCATTCGTACGCTTTTTCGCGATTCGGACTACATTCACTCGCAACTTTGCACCGCACCGGCCACTCCCCGCTCCTAGCTGTGCTGGCCGCTTTCTTTTCACTTCAACACGTGTTCAGTCTTGTATGTACTCACTACCCATTGTGCTGTTTTTTTTTTTTAAATAATAATAGTGTTGCTATGGGTCCAAAAATAAAGAGTGATTCATCCAAACGGAAAGCAGTGATAAGAACGATTGAAGTTAAAAAAGAAATCATTTCGAAGTTTGAAGGTGGGACTCGTGTGACAGACTTAGCTACTCACTATGGAATGGCGAAGTCAACAATATCGTCTATATTAAAAAATAAAAACGTATTAAAAGAGGCTAATGTAGCAAAAGGAGTGACAGTTCTTGCCGTCAATAGACCACCTGTAATTGAACAAGTGGAAAAACTTTTGTTAGTTTGGATCAACGAGAAGCAACTTGCAGGTGGCAGCATTTCTGAAGCAATTATTTGCGAAAAGCGAAAAGATTGCATGCCGACCTAAAACAAGACACTCCCGAAACAAGTGGTACAAAAAGTGATGTATTCATAGCAAGTAGGGGATGGTTTGATCGATTTAAGAAGCGAAGTGGAATTCATAGCGTCGTTCGGCACGGGGAGGCTGCTAGTTCAAATAAAGATGCTGCTGAAAAGTTTGTTGGTGAATTTAAAATCTTTGTAGAAAATGAGGCATTTTCTCCTGACCAAGTTTTTAATTATGATGAGACTGGCCTCTTTTGGAAAAAGATGCCAAGGAGGACCTACATCACAAAAGAGGAGAAATCATTGCCAGGGCATAAGCCTATGAAAGACAGGCTTACACTCCTGATGTGTGCCAACGCAAGTGGAGACCTCAAAATAAAACCGCGACTAGTCTACCACTCAGAAAATCCAAGAGTTTTTAAGAAAAATCATGTCATGAAAAGTAACCTGGGTGTAATGTGGAGGGCTAATCCTAAAGCTTGGGTAACAAGACAGTTTTCACCGAGTGGATGTATGAAGTGTTTGGCCCAAGTGTTAAAACGTATCTAGAGCAAAAAAATTTACCACTCAAAGCTCTTTTGGTACTGAATAACGCTCTTGCTCGCCCTCCAGGTTTGGAGGAAGATCTGAGTGGTGAATACAGTTTCATTCAAGTGAGATTTTTGCCCCCTAACACCACTCCACTTATCCAGCCCATGGATCAGCAGGTCATTTCAAACTTCAAAAAACTTTATACAAAAGCACTATTTCGAAGTGACCTCTGACACAGAACTCACCCTCAGAGACTTTTGGAAGAACCATTTTAATGTCCTCCATTGCTTGAGAATAATAGACAAAGCTTGGGATGAAGTTTCTTTGAGGACACTGAAATCCTCCTGGAGAAATCTGTGGCCAGACTGTGTGGCACTGAAAGACTTAGAAGACACTGCCACGGAAGCTTTTGTGGTGAATGAAATTGTGTCCCTGGGAAAATCCATGGGTTTGGAAGTAGACAGTGATGATGTGGAGGAGTTGATTGAAGATCCCCGAAATGAGTTGACAACTGAAGAACTTCAAGAACTACAGAGAGAACAGCAGGAATCGATTGAAGATGTGTCTTCAGAGGAAGAGGAAAACATTTCAACTAAGGAAATTAAAGAATTGTGTCACCATTGGGAAAATATAGAACACATTGTCCAAAAATGGCATCCAAACACAGCTGTGGCGAATAGGAGCGTTAACTTATTTAACGACAATGTGATGGAGCATTTTAGGAGGATCCTAAAAAAAGACAAAAACAATCAACATTGGATACTTTTTTAATATGTAAAGAACCAAAAATCATCTAACGTTTTTAATATAGAAAGTGATGAGAAATTGTAATACATATGTAAGTAGAGTTTAAATAATAAAAATCGTATTAAAACACGATACAATTGTACATTTATTACTTCTACTGTTCAACTCATTAGTTTAAATAAAGAGTATGGAACCGATTAATGCAATTTACGTTATATCTTATGCGAAAAAATGATTCGCCATTAGTACAAATCGCCATTCGAACTGCCTGCTAGAACATATTGTGTACGAATAGCGAGGTTCTACTGTATTTAGTTAAATTTTGCATCTATTTACTTGGAAAACGTTTCAATTATTTGAAAATACATTAAATTATTCATCTCAATTGAAGAGGAAAAAATTCAAAATGATTTCAAAACCAGAACACTGAATTAAACAAAAACTTCCAAAATAAAATAAAATATTGTTTTTCATTTATTTGTTGTGCATCGGTTTTTCACTGAAATGGTTTTTTTGTTTTAAACTAGTCAATCATAAACTTATCTTTTTGTTTAGGATTACCTATTTTCATTTTTTTTTCTAATTTTTTTATTCCTATATGTTTCTATTAAGACAGAAAGGTGCAGTTTTCAAAATGTCACAACTCAATGTTTATAAAGGAATCCCATTCCGTGAATTGGAACACAGAAGTGTCTTATTTCTAACAATTAAAAACCAAAATTGCCACAATTCAAAATAATCCAGTCCTTTGTAAGTTTCAACTACATATGTACATTAAAATCGTCACAACTCAAAAAGCGCGAGTATTCAAGGTTTGGGATCGACATTATGCAATAACAATGTTGGATCATATTTTCCCACCGCCTATTTTTGAAAATGATACCTATGGTATGTATTTGTTTTTTCCCACAAGCTCACTAACAGTTTTTCCCGTTTTTCTAAAAATGTAGGTTTTTGACTTATATATGTCACTTTAGAAATACTAGTGCGATATATTAAATATAAAATTTAACAAAAAAAGGGCGCAGTCGGTAGGATACCGTAGTGTTCGTGTAAATTAGCAAAACCGTGGAAAAACATCGAGCGGAAGTTAAGTTCGCGAACCAAAAGTCTAAGAAAAGACTTACCGGTATCCAGTGAAAAAATAAAAGTTAAGTACATTAAACCTTCATTTAGTTAAAAAAAAATTCGACGCGATCACTCTAGAAACTATCGACAGGAAGAGTTGTCCCTGTTCGATTTAAAGTTCCTGAAATCATCATCGATATTAAGGAAGACAGTGGAATAAGGTAAATAAGTGTGGGAAAATGCCTCTTCCATTTACGGAGCTTTTGAGAGAAGCGGGGTCCATGCCGCCTTTCGTTGGAAATGATGGTTTTCAACTGCATAGCTACATCCTAGAAGTGGAATGCTAAATGCAAATAGCACCAGCCGGTCGTGAAAGTACCTGCCTATCCAAAATACTATTTTCAAAGTTACAAGGAAAAGCCGCAATAGCAGTAAGACGATTAGGAGAGAGAAATGGGGAGACGTGAAAGCCATATTAATGAAAACATTTGGAGTCCAGGAGTCATAACTACATTTAAAGGAGTCAGCTGATATATATTATTCCAAAAGTGCTAGCAATACATATGAATTTTTAACAACAGTGTTAGATAAGCTCAATTTAAAATATTTATTAGACGCTCATACTCCACTTGAATTTAAACCAGAAAACAATGAATTAAGTACATATATTGGAAAAGTTCCTAAATAAAATTAACAGGACGGATGCAATGCATTTGAGGACAAAAGGTCTGACAAGTTTGGAAGGAACATATCAAGAATTGCTTCAAACAGGATACTTAGAAAATAGTGAATACAGCGTTAGGAAATTTTTTATTTCCCATAATAAACCATTTATCAGAAAACCTCCATTTAATAGAGAAAATAATGACGACAGAAGTAATAATAATCCTAGATTTAGACAATTTAATCCTTCTAACAGACTTAACCCAAAATTTTCAGAATACTTTTAATAATCGTTTTCAGCATCCCATGCAAACTGATGATTCTAATAGGTTCAGACAACAAACGAATTTCAATAGAAATAGACAGGATTATTTTAACAGGAATAGAGTGGAACCAATGGAAACAAATCCCATTAGAACGGGAGAAAATTTTTCAGTACATGCCTCGGAAAATCAGATCTTCCCATAATAACCATTCATATAAATAATTTTCCTATAAATGCTTTACTTGATTCAGGCTCTACAACATCAATTCTTAATATCCATTAAAATAGGTAATTACCCCAAAACAAAAGTTGCGAATATGCAATATAGAACCATTAGCGGAACACAAAAAATTCAATATGAAACTATAATAAAAATCCCACCGGAAATAGGAGTTAGAGAGTATACGAGATGGAAATTAGCTGATTTGGAAGGTAGATAATTTGATGCGATTATCGGAACAAATATTATTTCGCAAACTAATTCAAAAATAATCTTTGAGAATAAAACTATTACTTTTGGCGAAAATTCTATACCATTTTTAAATACAATTTCACCACACAAGAACTTTTGATGCAATTCATACAATGGAGCCCGCGGAAAAAACCGAGATAATTATGGAACATTTAAATTTAGAAAAAAAGCAGCAATTGAAAAACTTAATTCGTAACAATCGAGAAACATTTTCTTTGGAAGGAAATAATTTGTCAGCTACATGTAAAATAGAACATGAAATAAGAACTAGTACTGAGGAACCCATTTATTCTAAAATATATAGAAATCCACAGATACACGATAAAGAAATGGAACGACAGATTACTGAAATGTTAGGACAAGGTATAATTCGTGAAAGCAGCTCACCTTATAATTCACCCATCATTTTAGTAGAAAAGAAATTAGATAATTCAGGTAATAAGAAATGGAGACTTCCTATTGACTATAGACGACTTAACGCAGTAACTACAGACGATAAATTTCCAATTCCAAACATCGAGAGTATCCTTGGAAAACTAGGTAGAGCACAGTATTTTACTACATTGGATTTAGCTAAAGTGTTTCATAAGGTAAAAATGAAAGAATCTGAAATTGAAAAAAACAGCTTTTTCAACAGTAAACGGTCATTATGAGTATACCCGCATGCCTTTCAGTTTGAAGAATGCACCAGCCACGTTTCAGCAATTAATGAATTACGTGTTAAAAGACTTCATTAACAAAGTTTGCGTTATATAGTATATCTAGACGATATTCTAATATTCGGTACATCTTTAACAGAACACATAAAAAATATCCAAAAGGTATTTACTAAGCTAAAAGAAGAATTTAAAAATCCAGGTCGATAAATGTAATTTCTTGAAAAAGGAAACCCAATTCTTAGGACAAACCATTCAACCAGATGGAATTAAACCCAATTACGACAAAATAGAGAAAGTTTTGAAAATACAAATTCCTAAAACATCGAAAGAAATAAAATCATTCTTTGGAATATCAGGCTATTACAGGAAGTTCATCAAATACTTAACAAAGGATCAGAATATAAATCTGAATGACAACGAATATGTCGGAGCCTTTGAAAATTTAAAAATTTTGCTAACTTCAGCTCCAGTCCTTAAACATCCTGACTTTACTGAAAGATTCAAAGTAACTACGGATGCAAGTAACTTTGCGATAGGCTCAGTGTTGAGCCAAAAAGGACACCCAATTTGTTACATAAGCAGAACATTAAACGAACTATTGAAAAGGAAATGTTAGCAATCATTTGGGCAGTAAACTATTTGAGACCATTCTAATATGGACGAGAGTTCGATCTACACACAGATCATCAACCAATTGCATGGCTATATAAAAAGTTTAAAGGAAAATATATTACTCCTAGATTACAACGATTGATTCTAACACTAGGCGAATACGATATCAAACTAGAATATATCAAAGGGAAACACAACATTCCAGTAGATTTCTTATCCAGACCGAGAGAATCAGGAGAAATTAATATGTTACAAATTAATAAAAACACAAAAAGGGATAAGGTAAAAATAATTTCAGTTCAAACTTTACCAGGAACCATTAAAGGAAGCCCAGCACCCAGTGTTTCATCGAATGCAAATTACGAATTACGAATTCATCCAAAAATAGAAAGAGTTAAAAGGAAAAATAATAAAAACAGCAGTGGAAATACTGTCTACACACAAGAAGAAAATTTTGATGACCATATTCCAATACAAGAGGGTATAGTTAATAAATATAAACAGCAAATAATTCTAGTAGAAAAAATTATAGGAAAATATAAATTGAAGTCTACGAATCGGAAAAGAGTAATATTATCTTTGAAAAATATATGTATCTAACGAATCGTTTGTAATGAATCTTTTGAAACAACAACTACGACCCGGTGTTGTAACCATTTATAGCGAACTTGAAGATTCCAAATAAAATGTGTTATAACAGATCCTAATTAAAACTTTTAATAGAAGTAAAATTACATTTTTGAAAGTAACCGAAATTGTACATGAAGGAGAAAATGAAGATGAACTAGTTGAAACTATTAAAAACTATCATGGAAAAGAGACAGCTCATACAGGAATACTAGAAAAATCTAAAAAGAAAAATTTATTTTCCAAATTTAAAAAAATACGTCAATCGATTCATAAACGTTTGCCAAATATGCAATAAAATGAAAGTAGATAGAAAACCAGTTAAACCTTTATTACTATTGTCTGAGACACCAAATGATATCGGACAAATAATTCATATGGTTTTATTTTTTATAGAAGGTTTGATTATAATGACAGGAATAGATAAATTTTCAAAATTTGTAACGGGCTCTGTAATTAAATCTAAAAATATGGCAGACATGTGAGAAGGACTTTTATCAATATTATCAAATACAGGAAGACCTAATAAAAATTTATGATGCGCCATGGTGGTGAAAATAGCAACTACCTATAAGACGGCTACCACAACTTTGTAGCGACTTGGCAACACCATGTCACTTACCAGCTGTTCGACCAGACTAGTATGTAAGACCACTGTATAAAAGGTCGTTGTCAAAGACACACACATTCGATCTCGTAGCGTCCCGGGAGTGACGAAATAAGTAATAAATTATTGTTCATAATCCTTGCGTTGTTTTTAGTGTACCTCACAGTGGTGACCACGACGTGATGTGCCTTTCGAACATCCTTGCGTGGTGACATTAAAGACAAATTTGTGTTTATTAAAGTGAGCATTCTTGTGAAGTGCCGCCACAGACAATTTTGAAAAATGGCGACCGGGTCCGACACAATGGAAACGCCGAAAACGTCGCGTAGAATTGATCTGATGCCGCCAATCCCAACTCGGACAGTAACGGCATCGAATGGTTATGTCAAAGCGTCACGCATCACAAAACTTCCGTCGTTTTATCGTCCTGATCCGGCTTTTTGGTTCGAGCAGGTCGAAGCTGCTTTCCACATTAACCACATCACGCAGGACGAAACAAAATTCAAGTACATAAATCGACGCGGAAATTCTCCCGCACGTTATTTCCATCGCATGTAATGCACCAATCAACAACAAATATGAGACGGTGAAGCAACGTATCCTGACCGCATTCGAAGAATCTGCCGAATCAAAGCTGAGACGTCTATTTCAAGGCAAAAACTTCGAGGGGAAAAGGCCATCTCACTATTTGCAAGACATTCGAAATACCGGTGGAGAACAAGTCACCGACGCCATGCTACGATCACTGTTTCTCGAACAACTCCCCGAAAATATACGAGGAGTGCTGGCCATTTCAAAAGAGCCTGACATTGACAAGCTGGCCCAAATGGCGGATTTGATATTGAAAATGCAACAATCTCCCGGCGTTTCAACTGTGCAGAAGACTTCAGATGAAAATAATATGCTGATGCAGATTATAAGCCGCATCGATCGTTTGGAAGTTGGAATGCGCAGCAGATCGCGTTCGAAATCTCGCGATAAGAGACAGCGTTCCAGTTCACGTCCCGTATTTCGGCGGCCGAGGACGACCAACTTCGACATCAAACTAGCCGATTATTAGTTTCCGATCGAAGAAGTGAAATACGATTCCTGGTGGATACCGGCGCTGATGTTTCAGTCTTGCCTAAGGACAAAAACCATAACACGCCAACGTTGTTCCATCTTTTCGCTGCCAACAATACGCCTATCAAAACCTACGGATATCGCATCATGACACTCGACCTCGGCTCACGAAGACCGTTTACGTGGAAATTTGTCATCGCGGATGTCAGACAGCCAATAATCGGTGTCGATCTTTTGCAACATTTTGGCCTCATAGTGGACCTGCGCGGCAGGAAGATAATCGATGAAGAGACGAACTTATCCTGCATCGCGAAACTCACCAACAGTACGATTTTTGGCGTATCAACTTTTGACTCGAGTGAGCAGTACCACGATTTGCTCAATGAATACGTTGACATTACCATTCCGTCGGACACGAGCAAAGTTATGGCTCATGGTCATGGACGGTCATTAAGTAGTGTTAAGTTAAGTTGAAGGGCAATCAGTGAGTAAGTGGTGGATAGGATCTCATATTGTTTCTTTAATTCATTGTCGAGTAACCATTTCGTGTTAATAAAAAGAGTAAGAAAAAAAGAAAAGTGAATTCGTAATACGTTGTTTTTTCTTCTTCTTCTTCTCCTTCCTTCCTTGTGTCGGAAACAAATATTTCGGGAACCTCGGTGAGCCGGATTCTCGTCCGACGACTCAAGAGGCCCATTGGGGTGGACGAGTGGCACCCACGACCCGTCTCTAACAGGCTGACCGGCACCCGAAGGCCTTGACCGAACGATCAGGACCCGATTTAGGTCCTTCCCGAAAAGGTAACGGTGATATTTTATTCCCTATACTCAAATTTCCAAACTTTTCGAATCCATTCACTTTATATACTGATGCTAGTAACTATGCTTTAGGAGCTGTCTTAATACAAAACGAACAACCAGTTTGTTATGCGTCAAGATCTCTGAATGATCATGAAAAAAACTATTCAGTAACTGATAAAGCATTTTTAGCCATCGTCTGGGCTGTGACGTATTTTCGACCATATTTATGGGGTAATCGGTTCAAAATTATCACCGATCACTTACCCATTAAATACCTTAACAAAAAATATAGCGGAAAAAAATTTTGTCAGAGGAACCAACGATGGTTACTTAAACTTCAAGAATACCAATTTGATATCGAGTGTTTAAAAAGAAAACAAAATAAGTTTGCCGATTTCTTGAGTATGATTCCTCAAAACAAAGATAAAAGTCAATGGACGAACGAATCAGTTAACGCCTTAACAAATGACGCTACAATTCATTCCCAAGAAGAACAGCAATTAGATCACATACCTATCCTAAAAGAGACTATTGTTAATAAATATAGAACTCAGCTGATTTTAATCTGTGATGTACAACATGAAATGAAAACACTGCATAATCGCAGAAAAATTTATGTTGAAATGACGAAAAATCGAGAACATTGGATTGGTTTATTTAGAAGATTTATTGTAACCGGTAAAATCGGTATTTACACCGAATTATCGTATCATGAATATCACAAAATACAAAAATTATTAATATAGCTTTTTGGACGAGAAAAGAAAATAAAGTTCATTAAAGCTACTCTTCACGCGACTGAAATGCGAACGTTAGGAGAAGCACAAAGGCAAATATCACTTTATCACACCCAAGAAAGTGTACATAGTGGAATAATAGAAATCTATTATCAATTGAAGAATAGGATATTCTATCCAGACCTCTCGAAAGAAATCACAAAAATCATTAACAATTGCAAAACATGTCTGGAAACTAAATACGAGCGAAAACCAATCAAATAAAAATACAAAATCAGTGAACCTCCAAAAGGTGCAAACCAAATTCTTCACATGGATGTCTAGTACTTCCTAAAACAGCCATTTTTAACTTTGATAGACAAACTTACGAAGAAAGTATACGCATATCATCTACCAAATAGACATTGGACGAAAAAAGTCGAAATACTGGAAGAACATTTTTCTAAATTCGGGAAACCAAAGAAACTAGTAGGAGAAAATTTTGTTTTGTTTGTTATGATCAGTCAGAGTCGTCGAAATCAGTCCGCGCACACACGCGTTGTTTCTCGTCCATCTTACATTAGAAGTATTGTTTTAAGTCAACAATATGGATATCAATGAAGAAGATTGTAGTTTTCGCTCGTTGAATGAAAGTGGCATGTGGGCAGGAACATCAAATCTAAGTGCAAATGATTCGCAACCTGAAGTGCCTTATTTAAAGGTAAATTTGTTCCTGAAAAATCATCAGATACTAAAATTGTTGGTGTTTGTATGAAGTGCTTACCGCAAACGACTATCGCAATTAAAGGACCTTGTAAAAGCAGCTCAAATTTTGTGAGTCACTTGAAATGCAATGGAAGAATATCGTAAACACCAGAGCACAATACACTAATGCCTTCTTCAGGACCTGTCGAAAGAATGTTTTCTTTCGCTACTATGATTAATCTCCCTACAGCTCATAAACTATCTGATGAAATGTTCGAGCTTATAGTTGTTATGAAGAACAATTTAAATTATTTAATAACCGATTAGTCTACATTACATCTTTCTATTTGTAATGTTTTGCATTCCCGATCGCCATTACCTCAATTAAAACAATAAAAAGCAGATTTTCACTTGTAACCGTCTAATTTTATTTGTCTATCTTTGAAAACTCACCTTATAGAAGAGTTCCAAACTAGAAATCACAGCGATCAATTTCGCAGATACAAACAACTGATGTCCACTAAGTTATTCAAAGTTGTCAACAAATTCAATCATAAATAAATTAATTATGATTCTTTGACTAAAAATCAAACTAACCATTAGTCAACACGAACTGACTAAACTAAATAACCATAAGTCATCAATCATGATTTATGTATTTAATCTTTAGTCATCAATCATCAGTCAGACTAAGTTTTGCCCAACAAGTTGTTTAGCAGGTTTACATTTGATGGCTTCACATAGCTGGCCATCAAATAACTGCGCTATACAGACGGAATGGTTTCACTATCGCCGTATAGAACCATGATACAATTTTGGGTTTCAATCTCCACCATTTTCCAATGGTTCTTTTGCAGCAGTAGGTTGCGCAGGACGGACTTGCAGATTGCGCAGGTGCGATTTATCGATGTGTTTCAACCGATCTCCCTTTTGTGTGCGTATGCTGCGCATTGGACAGTGGTTTCAGAGCTACTCTCAGATGGATGTCTATCAGTCGTTCCAGAGTTTTCAACAGAAAAGAGGCGAGGCTGATACTGGAATGTCTTGCCCGCTTTAATTGTGAAGGCTACTTTAGCATCTTTCCACCGCTGTGAAATTTAAGCCATCCGTAGGCATGCTTTGAAAATGGCTTTAAGCCATGGCAGTGCCGTAATGATTCCCTGCTGGATCTCAACAGGTGAGATATTGTCCATGCCAGGAGATTTAAAAGGTTGAAATGAGCTGAGCAATCAACATCATGCGACGACAGTTCATATAAACAAACGTCCACACATCTCGCTTCGGACGACACGAGTCACGTACTGCCCGTATTGCTTGCAGTAAGATGTATGCTGGACAAAACGAACCGATCGCCATAGGGTAGACTGTTTACCCATTAGGCACGGAATCAATTAACTCCTTATGCATACTATCAATTGGTTCGCTTGATCCCTTTGTTTCCAGTTAGGAATTAAGTGATAAATAGGAATAGAATTGTAAGAAACTAGAGTAGTTTTGTATTACCCTCCGAACGGAAATCATAGGATAAGTCTTTTTAAAAACGACGCATAAACTTTTTAATTTAAATAAAAAGGAGAGAAGTTTTCCCTTTTTAAGACCTTATTATTACACAAACTAATTAACTGCTTAACTATGAACTGTCTCGCGACACGTTTGACACATAAGTGAACGGATCCAAAATTCCACTGAAGTGTTTTTTTTGTGAAGTCGAAGTTGCGTATTATAATAAAAATTGTATCCAGACACAACTTATTCGTAATCCTATTGCTAAGTAAGCTAAGGCTAAGGCCTTTTATAGTTAACTCAGTTGGTGGTGCAATCAATATTTCGCACCATGGATATGTCAACTTATTCGGCCAGTACGCAGAAAAAGTAAATTTGTTTTACTTCCTACTATAGAAACATTCGCAGAAATAGTCGGAAATGATAGCATAAAAAAGTTACAAGCTATTATTCACACTAATAGCAATTACATGTCTATATAAGTAAATATTCACATCCCTTTGAAGCAGCACCTATCCCAAATTCCGCGACTTGAATCAATTCTAAAAACATATTCTAGCGTGTATGCTGAGCCCAATGAAAAATCAACTTATACGACATCTGTAAAAGGAAAAATTCGAATAGCAACAAAAGATCCAGTTTATTTTAAGCGTTAAAGAGCGTAGTGGAAAAGAAAATTCAAAAACTTTTAAATGATGGGATTATTAGACCTTCAAGATCACCATACAATGCTCCAGTATGGATGGTCCACAAGAAAGACGACTCCTCCGGTGAAAAGAAATTTCGGTTAGTGTTTGATTATAGAAATTTGACTTCTATCTAAATCACGGATTCTTATCCGGTCCCAGATATCAACGAAGTCCTTTCCAATTTAGGTGGAAACTAACTCTTTTTAATAATTAATCTGAAAAGTGGATTTCACCAGCTTAGGGAATGTGACATCGGAAAAACGGCTTTTTCAATAAATAATGAGAAATATGAGTTCGTACGCCATCCTTTCGGCTTAAAGAATGGACCCCTTATATTCCAAAGAACTCTAGATGATCTTCAAAGAGACCATATTGGGAGGCGATGTCATATTCATATAGACGATATTATCTCTTGACGCAGTACTCAAGACCCTAGAACATGCAAACATGGAAATAAATCTTGACAAATCTGAATTCTTTAAAAAAAAAGTAAAATTCGTGGGATTCACCGTCAGTATCACGGGGACAAAAAATAACCCAAAAAAGGCACGATCGCAGAATTGGTAACTAACGAAAAAGCGTCAGATACCTGATACGAAGTTTGAAGTCACTAACAATAGCGACCAGTACGCAGCCTGGCGCGTTCATGGTGATGTGCTGTAGAAGCACATATCGGGATACTATCCTGATCTCGAAGGAGGCGAAGCCTGGAAAAGGGTGATTCCGAAAGGTGAGAGAGGAAGGGTGTTACATCACTGCCATGATGACCCTAGAGCAAGGCATATGGACGTAAAACAAACGCTGGGTCGCGTGGCTCAGCTTTACTAATGGCCGAAGATGGCCACCGATGTTAGAAGCTACGTCGAAAAATGTAAAGTATGTCAGGCCATTAAGGTGGAGAGAAGACCTCCGTTAGATCCAATGGTAACCCGATGTGGAAAAGCTGGCTTGCTATGGGAAATGGTTTGTGTGGATTTGGTTGGGCCTGTGACACGGTCAACCCGCGGGCATATCCACATTTTGACGGTGGTCGATTACGTTAGCAAATTCTCTCTGGTTTTTCCTTTGAGGTCAGCAACCGCCGCTGTAGTCTGCCGGCTAGTAGAATATCTACTGTTTGGAGTGCCGAAATGGGTGGTTTACGATAACGGGGTCCAATTCCGAGAGAAGAAATTTTAAGAGCTAGTGGAATGGTATGGGGCGACTACTAAGTTTACAGCGCTCTACCATCGCCAGGCTAACCCCGCGGAACGACGTAACCAGGATATCAAGAGATTGCTTTGGCCATATGTTTTCGTAAACCATCGCGAGTGGGATCGCGATTTGGCCAAGATCAGTTATGCCCTGCGCACTTACAAACAAGAAAGAACGCGATTTACTCCATACTTCGTAAATTTTGGCCGAGAAATGGTGACTTTTCGAGAGAATGGCGAGCGCCCCGACTCGGATGCCGAGCCTATAAAGCCACATCTCCGAGTCAAGGGCCTTGCCTTAATTCGAGAAGACATTTTGCGATGGATGAAGTGGGTAGCTGAGAAAAATTAGGGTTGCTATGATCTCCGAAAACGTTACCTTTCCATTTGCATTGGGGGCCATATTTGGCGAATAAACTACGTAAAAACACTCCCGTTCGATTGGTATTTAGAGAAGACAGCATTCAAGAAACCTTGACAAAGTGTCGAATGCGGAATAAATATTTGTTACTGAGTTTTATGGTGTGCTGCGTTTCCAACTCTTGCATTGTTTCTTGAGCATTATTTGGACGCGGTCAGGAACCAACATACATTTTATAACCCAGGTAAAATTCTCACTATTCAATTAAATAGTCGATTTACATTAACTTTTAACACTTTATTTTCCGTCCACACGCTCATCTAATCAAAATGAGCAAGTGGGTGCCACAATTGGATTTTGACGATCTACAATTGAAGATCCAACCTGACTGCGAAACGAAGTTCATAGATACCGTACGAAACATCTCCAGGACTTCTAATTCTGATGTTTACGATGATTTCGATCCGAACGAAGCTATCAGGAGACAAAATGAACAAAAAAAAATCGCAATATGAGAACAACCATGTCTGGAGATTCATTGATAGGTCGTCGTTTGCACCTGAACAGGAAATCGTAGCAATGATGAGACAAGCGTTAATGGGGTCAAGTATTGACGAGGGTTTGAGCGGCAAACACATCTTTCCAATCGAAACTTTCGAGCCACATACGCGACGAGGTATTCCTGTTCTTTTCGATTGCAAAAGCAATCTCATCGTTGCATCAGAAAAACTAGAAACTTGGAATGAAAATACAAGATCAAAGACATATCCACGGTAGATAGACGGTGCATTTAACTTTGCGCCAAACACTAAATAATGTTTTCATAGATCTATCTTTTCGCAATTGCGAATTATTATGTCTATGTCTATTTTTGATGTTATTAAATATTATATATTAATAATTTCTTGACAAAAAAGTTATCAATTAAAAATACAAATTGGCAGATAGCACTTTATTTAAACAATATGATGGCCATTTTGAAAAGTTATGCCCAAATTTTTCATGGGTGCTGCATAGACATTGAATCTGTATTTTTTCACAATTTTACATTAATGAGACTAATAATGATTTCTTATTTTGCAGTTTATCTTGAAAAACATTGAATATGCAGTAAATAATCGCTGTTTAATTGTATGTGAAAAATACAATTGAAATTTTACGAGCCATTTACAACTAAACTACTGAGCTACTAAAAACAACAATTTTTTTGATGAGAACTTTTAAGAACATCTGATTTTGACAAGTGTTGATTTTTGTATCTATACTATTTCATACGTATGTATGTATTTTAGAAACACTCATAACCATTTTTTTATTTTGAAGTTGATCGTGAATCAACCTGTGATATACAGTAAACATTATGTCTTATTAAACATATGTAAAGCATTGAAAATTTAACGTTAGAGAAAGAAAGTCGTAAATGAAATGTTACGAGCTCTTACCCAGAAATTTGACAACGTATTTAATGGGCGCTTCTTTATTCATTGTAAATATTCATTATTTCTTGTCTTTATAGGAATGTTTTTGATGGTATAAAAAACTACGATGGTTTATTTGATGTGAACTTAAAACATCTAACTTCGAACAACAATGATTGACAGATGCAAAAATTAAATACAATATTTTTTTGGGAAAATAATTTTTTGGCCGCTCTTTTATTAAATTGAAAAAAGCAACTGCACTGGATTTATTAAAAATTTCAACTAATTGACACCTTAACGACGCAAGTCCAATGCTTCGATCGCGAGATATGGTGTTTGACGGAAATGACCTTGGAGAGTCAAAGCAAAAAACCATCCGACCGAAATTTCTCAAAACCTTATCAGTTCGTATGATTGCAAATACAGATCGATTGACACGTCAAGGAGTTTGATACAATTTTTCTTACGTGAACCATGTCTGTAGAAAATGTAGTGTAATACAACAACAAGCAAACAAAACATATGCCGACCACCATGACGGACGTAAACAATATTTATACATTGCCATCTGATAACCCGGCACGAGTCAAAGCATTGTGAGTCAGGCTTTGTGGGCATATCCCCAGTCCATTGTTTCTATCATAAACAATGAAATAAGAGCGACTCAGCAAAACAATTGAAGACTGACAATGTGCACTGGAATGAGTTCAGCATGGGCATGAGAACGAAAACGAATCCGGGGTTATTGGCATTTTTTGCTTACATCTGCGGTAAGGTTCTTGAAGCCAATAAACTACACTTAATTGCTTGCAATTGCATTTTGTGACCATGGGAAAATATCGGAAATAGATTTAGGTCAGGAACATGTAAATAATATTTGATTAGTTAGTGAGTTGTACATAAGCAATATTTTTGTATAAAATAAATGGGAATCAATGAATAAAATAACATTCATACTAGAGAATTTGGACTGCCTACATCGGCATCCTTTTCTTTTGATTGCTCTTTGCGACGCTTGCGCTGTATTAGGAATATAGGCAGCACACGCACGCCAACAGCGATTTTTAGGTGTGTCCCTTCCTCTGGGAGTTAAGAAAAAAACACAATGGCCCAGCGTATTTCATGGCGATCCTGCCAACCTATTTCAAAAAAACTTACCACGAACGTACGTAAATATATACACACACATACAGACTTCTTTCCAAAAATACTTTAAATATGCTCTAAAAACCTCAAAACGTAAGATATGCTAAAAATTTCAATTTGAATTTTCGGACCGATTACAACAGCTTTTCATATACGGTCAAACCTCAATAATAAGAAACTCGATAAGTTACTAGCTAGTTACACCATATGAAAGACTTTCATTGTGTGGTATCAGAAATAAAACCATCGGTGAAGCAAACGAAATTATGGCACGCAACTAGACTGGGGTCAAATTAAAGAAAATCTCATCCTACACTACGCGGATCAAAGAAACGAAACCTCGCAGATAAAAGATCTACACAATTTAAAACAAAATTCTAACTCGATTCAAACATTTTATAGTGAAGTCATTAAATTACTGTCCAGTTTAAATAACCATGTAAATATACACGAGATAGACCCAAATGTGATTAGTGCAAATAAAAATCTTTTTGCAGACATGTGCCGTAACTCATTTTTAAGTGGTCTGAAAGAACCTCTTGATGCAACTATCCGTGCGATGAAGCCAGCATCTTTAGCGGTAGCATATGCATACTGTGTCAAGGAACAAAACATTTTCTATTCGAAATCGGAAAACACGAAAAACATTCTAACCCCGAAACAGCCTAATATATATATATATAAACCAATTTCGGAAATCCATTTCCAAGATTCTTAAATATTCCTAAATTTAATACGCCTCAGTTAAACTCAGCGAATTTTACATACCGACCGTTTTCACAACCTCTCAGACAGAGCCCACAAAACTCCCCACAACAAATACAAATGTTCATGAATATTTTCCAGCGACCGATACAGAGTAATGAACCACCACAGACAAATTACCATAATCAATTCCATAGGCCATTCGGCTTCCAAAGTCATCAGAATTTCCAACAAGGACCATCAATGTTTAACAAACCCAATAATATCCCAAAATCGAAACCCATGCACGTAGCCTCTAGTAAGATCAAACGTGTTTAAACGCAAACCAATCAACCACAGGATAATTTTTTTGGAAGAACAAGATCACCAAGATTCGTTTCTGAAGAATTGTTCAATATTTCTGAACAAAGTTGCCCAGATAGCGAATCAGAGATAGATCTAACATTCCAACCTGATCCTTCAGCCTACGCAGAGCTCATTCGACTTCAATAAGTTACCCAAGAGATCGTTGGTAGCTTTCGCTGACGATCTTATAGCCTACACGGCAGACAAGAAGGCCTCAGTGGTTCTGGAGAATCTTCAAGCGATTTTTAACGACATCCAGTTCTACACGTACAACTGGCGGATGAAGATCAACGCGCAGAAGTGCGGAACAATTCTCCTCCGACGTACCCTGTAGCATGCCAATCCAGACTCGCGGCATAGTTGTAGGGATTTCCACATCGCCGTGGCGAACGAGGGCGAGGAAAGCTCTGATCCCGTTCCTCATAAAATGTGCGTGCGATACCTGGGTGTGTACCTCGATCAGTACGTTTACCTCAACCAGCATGTGGATTCATGCTGGAGCGAGCGCGAAAAGCTTTCATGTCTTCGCGACGCCTCTTCTGCTCCAAACACATTGATGCTGACGTCAAGTTGATGTCCAATTTGGTTTAACCAGAGTCCAAGCACAATGGAGAAGCTAAGAGTCTTCGAGAGACGGATTCTTCGCGCTTGCATTGGAGTGTACAGGAAAGCTGAGACAGGTTACTTGTACCGCGTCTCCAACCAGGAGATTTATGACATCGCTGAGGTACGGAGAATCGACACAGTGGTCGTGAGATTAATCCGGAATCACATTGCAAAATCCACGTTCTTGCGCGAGAACCCCTGGGTTTGGCAGTCATACTATCCAAACGACATGTATTTCGAGCATTGTCTCACCACGGGCTTCATTCCCCCGAAGCGTTCGTGTATCTGAATGGGAATGGATACATTCTAGATTCACTTTGTTGCCTGATTATATACCATGTAAGTTAGCACACGCGCATCCGCCAATATTCCCTACACGCGCACCCACCTTAATTGAGGTCACCAAATCATTATCGTGTGCACTTTTTCTGCACACACTTTCTACCTCCACGAGTTAGGTCGATCAACCTAATTAATCGATGACAAGCCTTGCCTCTCACCTGCATCGGCGAGCGTCAGGCACGTGTTGCTGCAATTGCAATAATAGATTTCAATGCACCCAGGTAATATTGCTCACCTGTGCGAATTATCATTAAAATTGTGGAACTTAGAATTAATCAAGAGTTTTTGTACGCGGCAGCGATTGCGATATCTTCGTTTGATAGCATAAAGAATTATATTATCAAAGGCGTTTTTTATTTTTTGCCGAGTCGCGTTGCATAAGTCATAACTGGCTCCCGAGCAGATTTTTGAAACCGTTCCATAAGAACACGGTACCTCAAAATTAAAAATTAAACCCGGAATACTCAGATTTCTGAAACCGTTCCATAAGAACACGGTACCGCGAAATTAAAAATTAATCCCGGAATATTCGGAAGCTGAAGCCGTCCCATAAGAACACGGTGAAGTTAAAATTAAACACGGGGTATACGGAAGTGAATCGTTTAACTAAACGGAACAAAGTGAAGTCCGTGTCGCAGAATCCCAAGTTACACGCATCCTGATCCACAGCCACACAGTAAGAAGGAAGTTCCTGAGTGACACGCCACCGTACCGCAGTAGGCGCATTTCAAGCCTCAACGATTTGCATCAAAAAAGAGCCATACGGACTGTCCCAGCGATTGGATCATGCGAGCAAAAGCAGCAACAATTTTTATTTTAATGTAAGTCCTTCTTAACCTTACAAACAAAGAAGTCATCCACATTAAAACTATGTTTTTTTTAAATTGCGATTAATAAAATCGATTTATACATATTGATTTATATACGTGTTTATATAATAAGCAAGTGAAAAATTATTGTAAAGAAAATTGTGAATTACTTCGGTGCATTTATGAAATTTTGCAATTCAGCTCGCGCACAACCCTTGTCAACATCCCTTTGTAGTCTTTCTTGTATTTGACCCATTTAAGTATCAGTTAGTGTTTGGAAATGGAAACCACCCACGAAACCATTCGTCAATTGACTGGAGCAGTCAATACTCAAATTGAACTAACTAAAAAAACAGATGCTAGACTTTCGGAACTTGAGAAAGCGGTTGCAGCTATCAATCTACAATTTAGTAGAAACGAACAAAGTGAAGCCAGATTGTTAGCAATCGAACACAAACTATCGGCTAATCCCCAACCCCACTCATCGTCTTCAATAGACTCAGGCTTACCTAAAACGGAAAAAGATCTTGATGATATCAAGAAATTACCTGACTCTAGCCGAGATCTCCAACCCTTTGATGGCAACCCAGTCCAATATTTATCATGGGTTCATAACGTGGAGACAATCCTTCGAGACTATGAAATAGTGCGCGGAAAACCGATATTTAGGGTCATACTTGGCCATATTCGGCAGAAAATTAGGGGACCAGCTGATGCTGCCCTAATATCATATAACATCTTTGACGATGATTGGTCTTGCATAAAGAAGTGCCTATCACTTCACTATGCGGACAAACGCGACATTCGTACCTTAGAACATCAATTGCATTCCATGTCTCAATGTAATAAAAGTGTCGATGAATATTTCGCGGCAGTAAATCACCAGTTGCCGCTTCTAATAAACAACATTAAAACAGAGGACCGGTCGCAGGAAACTATCGCAGCACTTACCGAAAACTACAGGAACACAGCACTAGATGTTTTTGTAAGAGGTCTAAACGGAGATCTTTCACGAATGTTAATAATTCAAAAGCCTCAATCACTCCCGGATGCTTATGCATCCTGCTTAGAGGTCCAAAATTTAAATTTTAGGAGCTTTCCCATTCACCAACGGCAGAGTAGCAATACAATTTCCGCACCTGTCAATCAGTTCTTTAGCTCCCGCTTTGATCAAGCAAAACCCAAGATACTTCCACCCTACCAACAATTGGGTGTGGCCGACAGAAGTAAGATGTATCAGTTTCGAGATAGGATCACTAATCTACCTCCAAGACCCAATCAACCCAAACCGCCGACTCCAATGGATGTCGATAAATCCATCCAAACGCGACAGGTTGATTATATAAACAAACCATCCTACCTTCAAGGTCACAAACGCTCGAGTGATTCTGCAAACCTACCCAGGAAAACGCAACGCCTCTATAACATAGAGACTCAAATAAAATCACACGAACCTCACATAGAATCGCCTGTAACCTACGAGGCCGAATGTCCGGAAGAATATCTTGAGGATAACGACATTACTCCATATGAAGACTCTAGCGATGAATTAGAAGGAAACCACCTAAATTTTATGATGGACGCCTCTCTAGCGTTCCATACATAGAATATACCACCCGCGATGGGCAGATCTTGAATTTTCTAATCGATACGGGTGCTAATGAAAATTTTATTTCATTAAAAAAAACTTTCAATGCTAAACCAGTTCCAGAACCTTTCAAAATCTAATCTGCCGCGGAAGAATTATTTATAGCTCAAAAAGTAAAAGGACAATTTTTTAAAAGTGTGGGTAACGACATCTTGGTAGATTTCTACGTACTGCCGGGATTAAAGTCATTCGACGGAATTATTGGAGACGACACTCTAAAGGAATTAGACGCAATCATCGACAGGAAAAACAAAATATTTAAAATCAAACCAAATATTAAAATCCCTTTAAAGGCAAAGATATCTAAGCAGATCAATCATGTGGAAGTTATATGCGACCACCTTCCCCAAGAAATAAAAACAAATTGCTTGTTCCAATTCAAACATCAGGGCTGCAGCCGATTGTTTTACCATTTTAATATGTGAGACACAGATTTTTAAGGAGGGAGGAGTTAGCACCATATTTCCTACACGCGCATCCGCCAATATTCCCTACACGCGCACCCACCTTAATTGAGGTCACCAAATCATTGTCGTGTGCACTTTTTCTGCACACACTTTCTACCTCCACGAGTTAGGTCGATCAACCTAATTAATCGATGACAAGCCTTGCCTCTCACCTGCATCGGCGATCGTCAGGCACGTGTTGCTGCAATTGCAATAATAGATTTCAATGCACCCAGGTAATATTGCTTACCTGTGCAAATTATCATTATAAATTGTGGAACTTAGAATTAATCAAGACTTTTTAAACGCGGCAGCGATTGCGATATCATCGTTTGATATAATAAAGAATTATATTATCAAAGGCGTTTTTTATTTTTTGCCGAGCCGCGTTGCATAAGTGATAACTTGTATATAGGCGGGCAACCGACAAGAAGATTGAATACGTCGCGGGAATGGATACGAGCAGATGGAGTGAGCTGTGGCGCTATTCATTCGCGAGGTCTGACGTTGATCGAAATGACCGCGACCGTTATCGATATTGGTGGTTTGATGAGTGATATAAGAGTCCGACATGGTTCAAACCTTTAATGATATGTACATATTTCTTGTTTTTGCTACACTCTGTTAGTCTTAGGCGAGGCGCCCACTGAAGTGGAGTGTGAGCAATGTGGCAGTGGCGTGGTGATTAAATGGCACGTGAAAAAATTTAGTCCCGTAAAAGCAAATGGAATAGCGCACATTGAAGTAGAGTGGCAATGGCGTGGCATTTGGCAAGTGGCGTGGTACCACTTGATTGCCACTAGTCTCCGACAAGTTTAATTTTTGAGTGGTAAGTGGCAGTGATGCCACTTCCCATTAGATATTACTTGAAAGCCAAAGTGAACGAAAGTGCTTATCTTTATTGTGTGTTGAAAATGCGGGATGACCAAGAGTTCAATATAAATTTTGTTGGACTTGTTGAAGACCATCCCTGTTTATTTGATAATACCCGAGAGGATTATCATATGAGTCAAATTCAAGAGCGATCCTGGGCAGAAATCGCAAATAAAATTGGAGAAGAAGGTAAGTGAAAAACTTATATAACTTTATATTATAATAGTTTATAATAATTCACACACAGAACTTATTTTGACCCTTTATTAACCCCTCAGAGGTAAAGAAAAAATCGCAAAGTTTTTCTCTTGTCCAAATAGCTGGATTGGTTGTTCTTCTTTGGTTTGAGAAGCTTGGATTCTGTTGAATATTGTCGTTTTGAGTTTCCGAAAAAAGCTAGATATTCTACACAAAATACTCGAGTTATTGAGAAAACAACAACTCAACTCGATAGAAATAAATTGAAACGAAAAAAAAATTGCAAAGTCAAATAACTGTAGATGATGTAAGCCAGCTTTCGAATATTTTGAAAAGAAGAAGAAGATAACCTCAAGGTACAGCTCGATAAATCCGAGTTCCTCAAAAAGGAAATAACTTTCCTCGGTCATCGTGTTACAACTGTTGGGATCAAACCAAATCCAGACAAAATTCAAGCGATTTTAAATTTCCCATTACCTAAAACTATTAAGTAAATCATTTCTTGGATTATTCGGCTATTATGGAAAATTTATACAAGATTTTGCAAAACTTACAAAATCCCTCAAGCAATGTCTCAAAAAGGGACAAAATATCGAATTAAATGACCGCTACATAAAAGCATTTAATTCCTGTAGAGATATTGTAACGAACGATCCCGTGCTCCAATACCCAGACTTTAGCAAGCCTTTTGTCCTAACTACGGATGCTAGTAATTTCGCAATCGGTGCCATTTTATCATAAAGCATATTTGGGAGTGATGAAGTCATTTGTTACGGTAGTAGGACACTAACCGACCAGCCAACCATTTTAATTTCTTTACACTGCTTTTGATTAGATGAGCGTAAATGTGTCATTTAATTACACAAATTTTACCAGGCTAGGATTTGGACAACACAATTTTCTTGTATATACAGTAAACTATTGTTACAAGAGCGAAACTATCTTCCAATTAATGCGACAATACCTTTACAAGTTATATATCTTGTCCACCACCCAAGTCTTTCAACTTGAAGCATTCCCGTAGAGATGGTTTGTAAACATTCTGAAATAACTGACGTGCTGTGTTTACAAACTATCACCTATCCTTTTAATCGATATCTAATGTACATACATGCATCTGTGGGAAAGTAAATGAATACAAATTTATTTCTCACATTTATCGATCGAAAATTTTAAAAGACAGATGTGGTTTTATTATTTCTCAGTTGTAAGATAGATTTGTAGGGAGTTTAAATAAAATTAGTATTAAAAATTTTATATATTAATTTATTTGAATTTGTGAATTATGAATATATTTGAATTATACAGCACTTCATTGAAGTCATGTTACACTTTTAGACTATGGAGAGAAGAAAATAAGTATACTTTCGAATGGTTTTATGGAGATCAAGTCCCACCGATAATAACTGGCGTTACATCATCGATGAGAATCCTGCAAGTATTTATTTATACATTTTAAAAACACATTGAAAACATATCTTGATATAGATATAAGGTTTGTTCTATATCTTTTTACAGAAACTTCGGAAGCGATAAACCATCAGGTGATACCGAAAAAATTATGCAGGGAAATTTGAACGGAAACAAAATGCCATCATCGACAGCTTCGACGAAAGTTGCGAGGAAAATGATGATTACGAAACAGACGCCACAAAAGACTTAAACGAAGAAATTTTGTAGAAGCAGAGATACGCATCCTTGTGCGTTATTAAAGTTTGTTAATAAAACAAAAAAGGTAGAATATCAAGCATTAAAAATATCCGATTTATCGGTTTTTATGAAAAAGCATGAAAAACGTATTAGAAACTTGTAAGTTACAATATAAAGTGGAATTAAGAATATTAAATTAATATAATAGCGTAAGATGGGAAATGGTCACATCCAAATTAAACATTTCCACAGACATCTTGTAGGCCAACAACAACCACCGGTCCGCGGCCAACTACACGCCAGTGGGCTACAACAATACCCATCACATCGCAACCACTCTCTCTCGGTATAATGTTGTCAAAGTCTATACACGTGAAATACATAAGCATGAAATTTTGAAATTATATTGTCATATTTATTCCTCAATCGGTCTAAGCTACCCGCTAAAACTGGTGACCCTTCCTGACACTCAGTCGATGGAGCACGTAGGCGCTATAGCAGCCTTCACAGTTCCACCCTTGTGGAAAAGTAAACCAGTCTTGTGGTTTGCACGCCTTGAGGCACAATTACGTACGTATAAGATACGCAGCTACGACGCTAAATTCGATAGGCTAATTGGACCAGGACATCCTCACGCAAGTCGCCGACATCGTCGAGCAGCCGCCTACCTCAGGTAAATTTGATGCTCTTAAAACGCGCATAATAAGCGTATTCAGTGTGTCCGAAGAAACGGAGATTCGCGAATTACTGACTGAGCTCGAACTAGGTGACGCGAAACTTTCACAATTGCTACGTGCGATTAGAATCAAAGCCAGATAAAAAATTTCCGAGGGATTCTTAAGAACATTATGGCTTCAAAAGCTTCCCGCGCGTGTTCAAGCTATTATTAGCATCTCCGAAACCGCAGACCTTTCTAAGCATGCCGACATGGCCGATAAAATTTTAGAAGTGCGCTAGCCCCCGGGCGTAATCGAAATAGCCCAAGGACCATCAAATGGCTTAACGCCAGTCGTACACAAAAATTTTAGCAACGAACTTTTTTAAATACGCGAGCAGTTAAAACCTTTGACGAAAAAATAAAACCCCCAACGATCGAGATTTTACCGCGGTCGTTGTCGTGACCAATCACCTAGAAGCCACAGTAACCGTCGCAGCCCATCGCGAAAACAAACTCTCTGTTATTACTACAGGAAATTTGGGCAATCAGCTCGTAAATGTCAGCAGTCGTGCTCATATCATGCAGTTCCGAAGTCGGAAAACTAGATTCCACGCTGGCGAATACGGCTGTCGCCAGCGTAGGTAACAAAAGCCGATTACACATATTCGATGACGCAACGGGACTCAACTTTCTCGCTGACACCGGTAATACCTTTTAAGCAAACCGCGTTCAAACCAAAGCCTTCTCAACTAGAACTATACGCCACCAACGGCACACCAATCAAAACATACGGGTTCAAAGCCTTGAACTTATGCCTGGGCCTCAGACGTTCCTTAACTTGGAACTTTAGTATCGCGGAAGTTGCCCGCCCAATCTTAGGCGGATTCCTTCGACACTTCGTGTTGATAGTAGATATTAAAAATAATCGACTCACTGACCCCACTACGCATATGGCATCACCCGTCTCCGTTGCTATTGTCAATCACACTACGGTGTCTACAATCAGCAGCGATATACCTTTTTACTCTTTGCTAAAGGAATTTCCGGAAATAACGCATCCTTCTTTACCCAAAGCAAACGTGAAACATGCCGTCAGGCACTACATTGTAACTGATGGACCACCTGTTGCGGAACGACCACGCAGGTTAACACCAGAAAAGTTAGCAATAGCAAAAGCGGAGTTCGGGTATCTAATGCAACAAGGATATTGCCGCCCTTCAAGCAGTCCATGGGCGACTCCTCTCCATCTGGTCCCCAAAAAGCAGGGTATATGGCGCCCTTGCGGTGACTACCGTCGCCTGAACGCCATCACCAGACCCGACAAGTACCCGATGCGGCACATACAGGACGTCGTCGCTAACTTAGCTGGAAAACGCATATTTTCGAAAATCGACCTCTTCAAATCATTCCACCAAATACCTGTAGCTGAATGCGATATTCCGAAAACAGCGGTCGTAACACCCTTCGGTCTTTACGAGTTTACGGTGATGACGTTCGGGCTACGCAACGCTGCACAGTCCTTTCAGCGATATATGGACGAAGTTCTCAGAGGACTCGATTTCTGCTCTTACTACTTGGATGACATATTGGTATCCTCCGAGACACCTGACGAACATCTGCAGCATCTCCACCTAGTTTTCGAAAGGTTACGCTCGTATGGAGTAGTCATATATACTACCGAATGCTCTTTCGGGATGAAAGAGGTAGAGTACTTTGGGCATAGGATAACCAAAGATGGCATAAGCCCACTCCAATCACGAGTAGACCCAATATCAAACTATAAACATCCCACCACAATTAAGGAATTACGCCGTTTTATAGGCACACTTAATTTCTACAGACGTTTCCTGAAAAATGCTGCCAATCAGCAGGCACCTTTCAACGACTTACTCAAGAACTCCAAAAAAGGTGACAAATCGCCCATCAAATGGACACAGGAGACCGACAAGGCATTTAACGATTCCAAAACCAGCTTAGCAGAAGCTACTCTTTTGGTACACTATATGCCTGGAAAACCCCTAGTGCTCAAAACCAACGCATCTGACATAGCCGTAGGAGGCGTCTTGGAACAGTTGCAAAATGAAAACTGGTGTAGTGATCTAAAACACATGCCGTGTTGTGTTTTAGAAATGGCAGGATCGCCATGTAGTGTTACTCGCTCGCAATGTTGGAAGTTATGCTTAGCTCTGTATTGTTCCAGAGTGATGCGCGTCTTCTTTCTATTAAATGTATATGTTAATTGGAGATTGAGGAAACTCACATCTCTTTGAAGAAGGGAAAACTACCTACCGGCATTCCGAAGATTGCCACATATTTGGCGCAGAGACAATGCTCAAGCAGCCGATATTTCTATGCACTTTTTTGCCAATGTGAGGCATACTTGTGCTCAAGTAGAAATCTGTCTTTTTGCCGAATTTATCAGGCAAAGTCTGATCAAAGTCTTACTCTGCCGAAAGGAGGCAGTTGCTTAATAAAATAGCAATTTGCTTTGAGTCTATTAGACAGACTTAAATTTTCTTTATTCCATTCTCTTAATTTATACAATATTTTATTTACTTATTTTATCCCTACTCTAAATACAATGTAAATTTTAATTCTAAATACATAATAAAAATGCTTACTTTAAAGTTTGAATCAACCAATCCAAATAAAAGCGATTAGGTTCCCACATTCTTCTATCCATTTCATAATACTCATATGTCAACCTATTTTATCAATATGGGCTATGAGTAATTGATTTAGAATCAGTACACAGCAAAGGGTAATAATATAGGTCAGGTATAGGTAATATTAGTAGGTCAGTAAACACTCGACCGCGTCTGGCTATTTGTAAACAAAGAGCTTTTCATTCATCTATTGTAATTGAATACTTAATTAGAGTTGAATTAGCATACATGCGTACATGCCTAGATGGCGTGCTAAATGGATCGTACATGGGTTGAGGTACGAGATGAATATTGACATGTGCCTGTGCTGAAGTGGTTATTATGTGTGCATATACTACACTGGCAACCCCTCGCCATTTATCAGCAAAAGCTCTCCGCACCCGAAACTAGATACAGCGTTTACGATAGGGAGCTGGTTGCAATCTACAGCAGCGTAAAACATTTTCAACATTTCCTTGAAGGTGCCGTGTTCACGATCCAAAGCGATCATAAGCCACTTACTTACGCCTTCACGCAGAAGACTGAAAAATCTTCTCCTAGGCAAGCAAGACACTTATCGTACATCTCACAATTCTCTACCGATATAGTACATGTGCCTGGAGAAGCGAATATAGTCGCAGATTCGCTTTCAATGCTAGAGGCCATTCAAGTTACTACTGATATCATTACCACTGAGCTTATCAAGGCACAACAAACGGATAGCGAACTTCAGCAAATCTTAAAGCAAGGAACAACATCTCTTAATCTCAAATCGTTTCCGATAAACAATCAAGGATCTCTATACTGTGACATATCAACTGACAACATTAGGCTCTTTGTGCCTCTCTCACTTCGTAAGCGTGTATGCAAAACCTTCCACAATAGCTCCCACCCAGGACCACGCCCGACTCTCATAGCAATCAAAAACAAGTTTGTTTGGCCAAATATACGCAGAGACATCACATCTTGGACTCGAGCATGTATAGCTTGCCAGAGATCAAAGGTCAGCAGGCACACCAGAAACGAACTCCAACCATTTCCTATACCCGATGGAAGATTTCAACACGTACACATCGACATAGTTAGACCTCTTGCGACGTCAAACGGATTTCGATATGCCCTCACGATGATCGACAGATTTTCCAGGTGACCCGAAGCCATTCCCATGGTAAATCAAACCGCTAGAGATGGTACGCTATTTCACAGTCGGTGATTTTTCCACGGTGATTGAAAATGAGCAGTCATATCAAAAGTCATCATCAAAAATAGCAGCGATTTTAAAGAGCAGAGCAGCCAGCCAGTCACAAATCACATCAAAGTGAAAATAAGCTAAGTTTGCATGTGGCTGTGGCATCGTTCTTGGACTGTGGCTGCTCTTGAGAATTTTTCGCAATCACAGTTCGCACTGATCGCTTCTTATATGTGCCGTCTTGCTACTGCTAGTAGCAGAGTAGGGTAACGATGAGCATGTTGTGTGCTGGACTGCGATGAAGACTATCAGAGTTGGAACAGCACATTCGCAACGCAACATGCAAGTTAACACCATCAGCGGTACCCCTGCCTTCCATCACTTCCCATTATCCAAATACCATTCAACTTATCCTCTACATTCTTTCCCACGCTAGTTTCCCCGAAAACCGCTGGCATGCACTTTTCAACGGCGCATCTTCAGGTATCACAGTGAACTCGATACTGTGGAATTCATTTGTGCAAGGTTGCGTCTGTGCACCTTCGGACCATGTAGATTTGACAGTTTATAAATTTAGGAAAATATAGAAATTTAAGTCAGTTGTCATAGCACGCTTGAATAAATCGCTTCTCTTTAAAACTTGTGTTTTTTTGAGTCGCTTCCGAGAAGTTTCCTTGACTGGCGCCCGAGCTAAAGTTAAAACGCGGTGTGAGAGCAAATAGTAAAATATTTTTTTCCGATCAAGTGCAAATTCTACTTTCATATTGAAGTAGAAGTGGAAGTAGAATTAAAGAGTGAAATAATTTTACCACTATTCCGTGCTACCTATAACTGCATCCGAACCGGAAAAAATTTACTGATCCCGCGACGCAGCAGAATCTACAAGTGATTGATCCCGTACTGCAGTAGGAATATTCAAAAATCATCCAACCCATCAACGAATAACTCCAAAAAGGAAGACCACAGACCATCCAGGAATGTTGGCGATAATTTTGCTGTAAGCTTATAACTTATTATACTTTGAATTTTTTTTGGAAAAAAAAGGAAAAACGTATTAAATTAATCTGAAATTTAAAAATATTGAATAATTTTGAATTGTGAGAAGATAAAATTTATAATTAGTTTTGTGACAACGTGATCTGTAAGTTTAGAAAAAAAGGTATTGTGAAGATACGTGTAAATCGAGTTCACTGCGCGTTAAATTCCCTTTTTGTTGCATCAAGTGCCGAAAATTGCAAGTTGCGTTGCCAACACTCTCCTCTAAAATCTGTGCATTTCCTTACCCTTAATAATTCTTTTCGAAATGAATTTGGAAGCCACGGAAGCGACGATCCGACAACTCCACGGGGCGGTAAACGCACAGATCGAGCAAGTGAAAAGATTGGAGACGAGACTACTTCAGGTCGAATGTAGATCCCAAAAAACTTCAGAAGAAGCTCAATCTCAAGATCTAATCGTTCCCAAAAAGGAAAAAGATCGTGAGGAAATCAGGAAGCTCCCTAATTGCGTAAGGGACTTGCAAGTATTCGACGCGAATCCTGTTCAATACTTATCATGGATTCAGAATGGGGAAACAATATTGCAGGACTACAAAAGAGTTCGCAATAAACCTATATTTCGGGCAATCCTACGCCATATCAGCGATACCCCTGCCTTCCATCACTTCCCATTTTCCAAATACCATTCAACTTATCCTCTACATTCTTCCCACGCTAGTTTCCCCGAAAACCGCTGGCATGCACTTTTCTACGGTAGCGCATCTTCAGGTATCACAGTGAACTCGATACTGTGGAATACATTTGTGCAAGGTTGTGTCTGTGCACCTTCGGATCATGTAGATTTGATAATTTATAAATTTAGGAAAATATAGAAATTTAAGTCAGTTGTCAAAGCACGCTTGAATAAATCGCTTCTCTTTAAAACTTGTGTTTTTTTTTTGAGTCGCTTCCGAGAACTTTCCTTAACTTGCATTGATATGTTTTTGTTTTTCCTAATCGGTCGCTTCAGTTTGTTTTGGATCGAACAAGACAAGAGTGTTTATTACATTTTATTATTCTTGATGATTAATTTACTGAAAAATTTAGTGAGACGATTTCATTTGAGAAGCATCAAAGTAAGAACTTTACACATTTTACTTTTAAATATTAGTTGATAAGGAAATGATTTGAAATTAGAGTTTTTATGTATCTTAAGCTAATTGGTAGTGACGTTTTAGTATAATCTTATAAGTTAGTCTATTGTTTCATCCATTGCATCCTATTTTGTAAATGAAATAAAAATAGTAACAGAACATTTTCCGTCGTTTACTGTACAATATAAAATGCATCTATGCATATTACAAAAGCAATTGGGTTAATCCAACGGAGCTTCAAAAATCCAAACAAATTACAAATTTTACTACATTAAAATTTTCTATAATTGTAGACTACAGTAAAATTAATACAAAAGTAGCCGTCTCTCTAAACATAATTTTTCAAAAACTAAATTATTCATGAAAAAGCATATTCTTTATCAGGCAGGAAAGCACAAACGACAAGTAATTTAGTTGTTCATAGTTGACTAAATTCTATATTATATTCAAAAAAAATGGACCCGAAACTGAAAAAAATTAGTCCAATTTGGGATTTCTTCGTCGTGGTTGATAGCTGCTTTGCTAAGTGCGAGATTTGCAAAGGTTAAGCTATGATATAAAACAACTATTACAAATTTGAAGCGTCATATGTCTACAAAGCACCCAACAATCAAAATACCATATGGTAGATTTGCATCCAAAAGTACTTCGAGAAATGGCACTGTGAGTATTTTCATCACCATAAGGCAATCACGTTCACGTTCAATAATATTGCGCAATATTTATGATTGCACAATATTATTGAACACATTCTTGCACCACACATGTTCAATAATATTAAGTCAATAAAATTGACATGGCATTCGGGTTAGTTACTTTCTTGCAAGGACCGCGCTGGTTATTTTGTTAAAAAAAGAAAAAGAAAACGATTTTGGGTTAAAGAATGGTTAAAAAGAAGGCCAATCTATACCCACGGAACACTTTTAAAGGACTTGACCTTAACTGCAGAAAAAGACTTTCAAAATTATATGAGAATGGATATTGGAAAGTTCGAAGAATTGTTTCAGTTAGTGAAACCTCTTATACAGAAAAAGGACACGGTTATTAGGAAAGCAAATTCACCTTAACAGAAAATAAAAATATTGCGCAATATCACACACACACGCCGCAATAAAAAAATATTGTGCAATAAAATTTAAGCTTGCTCAATATTTTGTTCAATCATTGTGCAACCGTCAATACTATCCCTAGACGTTCAATAATATTGTGCAATCATAAATATTGCGCAATATTATTGAACGTGGCCCATTCACGTGGCCTAACTGTTCGTTTTCATTTTTCTGGGCGTATATTCTAAATGTTTTATTTCATGCAATATATTTTAGAATCATAGTATTGAAAATGTGTGTGCGACATCAGTAAATGTGCTGCAACCAAGCACAAGCACAATTACGATCGATGAAAATATGACAAGTCAGCCTAAATATCCTCCTAAACGACCTGCTTTAGTTTTGTACTGAAAAAGTTAACCACGACAGCAAATCAGAGGATAGACGACAATTTAATGTACATTTTCACTGTGGATTTTCAACCGTTTAGTATTGTGGAAAACTATGGATACAAACGATTGATAAACTCGTTAAACTTTTCCTATACTTTGCCAAATAGGCGTCATATTTCTGACACTATGCTACCTGCAATGTATGAGAAAATGTTGTCGAAAGTAAAGCTTCTATCAACATCAATCACAAGGTGCAGTTTAACCACAGATTGTTGGACTTCGACGAACAATGAAAGCTTCATAGGAGCGACAATACACTTCATTAATTCGAATTTTAATTTTAAATCCATTTTGTTGGGCTGTGTAAGTTATAATGAAAGTCACACTAGTTCAAATTTAGCGCAAAAAATTAAGCAAACGACCGATGAATGGGATATTTCGGGCAAAGTTTGTCTTGCAGTGTCCGATAATGCTGCAAATATCAAATCAGCGATTAAGAACCATTTGGGTTGGAAGCATTTCGGATGTCTGGCTCACAGTATTAACCTAGTTACGCAAGACGGCCTCAAATGCATTGCATCTTTGATTGAAGAAGTTCGCAAAATAGTGGTTCATTTCAAAAAAAGCTCCGGAGCAAATCAAAAAATTTTGCAGTACCAACGAAATTCCGGCAAAGAACTTAAAAAACTTGTTCTAGATGTTGCCACTAGGTGTAACTCCACGTTTTATATTGTGGCGACTTTCCAGCGACACCTGCACATTTGCACGGAATAGTGCACTCGGGACATTTCAAAATTGCCCATAGTAGCCATTTTTGTAAGCTGTAGTTTTTACTTGTGATCTCGTCACTCTCTCAGCGAACGTCGACGCTACCGGACACATGTCCATAGTATTGGGAATTATTGTTAATTATTATATATCAAATAGACTTTAAAAACATACAATGCAAAGCCACTTCGGAGTTTAATTAAATATAGAAAGTTTCTACAATATGTTGGAGCGAATTTTGGAACTGCAAGAAGCAGTCAAAATTACTATAGCGCTTTTAGACAAAAATCTACCAGTTTTGTCTGTAGATGAATGGGCGATAGCAGCCCAGACAGTTAAAGTTTTGAAACCACTCGAAGCTATTGCAAAACTTTCCAGTGGAGAAAAATATGTGACAGCTTCTCTCGTCATTTTTCTTGTCTGGGGTTTGAAAAATGTAGTTGATCAGTTGGTAAGAGAGATTTTTAGTGTCAGAAGTGAAACCAATTGGAACAGCGAATTCGAGAGCAATAGTCAAAGTACAAAGATATTTAGAAAAAAATATTCTGGGAAGAAATGAAGATCCACTATTATGGTGGCGAGAAAATAAGCACAATTACCCTAATCTGAGTCAGCTAGCCAAGGAATATTTGTGTGCCACAGCTACTTCTGTGCCTTGCGAGCGCCTTTTTTCGAAGGCAGGATACGTCCTTAGTGAACTCGAAGAACTCAACTTCAATCCCAGAAAGTAGAGAAAATTTTGTTTTTAAACCAAAATTGGCAACTTTTTGAAAAAAACACTGAGTAATTTGCTTCACAGATCTTTGTACTTGTTTGATACTTGTAAATATGAATGTACATAGAAATATCTAAGTGATTTTCCCTATTTTCAAGTTTCTTTTTATTTGTACTCGTAAAACTATTAAAATCACCATCTAAAAGTGTTGTGAAGATTTGTAAAAAAGTCGAACAACACATTCGCATATATGAGCATCGCAAAGACGAGAATGTTTTGAAAGGACCCACATTTAAAGCGATATCTATTAGGGTCCAATCAGACTGCATTGGAGATGATCTGTTCGAGGAACAGTTTCCACATATGTTAGATACACAGCACTACAGTTTTCTAGTAAAACATATCGCAGAAACATACCTTCAAACTCGATTTCATTTCATAGCCAAAAAGCAATCGGAAAAAGTTTCAATTCGACAGCGCTTCAACAAACTCGTTCATTTTAAAGGAATGTAAATGCACTATGAAACTACCTCTCGCCTTCGCTATTCTAATTTAAAATGTTTAAATACTAATGTATATCTTATAAATGTGTTTGAAATACGCATACGAATAATTAGAATATCACTAATTTTACCTTAATTTAAAAAACCGACTGCTGTTAACATAATGGAGTGGCCGTAATTCCGCCAAAGCCGGTCCCAAGCCCGGTTGTGAAAGGAAGAGGGTGTCTTTCTTTGAGATATTCGAATAATTCATGTCAAATTTAAATATAAGGCTTATTTCAGAGTCAGGTGATTCGCCGACTTTGGTTAATCTAGCTTGATGGAGCCTCACATCGTCGTTTATTACATTGTTGGAGAGTGCGATGTTTTGGTTTCAATCGGATACAACTTACCCCGCGTAACCGAACTGCCTGACTCGGAAATCAGACTATTGTGTCAATTATAGTTCCAGTTGAGAATTTAAATATTTTCATATTTCGCGACAAAACTTTGCTCCCTTTAATTGTAAATGTTGCCCGCCGATGACCAGCACTACTACATAGAAGTGTCACTACTACATAAAAGAAAGTTCTACCACAAATTTTGTAGGGGTTTCACTCTATAGTTACACCTCAATGCTCGAACTTATCCAGCAGCATCGAAACGTCGTTCACATCCAGCTGATCATTCAAGGGGGAGTGATGTAGGCCAACAACAACCATCGGTCCGCGGCCAACTACACGCCAGTGGGCTACAACAATACCCATCGCATCACAAACACCCTCTTTCGGTATAATGTTGTCAAAGTCGATACACGTGAAATACATAAGCTTGAAATTTTGAATTTATATTGTCGGATGGCATCCTCTTCAGGTGCTGTCTAACACATGTTATAAAATAGCAAACGTAGGCACATACAAACTAAAAATTGACAGTCATTATACTTCGCGGATAGAAATAATTATAAAAATTAGTTGAAGTATGATGAGCTTAATCCATCAATAAGCCAATCGTGGTCGCGCTGTCTCGTAACGGATGGCAAATGACAGCACCTGAAGAGGATGCCATCCGTCACGCCGAAACCACACTTTCCCACTTCATTAAATTATGGAACCAGACTGTAATCTGGAAGTAAATGAACCTCCATCAATGTGCAAGCATAGTGTTAGTAAGTTGCTAACCAAAAAAAGCACACTAGCAGGCAAAAAGCTGTCGACTAGACTCGGAGGTTCAAATCTGTAGTAATAATATTTATATTGTCGTCATATTTATTCTTCAATCGATCTAAGCTACCCACTAACATCTCACTAAAGCTACTAGTGCCACCATTCGACCAAGTAAACTTATTAACCAAGCAGTGCCATTTTGCATCGCGCGCAGTGAGTGTGACAGTTGTGCAAGTGTCGTATTTCGCTATAAAAAATTACAAATTTTATTGAAAGGTAAGTTCATCATAACTTATACCGATCAATACCTTTAAAGTTGTCAATTATTACTCATGTATTAGTAAATTCAATGTGCTAGGTAAAATTTTTGAAAGTTGTTCATTTTTTTGTGATCAACCAAAGAAAACATTTACGAATTTCGGGGTAATACCAATCATTCGAAGCGGATAATGGTGATCAATGACCGGTATTTCCCTATATGAAAATATAAGACAATTTTTCTCCTAAATATATTATTTGGTTTGTTGAAATAATATTTCAAAATTCTCTTTATTTTGTACTTAGATGCCACGGCGCAGGCAAAGTACTATAACAAATAGAGATTGGACTAAAGAAGACCTAGCATAAGCTTTAGAAGCCGTAAATAATGGAGATTCGATATATCAATGAAAACGGACGAACAGGATGTGAAAAATATTCGCGACGACAACAACTATGACGACGACATTTCCCCAGAAAATGAGGAAGAAACATGTTCCATGTGTAGAGTTCGGAAAGAACGAAGTATGGTACAGATGTTGAGGTTGCGGGTTGTTTGGTAAAAAAGGTCATTAGAATTTTCCATTTAAGGATCCGTCAAATGACTTTGAATATATGCGCATCACTAGACTAGGCAAACAAAATCCGTGAACACATGTTTTAATGAAGGTATTAAAGCAGTTGGGAAAAACATTTATTGCTTTAAACTTTGATTACTTATAACACATGGCTTAGAAAACTAGAAGGTATGAGTGCTTTCAAAATTTGAATCCATTTTAGTCCTTCGATAGCTACGATAATAGAAGTTTCCGAATCGGTTCGAGAATTAATAGTTAACCTACGAAGAGAGGGAAGAAGAATACGCGAAATCGGCAAAATTGTTAGCAAAAATCCTTCTACCGTACATAAAATTATAGAACGGTTTGAAAAACTAGGATGCGCGGCCAGCAGGCCCGCCAAAACTGAATTCCGCCTATAAACGAGAGATTTTAAAAGTGATTCGTGAGAAATCGGGTACAAGGTCATTGACAATCGCGCAAAACGTGTGGTAGGATTATGGAGTGGCAGTTACACCACACCACAAAAGTGACTTTCGCGGTCGAGTCCCAAGGAGGAAGTCATTCATAAATAATCGTAATTGGAAACGCAGTCTCGAGTTTGCTAAGGAACACCTATTCAAGCCTCCTTCATTCTGGGAACGTTATTTTTTCGAACGAGAGCATTGTCTTTGCTCTCGTTATTTGGGTCCGACGGACGACAGAAAGTATGGCGGAAACCGAAGGAAGCCCTACAGCTCAAAAACCTCAGACCTACGATCAAGCACGGCGGAGCATCCAAACAACGTATTTTATCGTTATGATGCCTGCAAAAATACTACCCTAATTGACGTTATAAAATTTTTACACGAACACTCCGCTTCACTTGCTTCCACGAATTCGCAAATGGACTATATAAATGCGTCATTTAAACCAACCTCGCTAGAACGCCCAGCACCAAGTAGTGCTACTTCTTCTTCAACGGCTTCTAGTACGATATTGGTACCACCTTCACCTTCATCAAACGCGTCTACTTCAGTTTCTGTTTCAAACCCTTCACGGATTAAGCCAACAACTCCGGGATATGGATTGCGTACACATGCCGGGCTCTTGTCACCACTTACGGCATCCGAGCTTTTGTGTGATTCGCTTGATACTCCACTCGCGCCACTACAGCTGCAGCCATCATTGACACCGAGCCCTGCATTACACGCTGTGGCTACCGCTGCGCCACTGTATTCACCACACGTTGCTACTGCCGCTGAGCATTAGTGTTTGCAGTCGATACCTTCTATTAATCCAACATGGCATGCCACTGCGCTTCCGTTACAAATCTTTGTCTCTCGGCTGGCTCACCTCTTGCAACCACGTTCTAACTTATATTACTACCAGACTTGCAAATTCACCCTTCATCCTGAATTGCAAAAAAACTTACGAAGGACAATATTGCAAATAAGGTCATTGCTTCTTTCAAAATTACTGTGCCTCCCGAATACAAGTCACTACTTAAAAGTGACTTCTGGCCAAATGGAACACTAGTCAAAGCATTTACCGTCCATCGTTCAAAGAATTTTCATCAGCCACATATTCGCCGATCTCAGCACTAGTTTCTCCATCTTCATCAACAAATTCCACGTCATCATCTGCAAGTGCTTCATCTCCTAATATGAGTAATACAGATATTATCGTGCCTGATATTAATAAACAAGATAATTTGTCGAGTATCATATCTAGTGACGAGTGTGACTCAGATAATACGGAACGGAAGGAAGCCTCCGTGCATACCACCTGTGCAAGAGCATAGGTGATCAACCCGAGAAAACAATGGCGTACCTCCATACTTTAACGGTGCAAGTGCTCGGTTGATTGTACAACAGCTCGAAGATCCACGTACACTAGAAGAAGCTCTTTCCAGTCCCAATAAGGAAAATTAGATGCGAGCAATGGATGAAGAGATAAGATCTTGATCATTCAATAACACCTGGGATCTCGTGGCCGCGCTGCAGGAGCGCAATATCGTTACATGTAAATGGGTATTCAAGACCAAGTTAAACGTGCGAGGTGAAGTGGACAGGTACAAAGCAAAACTCATAGCAAGAGGTTTTTCTCAAAAGTACGGTCAAGATTACGATGAAGTCTTTGCTCCTGTCGTGCGACAAACAACATTTCGCATTCTCCTCGCCTTGCTGGTGGATTTAGTGGTAAAACACTATGATGTAAAAACAGCGCTCCTGAACGATGAACTAAGTGAACCGATATACATGACTCAACTGGAAGAGTATGAGGTGCAAACGCAGGAAGAACTGGTTTGTCGGCTCAAAAAAAATACATATATGGTCTTAAACAAGCGGCAAAGTTGTAGTAGGACAAGTTGAACAGTGTCCTCGGTGAGCTATGTTTTAAACAAAGTGTAACCGATCCTTGTCTATACGTCAATTCCCGCAAAGAGAGTCGAGACCATTGTTGCTGTAGGTGAGAATTTGAAAACTAAGTTTCAACTTTCAGATCTCGGAATTTTAAAGAAATATTTCGGTATTGAAGTGCATCGGAACAATGATGGATTTTACTGCATAAAGCAAGCGCAGTATATTAAATTATTGGACCGATTTAACCAAACAGATTCCAAGATTGGTTACGTGCCGTTAGATCCAGGCTTCTTCAAAAATAAGAGGGTTCATGATGTTCCAATCAAGCAAAGCGAGAAGTACCAACAGCTAATTGGAGCACTTTTATGCTTGGCTCTTAATTCGAGGCCACACATAACAACCAGTGTGAACATTTTGAACCAGTTCAATGAAAATACGGTAGAAGCTGCTTGAACCGAGGTAAAAAGGATTGCCAAGTATTTGTAGGGAACCATCGATTACGAATTGATATTTGGCAATAATCAAGGTGACTACGTATTGTTCGGATATGCCGATGCCGATTGGACGGAAAATACCATCGATAGGAAATCAAACAGTGGATATGTGTTTAGATTTTTAAATGCAACTGTGTCATGGGGATACCGCAAGCAGACGTGTGTGTCATTGTCATCCACGGAAGCAGAGAGGTTGTTATCGTTTTTATTGACAAATGACATTAGTCTGAAATATGTAATAAGTATCACTAAGCTTCAATATCGAATTATGATGATTAAAATATTAAAAATTTGTATTTCGTACTAAATGAAGTTCAAATATTATGCTAATCTCGCATATAAGCATAGTAACACATTTGTTATGGTTACAAAAAAAGGGTAAACGACGGGAAAGTACAAAATAAAAAATTTGATAACTGAAAATTCTAATTCCGGCTTAACCCGTTTTATACACTAATTGAACATTAAAATATGAACGCGTTTAAAATTTAATTGCACTAACCTGAACATTGCCGCAAAATCTGCAACAAAAAGAAATAAAAATTCAAGTTAAAATTTCAAATTGATAGTCAATCTATATACCTGGCAATGCTTAGTATCAATCACTTCCAGCATCGATGTCTCATAAAGGTGAATCTAGATGAACACCACATCACCACGATCGTTCCAAGGCAAATTTTCGTTTACAATCAGCACCAGCACAAGGTGCAAATTCCAAAAGTAGATACAATAATGATAGTAAAATTAAATAAATTATCTAGCTGAGAAAGCAATAATTAAAAATGATCGAAATTCATAGGTGGAAGTCAATTATATTTCACAAATTATTGAGAAATCAACAAATAAAAAGGAACCTTTTTCTTAGGAATTTTGATTGATTGATTTGTAGCCACTAGATGGCATAAGATATTATTATAGAGTAGAGAAATCCAGATCGCGAGTGAATTTAAAGGATGTAAGAGCATAAGATAATTGTGAAATAGGCAATCAAATAAAGTTGCCACCATTTTTAACAGCGCAACAAAAAGAAGATTTTTAATTAGAAATCTTTCAACTGTATTTGAAAGTTTTATCATTTTAAGGTCGCGCATGTGAGTCATTGTCGACAACATTGCAGGAAACAATTGATGAGAATCGACACTTCATTACGATTGGAATAGACTTGACAATCTGTTTTTAGATGCCAATATTCCCTTCGGCAAAATTGAATTGAATCGAATATTCACCACAGACGAGACTTGGGTGCACTACTATACTCCGGAGAGTAAACGCGCGTCTATGGAGTGAAGAAAGAAAGACGAAGGCGCGCCAGTTAAAGCGAAGGTTACACTTTCAGCGGGGAAGGTGTTGTGTACCGTGTTTTGGGACATGAGAGGAGTAATTGCGGTTGATTTTCTCACTGAACAACGAACTGTGAACGCGCAGTAATATAGTAACCTGCTAAAAAACACGGTGAAACCTGCCTACAGATCAAAACGACGCGATATTCCAATCCGTAGTGCGATATTGCTGCAAGACAATGCCAGACCGCATACAGCTCGGCTTACGATGGAAACATTAAACGAATTGGGTTGGGAAGCACTGGAACACCCTCCTTATAGTCCCGATTTGTCGCTATGCGACTATTATTTATTTGGTCCATTGAAAAAAGCACTTGGCGGACTGCGATTCGAAAGAAATGCGGAGCTAGAATCCTTCGTGCGCGAATGGTTACGTAACAAGCCGAGAGATTTTTACGAAAAAGGCATCCGAAAGCTTTCGGAGAGGTGGCAAAAGTGTGTAGAGTGTGACGGAGACTATCTAGAAAAACTGTAAAAAAAATTCAGCTCTGTAACTTAATAACAAAATTTTTTTATAGCGAAATTCTGGTTTATATTTGAACCACCCTCGTAGATCAAACAACAAGTACATAGCATCAGTTTTGAATTAAGAACACAAAACATTGGTACGACGAGCCGTATTATCCGCAAAAAATAATTGAGCAAAACGTGTGAAATAATTTTCTCGCTAGTGTTTTATAGTGGAGACGCTTTGATAATACCTTACGGTTTATGTATCCAAACTCGTAATGCAAACATAAACACTGATCTACAAAACAAAATTTTCGAGTAAATCTCGTTTAACAATTATTGATATCGAAAGAGTGTAAGCGAGTTCCAGGGTTCTTGATAATGCAACAATCGACAAAGAGTCGTACTTTCGAACGCTTTAAAATTTCATAGTGTGTGTGAGGCAAAAGGTCTTCATACCTCAGGTCACCGAAATCGGACTCAATCATAATAGCAAATATCATATTTTCATGAATCGCCCATCTTTCGGGAAATTTGTGGATTCCTCACCAAAAAAATTTTGCCTTTGGACGCGAACCAGTCATCGAGCCATTTCTTCACATCTTCATATGTATTGAAGTGCTGCTCAGCGAGTGCGTGGCCCATCGATGAAAACAAGTAGTAATCGGATGGTGCGAGGTCTGGTGAATACGGCGAGTGGGATAGGATCTCCCAGTTGAGTGCATCCAAGTAGTTACGCACCAATTGTGAGGTGTGCGATGGTGCAGTGTCGTGCTGGAAAATTAACTTGTCGTGTCGTTCCTTACATTCGGGCCTTCTTTCGCGTATTGCACGGTGCAATTTGATTAATTGTTGGTGGTAGCGATGTGCGGTAACCGTTTCGCCCGGTTTCAGCAGCTCATAAAAAACCACACCTGCCGGGTCCCACCAAGCGCACAGCATCGTCTTTTTTCGAACCGATCTGGTTTGGCAGTGGATGTCGACGGTTAATATCAAAATTCTAGTGTCGAATCGTTGAAAAAAGGTGTGATCCAAGTGAAATCTTTGCTTGATGATTGAACTATCCTTGTTCTTAGAAGCAAGCCTGGGACTTCTCCTTGTCTCGGTGCCGACATGGATAAAGAGCAATAAATAAAAGGGATAATCCATCGGGGCTAGCCATAAAGACGCATGTGTTTACCAGTTGTGTAGCAGCGGAAACTACATGGCAATTAACAATTACCAATAGACTATTGGTAACAAAATGCACGGGAGTAAATGATAAGATGTGACTGGTTATGTGTGTGAGTATGTGCAACGGCTAGTTCAGGCGGTTTCCCGAATATAGAGATAATCCTGACATATTAGTCGTTAATCGCACGTTAGGCGAGGCAGGAAGTTGTTCCGCGACGGGTTCGTTTAGCAGAAGTGAACTGTAAACTGTAAACTGTAAACTGTAAATGTGGAAAGATGCATACTTGGGAAATCCTAACATCCAATGAAGAGAAGGAGTCATAAAAAATATCCTTGAGCAAGGCATCATTCGAAAAAAACTGTTGCCTAGTATACAAGTATCTTCTTTATGTTCAACTGATTCAGATACAGTTATTTTCATTTTACTCTAGAACGTCGTTGAACTTTTCCTTATTGTGTGTTTTTGGTGTATAATACAACATAATTTTTAATTAAACTTGTGCTTTACTCTTTGCTTTTCTTTTTCTAAAAATAAGTCCCTCGTCAAAAAAAGTCAAGTTTGAAAACATTTTTTTAAAATTAGTAGTGATAAAGTGGAGTGCAAAATAAGCAAAAGATATTTTAGATATAGTGACAATACATTCAATATGAATGATCACATTAAACGGAAGCACCCTACACTAGTGCAATCTGAAAGTGTTGTGGCAGACAGAGCAGTTATTGAGGAGGAGCAATCCGAAGCTCACTGCTCGCCTCATTTGCAGGCTTTACCAGCCTCAACCTCTCAGGCAATTGCTTCAACAGCCTCTGATTGCAGAAACATCAAATCTTCGCTAGGAAGTTCAAAAAGGCAGTGGTTGCAAACAACCCTTAGCCATAAAACAGTTGATTTGCCTGTACACAAAAAAAAATTGACGAGTGCGTAATGGAGATGATTGTTGAAGATTTTTAACCGATATCAGTTGTGGAAAATAAAGGATTTAACAAACTGATAAATTTGCTGGAGTCTAGGTATAAACTTCCAAGAAGAAGAACTTTGGCCAGAACGCAACTTCCTAATTTGTACGGCAAAGTAAAGGAACAAATTCCAAAAAGCCTAGATGATGTCTCTCATTTGGCATTTACAACTGACATATGGACCTCAGAAAACACAGAAGCGTATATAACAGTTACCTGTCACATTACGCATAATATCGAAATGAAATCTTTTGTACTGTGCACAAAAAAATTAACCCAGTCACATACTGGCAAATACTTAGCTGAAGTGGTTAAAACTATTTTTTCTGAATGGAAAATCGAAAAGAAAGTGTTTGCGGTTGTAAGTGACAATGCGTCGAATATGAAAAGTGCAGTACGGAATTTAAATGTTGAAAGTGTTTTTTGCGCAGCACATACACTAAATTTGGTTGTGACTGATGCAATAAAAGCAAGTGATCCATTAACAGCTGTTTTTATGAAATACCGGAAAATCGTTGCACATTTTAAAATGTCTGTTGTGTCATCAGACAAACTAGAAACAACCCAGAAGCAAATGGGCCAAAAGAAGGACGTTGCTACTAGATGGAACTCCACTTTATTGATGATTGAAAGGTTAATAGCCCTTAAAGAAGCGCTATCAGCAACATTAGTAGCTTTACCAAAGGGCCCTGAGTCGATACAAAATGGAGTGGAATATTTTAGAAAACTGTGTTATTTTATTGAAGCCCTTTGAGGCAGTAACAACAGAACTATCTGGTGAAAAGTACGTCACAGTTTCAATAATAGTACCGATTGTGCGTGCTCTACAAAATTATTTACAAAACCATCGATGCTCTACAAGCGAAGGAAATGTTTTACTGCAGCAATTAACTTCAGAAGTAACATCCAGAATGACTTCATACGAGAGCGCCAACATTCCTTCTATGTCAACTTTCGTGGATCCTAGATACAAAGATATTGTATTTGGAGATCCATCAAACGAAGCCGCAGCTGAGAAAAGAATAATTTCTAATTTCGTTTGTGGAGGAAACAGTGAATGAAGGAGCATCAACAAGCAGTGCTGCACAAATAACACCAAGCAGTGATTGCAGAACCACGTTATGGGCCTCTTTTGATAAAAAAGTTTTAGAGTTAAAAAACAATGGCTGCTCAGCTCCCGATAATTTAACGATTTTAAAAAGCTATAAGGATCTTCTCCATTTATCAAGAAGTGAAAATCCCTTACATTTCTGGAAGGAGAATTATTTAATGTTTCCGAAACTCGCAGAGGTTGCTTTGAAATTTTTTTGTATTCCAGCCACTTCTGTTCCATCTGAATGAGTATTTTCAAAAGCCGGCTTGATTACAAAAGATCGCAGAAACAGGATCAACGAAAAACATTTAGATACTCTAATTTTTTTTAAATCATAACTTGAAATTATCAAAATAAAGACTGTCTGTTTTTTATGTGTTATGTATATTAAATTTAAAGTTCTCACGACTTTAATATGTATTAACTTTTTGGTTTTGGTTAAGAAATTCATTAAACAATGGAAGTAACAAAAAAAACACAAATACAATATTTTTCTTATTTTCTATGGCTTGTGTAAAATTTTCAGAATCTTTGCAATGCATTCCGAATACTTAATACTGCAAATTTTCTTGTGCAAGACTTTGAAACTCGTTCCAAACTAGTTGGATAGGTGAAACATTTGCGTTACATTTTCTATTTCGTATGTCGCCAACACTTCATTCTCTACATTTGCCTATCTTCAAAATATTCGAGATAATTTAACAGCTGTCAATTTATTTAAAACAAGAACTTTAAATATGGGGCAGAGAATAGCACACAAGATCTAAAGAAAGTTGATCATCTATGGTGGTATTTACAAGGCTGACTTGAAACATTCCAAGTTCGAAATTTTGAACTGGTTTCGAGAGCTTGAGCGCGCTTATGATTGACAAATTTCAATGAATGTTTACTCGAAATCGGACCGATTTAGTTGTGTGCAAATTGCAAATGCGAACAGTCAAAACGATCGCTACCACTACATACACAAGAAAAAAAATTAATTCTTCGAGCCAGAATTATCTACATGCTTAAATTTCAAGTCAATCCAACAAAATTTTCTGATCGCCTCGCCTCGATCCGAAAGATGCAGCTTGGACACTTCAAACACACTTCAAGTATATTACATACATATAAGCACCACTCAATTTCTGTGACGTGACGCGATGTCCATCGCCCACTCACAAGGTGGTGTTCGCTTTGCCACATTTCCATAAAACCCAAACTATCGATAGCGGTTTTCATTCATTCGGAAAAGTTATTCGATAGTCTCAAGCGATCGTCATTTTCATTCATTGGCAAGATTTATTCGATAGTTCCTGGCGATAGTTTTTTTCATTCTCCAGAAAAAGTTATTCGATAGTAAAAACTATCGAATATCTTTCCGATAGTTATTCGATAGTGCCCATCACTAATCACTATAAAAGTCTTGAGAAGTAATTATCTGGAGGACTTAAGTTAGAGTGATTGTATAAGTTTTGAGAAATTGTTCTCTGGAGGACTTGAGGTAGAATCACTACACAAATCTTGAGAAGTAATTATCTGTAGGGCTTGAGTTAGAGTGATTGTATAGGTGTTAAGAAATAGTTCTCTAAAGGACTTGAGTTAGAGCGATTGTTTTAGTCTTAAGAAGTTGTTCTCTAGACTAAATTTACCAAGAAAATATCCTAACAAAAAGTAAAATTGGTTATGTTTCGAGGTGAATGTCGAAAATAATTAAATTTTGGTTGTCCGTCTTCAATTTTGCTGCTGAAAAAACAAAGTCGAGAGCAAATTGCTTATTGCGTTTTATATTCGGTTAAATAATTCAATCCTTGCTGTTTCGGCGACGTGTTTTTTACTCGACAAGTGTTCTCTTTGTGCCCCGTTTGCACTTGGGAGCCACATTTGCAGCACCCTTGTGTTTATTGCAATTAATCGCGTGAACGTTATTTACCGCGTTGTCCCATTACTCGCGTAAACTTTGCGTATTTACAAAATTAAGATCCAAATACGTTTTAAAAGCGTATTTGCGGAATCATGTCGGATTCCGTCGACTGCATTTATTTTTATTTTTTTTTTATAATTATTTTCGCTTCAAACCACTTTGGGAGTGTTTCTTTTTTCTTTTTAGCCGGTTTCCGTTCGCTTTTCAAATGAAGCCACTGTGCAAGAAGTGCAATGTGCAGTTCAAAGTCCGTAGGGCTCTCGCAGACCATCATACGGCGGTGCATGCCTCCATTCCAGCAAAGTGCATAGTAGAATGTATGAATGAGTAGATTGTTCGAAAGCTTTCTCCTCTTCTTCTTCCTTAAACAGACACTCTAGAACCGTCCACTCCACCTCCAAACCATTTCGATGCGGGGAATGCGGTAAGCAATTCTCGCCTCGACATCATCTTGACCGGCATACCGGCCTACGTCAAGCACATCTCCCTTTTCCTTGTCCAAGACAAGGACACCTGCTGGCATTTTGGCTGCAGGAACATTTCAATAACCACCACTCTCCTAATTTCCAGCGTCCCATCTTCAAATGCTTCATCTGTAAGCACAATTTTTCGTCCCAATCGTGTCTGTCCCGTCATATCCTGCATGGTCCCCACGATAAGAAACTATTCCCTATCGTGTGCCAGAAGTGGGGCCTTCTCTTCCCTGCGGAAGGGGAGCATAATATACCTCGGCCGGCAGAGGGAGGCATCAGAGTTCCCCCGAACGCAGTCCATCATTCATCATCATAATAGTTCCGATAGGCCTGCTAGAACGTTGCTAATTGTTTAATATAAATAATGATAAGTAAGTAAATAATATAAAATGCTTAATTGCTACGTACTTGCGGGAAAACCCTTCGGGATGGGGGTTAACGCTCGGATACGATACCTCGTGGATCGAATGGAAACCCGCAATTAAATTATATATATAATATTTCTTATTATATTTATTTTATATTCTGAATTATTGGTTTGTTAGTCCAAGTGTCCTAAACTGCACAGCGCTGCGCCAATGTGTACAGCAGTAATAATTGTGATCCGCTCAATGGTCTCCACAATTGGATTGCCCGGTTCGATGATTCCCCCTTCCTTCCTTCGACTTCGAATTATTCGTATTATTAAACATCGTACCCCTTTAAAATGGCAAATCATTGCATCTAATAAATTTAATGCTTCAGACCTTGTCTTATACTTACTTTTATAAGTTCATCAAAAAAGTAGAATAGGTACATAATGTAGAATAGGTACATAATGAATTTTCACAAAGACTAATTCTATTTTATGCTGGCAATGTTTAATTCTTTCTTTTGGGTCTATGCGCACACTCTTGCATGCCTGTTGAGACGATTTCATGGAAAGCACGTTGTTTTGTAGAGAGATATTGAACCACATCTTGAGTGTAGCCTACCTTGTGTAGGTTTTTTAAGTGTAAAATCTGTTTATATACTGTTAGAATGGCATCGAAGCGAAAAATCGATTTCGCTGATAGTAAACCAAAAAAAAACAAAAGCGTGCGATAAATTTCGACGAAAAATTAAAAATTATACGTAAGTATGAAGGCGGAATGACGATTACAGAAATATCTCGTGAAATGAATCGACCTATTTCAACTGTTAACACCATATTAAAATCGAAAGTTCGCATTGTCGAAAGCACAAAAAATGCTTCATCATTGAAAGGGTCTATCATTACTAAGGCTAGAATAGGTCCGACATCAGAGATGGGCAAAATGTTGCACCATTGTATCGAGGAGATAATAATTCAACTGGACAAAGGAGAAACCACGGCAAACCTGGCACGGGCGTTGATCAACCATCTACGACATCGAAGTCAACCGTGATAAAATCCTGGAATACGTAAAGACTGCTGGGAGAAACTTGAAGAGAAGAAAGACAGTTAAAACTAGTGAGTGTCCGAAAATAGAAAACGCTTTATTTACATGGTTTATGCAAGAACGTGCCAGGCATGCACTATCGGGTAACATTCTTCGTGAAAGAGCAAAACATTTTTACGAAAAAATAACGAAAAAGAACGATTTTGGAACTAACGATGGCTGGCTTGATAATTTAAAAATAAGTTTGGGATTCGTATTTTAACTTTAACGGGCGAAAAAATATCTAGTGATGCGTCAGCTTTGGACTCCTCTCTGGAAAAATTTGAGTTAAAAATTCAAGAATTAGATCTTCTGCCAGAGCAAGTTTACAACGCGGATGAAAGTGGAGTGTTCTGTAGGATGTTACCGCATAAGACCTTTGTGCACTCATCCGAACAAAGTGCCCCTGGAAGAAAAATGTCAAAAAACAGATTGACTTTCATGCCGTGTGCGAATTCCACTGGCACACACAAATTTCCGTTGCAGGTTGTAGGAAAAACCGAGCATCCAAGGGCATTTAAAAACGAATCTTTCTTACCCTTCACATATAAAAACCAAAACAAAGGATGGGTTACTCGAGAAGTTTTTGCTGAATGGTTCAAGCAAGATTTTACACCGGCTGTGAGAAAATTTCCAAAAGACCATAACTTGCCTGCTAAAGCGTTGCTACTTCTGGATAACGCACCAGGACACCCTAAAGCAGACGATCAACACTCCGAAGATAAGCAAATTCATGTCTCCTACATGCCTCCAAACACCACACCGCTCTTGCTACCCATGGACCAAAATGTAATCTTGCAAATAAAAAGGAGTTACAAAAAATCACTGCTTTCTGATATAATAATAAAAACTGATGGAATAAATATTTTGTTTAAAAAAACCAACATTAAAAACGTAGTTGTCAATCCAGCTCACAGCTAGGATAAAGTTAAAAGTGACACTATTCACTTCACTATTCATTCGATTCAGAAGCCATGGTTAGCCATTCTGAAGAAGTTAATTCGGCTTTAGAATTGACTTGCCAATTTGTGCAAGAGCTTTCCGAGAAATGTGAGTCTTAACCTGACAAACGAGGATATCACAGATTGGCTTTAAGGAACAAACGAGGAAAATTTTCTGTGACTAACGAAGAAATTCTCAACCAAATTCGATCGTAAGACGAATATGATGATGACTTCGTGGTTTCGATTCGGCGAACTGTTTTCAACAGCAAAGCTTTTAACGCTCTCAATGTATGCACCAAATGGGCTGAAGAGAAAGGCGTCCCATGAAACTATTGATTTAAAAAAAGAGCGGAAAAGAGCCGAAGGAAGCCGTGAAAAGATAATTTAGAGTGCTATCCACTTTAAAAAAGTTTATTAAATATAATACACCCATGCCTTCCTCCAGTTTAGTTGTGTAACTATGTTGAATTTACTTAAATCGCACAAAAGAAATTAAGAAATGTCATTTAAATCAAAAATTTTAAACCGAAATGAAATCATCGCCGAACTGAAACAACATGGCTTCGAAATTAAGACCACCCAGAATGTATTAAATAGATTCAAGCAACCGCAGCCGATGTTCAAAATTGAACTTATACTAGAGGCTAGCAAAATTGTTTTGTTTCATTAAATCACGAATGCTCATCTCAATGTAATATTTCAGCTCAGAGATCTGTATTAGACCCAATTTTAGACAATATATACACAAGTGATATCCCTAATTTACCATTGTGTGAATTTGCACTCTTTGCTGATGTACTGCTCTTTATTCATACTCGTTTTTGAACAAATCGATTTTGGTGATAAAGCGGTTTTACAATATCAGTGATTAACCTTAATAACTGTTCAAGCTGTAAAAAAGATATGAAATCGTGTGATGACTTTTTCACCTGCGACAAGTGTAGGTGTCCACAGCACTCCGCGTGCTCTGGTCTATTCAGATCAGCTGTTGTATCGCTCAAATCACCCAATAAGGCATTATTTATTTGTACATTTTGCACGAAAAAAGAACTGCAGATGGAAAAGATGTACGTTCTGGTAGAAAATCTGAAACAAGATGTTGATAAAATAAAGGAGGAAATTAAAGCCATTAAAGAAAGACCTCCTATTGTTTTAGAGGATCTGGCATCTGAATTGGCGGACAGAGCTAGGAGAACAAACAATTTAATTGTTCACGGAATCGTCGAGTCCACATTGCAAAATGATTTGAATGACACTGTTGACATATTGAATAAAATTTCCGGTTCAAATTCCTTCGATGGTGATAACATTAAAACTATTAGACTGGGGAAGCCTAGAGAGAACCACAATCGGCCAATTAAAGTTATTTTAGCAAGTGCGGATACAGTTATGAATGTGCTAAGGAACAAATATAAACAACAGCACTTTTTAAAACAAATAAATGTAAGGGTTGCTGCTGACCTCACGATTAAGCAAAGAAACCATCTTAATGATCTGAGAGTAAAACTCAACAATATTAAACTCACGGAGCCCTCAGCTTACATAAAATACTTGAACGGGTGTCCTAAAATTGTTTTCCCGCAACGTTCAAAAAACTAAACAACAGATTCTTCTATCAGAAAGAAAAGAAAAGCTAATTATAATGATATAAACAGTTCTCTGCGTGAAGTAAATTGGAATAACTTAGAATGTCTGTCAGTTAATGATGCTGTTAATAATTTTTCTGTTGTCTTGCAAGGAATTATATCAAAATATGTGCCTAAATGTTATAGTCGTGACGATGGTTTCTCACTTTGGTTTTCTTCTGAGCTAGAGAAAAAAGTACGTGATAAAAAAGTTGCGCATTCAATATATAAAACAACGGGAGCTCTTTCTGCATATAAATTGTTTTCAAAAACTAGAGCTGAATGTAAAGTTATATTGTCGAAAGACTACAAATCCTACATGAACAATCTTGAATTGAAAGTGTAATGCAACAGGAAATACTTTTGGAAACATATCAATAACCTTAAAAATGACGGCACATCACCAAATTCTATGCGCTTACATGGTGAGCATAGTTTCGATCCACTTCGCATCTCCAATATGTTTGCTTCCAGTTTCTCATCAAATTTTTCATCCGCTCTTAATAACTATGATCCACCCGATTCTGGCCATAACTTGAACATCTCTAGTCTTATCATAGACCTCAAATCCAGAGAAAAGAAACTATTAAATCTAGATGTGGATAAAAGTTGTGGTCCCGTAATTTAGCCTATCCTCTTCATCGCATTTTTAACAAATCATTAGCTACAGGGTATTTCCCGAGTATATGGAAAAATAGTCTCTTAATTCATATTTACAAATCAGGAGACAAATCAAATACTGCTAACTATCGTCCTATATGTATCCTATCAACAATTCCGAAACTCTTTGAGAGCCTGGTATGTGATCATGTTACTCCTATACTAAGTCCAATTTTACTCACTAACCAACATGGCTTCTGCAAAGGTAAATCGGTAACAACTAATTTATTATTATACCAAAATTATATTTTGAAAGCCTTTGAGTTGCATTCGCAGGTGCATTCAATATATAATGATTTTAGTAAGGCATTTGATAGTGTTAATCATTGCTTGTTGATGAAAAAATTTAAAATAAATGGATTTTCAGGAAGTTTATATCTTTGGCTATGTGACTATATTAAAAACCGAATGTTAATTGTTAATTTCCAAGGAAGTTTTTCTAATCCCATTCCGGCTACATCGGGGGTTCCTCAAGGATCCCACCTGGGACCATGTTGTTCCTCATATTTATTAATGACATTGATTCGGTTTTCAAGAATGTTGAGTTCCTGCTTTTTGCTGATGATTGCAAAATGTTTAAAAAAATTTCATGTCATGACGATATCATTAAATTACAAGCGAATCTTGATCGTTTTCAGAACTATTGTCATAATAATGAACTAATACGTAACATTCATAACTGTAAGTTTGTAATTTTTAACAGATTGGGCAATGAGTTCAATTCTTCTTACTCAATTAAAGATAATTTGTTGGAACGTATTTATTCAATTAAAGACCTTGGAATAGTTTTTGATACAACCCTTAATTTTAAAAGTCATATAAATTATATTGTAATCCATTCCAGGAGAATGCTGAGTTTTCTAATAAGGAATACTAAACATTTTTCAAATAGCAACACTGTTAAAATGTTGTATTTTGCTCTTGCGAGAAGTAAACGGGAATACTCAACTATAATATGGTCTCCATCTTATAAGTTTTATAATGATATAGAAAGGATCCAAATTTTTTTAAAGGTATAATATATATATATATATATATATATATATATATATATATATATATATATATATATATATATATATATATATATATATATAAAGTGAAGTCAGAGCTTTATCTCTATGACGGTAGATGGCAGCGTAAGTTATCTCCATTAGCGGAACAGCTGTTTTGCTTAACAACACAATGACGTAAGTCTGACTTACACCACTTTGTTTGTAAACGATTGTTGATTTCACTCTGTTGACTGGTCACGCGTGTGTATTGTTTTGTAGTGAAGCAATGTATTTTGAAGAAACTAATGATGATCCGGGCTGTTTCAATAAATGGGTCAATCCGTTGTATTATAACTCATCCAAAAATGGTTGGATGACAAAGGGAATATTAACCGCAAGGTTTCACGAGTCTTTTGTACCTGAGGTAAATTTTTGTTATTTTCGGGGTTTTTTGTTTAAAAATTAGGTACTCTAGGTTCGCAAATTTCTTATTGAAAAAAACCAAGAACCGAAAGCCATGTTGTTATTGGATAACTGTCCTGCTTATCCAACTTCACTTCAGTCTAACGATGGATGGATTTTTACAAAATTCCTACCACCAAATGTCACATCACTTATACAGCCAATGGACCAAGGAGTGATTCACTTGACAAAGTTGCACTATAGAGTTTATTGAGTTCTGTTATAGTGACAGAAAACCCTATCGAAAAACTCAAACAAACGTCTCTTAAAGATGCTGCTAAACATCTGGACATCGATTAGCAGGCAATAACCAAAGAGTCCATCAAAAAGTCATGGAAGCAAATTTTATCCACTGAAAATCACCCGGATGATGACGTTCCCTTGGCAGTCCTACAGCAGCGTTGGAGGCAATCAGATGATACCGTTATCCAAGATGTATCGACCTTAGTGAACCTCATTTTTTCAACTGTATGCTTTGAGCATTTATAGCAAAACATAACTTGCTAATAATTTTCATTTTTCTAATAGAATTTTATAACGGAGGTTGATATCTAAGATTGGAATCTTGATATCGGTCAAAATGATAAATATAGTATCGATGACGGAAATGAGGTAGATGAAGATGGAAATGAAGGCGTAATTGTCTCTGGATACACGACTTTGGAGCCGATTTTCAATTTCAAAAGTACTGCAATGGTGCCAAGAAAATGGAGCAAATTACAATGAAATTCAGACGCCGGAAAAAATAAACGGAAGGGCAGCTGTTAAGAGCATTCCCAAAAAACAAAGAACGTTGGATAATTATGTTTGCCAAGCATTCTCCTAAGTAGTCTTTCATATTTCTATACACAAAAACAATGAAAAATAATTATGTACTTATATGTAATACATAATAAGCAAAAAAACAGCGTTCGTTTATGTTAACATTCTACTTATATTAACCATCCCACTGCACGATATAATTAATATAAATGAGTGTCTACTGTATATATTGTAATATCGTACTGTGTTTCAGCAATCTTGGGCACCCTAACAAGCGGCAACCCCGCACCGCAAGCAGTCTCGAACACCAGCTACCCGACCGGTTCTCTAGAAAGAACCGTTGTCGGGTCCGGTCGGGTGTTGGATCGCTGGCGAAAGGAATGAAGCCTTTTTGGATGGGAGTGTGAATCGGGTCGGTTGCATGGAAAAAGTCTCCATTATATTTTTTTAAAGAAAGAAACGTTTTTTTATATTTGGGGGAATAATTGAGTGGTAAATTAAAAAAAAATCACACGAAATGAAGTAGAGCGCTGCTTCCGCGATATAAATGTCGGTGGTGGCTGCGGCGGCAAACGAACAAAAGAATATAGAGGTGTAACTGCTGTTAGTAGAACTTATTTATTTATAAAATTGAGACACCCACAAATTTTCCTTTTATTCTACTTTATATTTAAATAATTTCAAACAAATTGTTTCGTCCACTACTTGAGGACTTCATCAGTGATGAATGTGTTCATTTCCTAATTCTACCTTGAGATATTTCTACAGACGTTTTCAAAAAACTACGGATGAAAATATATCTCCTAATGCGTTTAAGGGTTGCGGACAGCTTACGGATTAACCTAATTACTATGCTCGCGTTTTAACAATTTCAACAACCAGGTAGAGCCGTTACCTGAATCGGTGTTCAGTAGATATAAAGTAGAATAAAAGGAAAATTTGTGGGTGTCTCAATTTTATAAATGAACAAAAGAAAAAACAAATACAGCGAGCGTCACGAGTGCATGCTGCTTATAGTGTCTTACGTCCCCGGAGCATGTGGAAACGTGCTGGAATAAATTAGTAGACTTGAAGAAGAGGCTCAGCGCGCAACACATGCCTACTTGGTAACCGCTAAGCTAAGGCAGGGTGGGCCCGGACAGTAATGTAGTGGACCTACACGTAGCTACACAATCAATCAGCATTTTACTATAAACTAAACCCACAAATCAATAATCAATGAGCAATCGTAGAATATACAAATGCATAATTTACGATCACCTTGTAATGCTCACTTTGCATACTCGTTTTGCATTACACATAATCTACTCACACGAAAGTCCAATTCATGTTGTCACTAAAAATAGACACATGAACGAATGTTTATAATAACCCATCGCGATCGCACTAGACTAAGCGGCGCCTAGCATTGGCAGGTGTAAAGTACACACAAAGTACGAAACCTGAGTAGTCATTACTCATGGACTATTATGAGTGTTGCATATTACTCATGGACTATTATGAGTGTTGCATTTCACTCATGGACTATTATGAGTGTTGCATTTTAAATTGGGTCATATGGAAAAATGCTGATCGATATTTTGATTGGTAGAATGAATTTACCATATTCAATTCTTCCAGTTTTAGAGTAGGGATTATGTATTAAGTAGAATAAAATATTAGAGTAGGGATTATATGTTAAGTTGTAAAAAGTGTATAAAAGTAAATTGTAGAAAAGAAAATATAGTCATAGTTAAAGCGTACTTTTGACTCGTTTTTATCAACGCATTATTGCCGTAGTTTGGCAAAACGCTCGAGCCGTAACTTGGCTTATGAAGCGCCTCAATTGTAGCGTAACCAGTCGCTAAAAGTAAAACTTAATAAAAATATCGGCTAGCTTGGATCTTGAATCCTGCGCCAGACATGTGGCAATTAACTTGCCGGTAGGTACCCCAATTTAACCCTGTTCCCTCACTAAAAGTGCGCTTTTCTTATACAGCGCTAAAACCCGGATCTCCCTAGAAGAATACAAGATCCGGCGTTCGGCGTCCAACACCGAGAAGGCATCTCCTGCGACGAGCTATCGTTTACAGGCCTATCTTTTACATGGCGATCCTGCAACCAACGATCCTGCAACCGACGATCCAGTAAACTTCGAACATCTGAAGGATGATATACCACAGCATACGGGAGACCTTGAAGACGGTGAAATAGCCAACATAACAACAGATGAAGAGTTCCACAAGGCATTTGAAAGATGTCTTATACGAGCACAAAAAACACCAGCGGCAACCTTACACGAGGAGTATGAGCTTAGCCCAAATCTACGAGCTCCACCATATAAGCCATCATCGCTACCTGGTCCACGTCCAAGGAAAATAGAGGACTTCGTGAAACAAAGTGGAATAAATGATCCACGTATAAATAAAATAAACCGTCGACAACGTGGAGAACGCAGATACAAAGAAAGGCGTGAAAAAGCTATACTCCACAGGCTAATACACATTTCGGCCAAGGAACAAAGGAGGCAATTTACGGAGCGGCTAAACAACCTTAAAGAAAAAAAATTTTTTTTTATAAATAATTAAATTGTATCATTTATATATTAACTTCTTTAAACAATGGGAAATAATTGCAGTACTCAGGCTAATATTTTTATAGAATACAAACAAACAATAAGTACAACAATTGTTTTCTTAATAATAATGGCGTGCCTATATCTTTATAATAATAGTCAAAAAAGGTACGCAAGGAAGATAGTAGATAGGAATATCGGATTAGGACGAAACAATGTATAGCTGAAAGTAATTCTAATTGTCCTCACAGATGTCGGTGGAGAAGATAAAACAGATATTGTCTGAATTACAAAATACTTTAATAAATTTAAAGAAAACAAAGACCTATACGGTCAAAACTCTTAAAGAGAAATTAGAATACGCAATCGATGCAGAAACTGTAGGTAAAAACCTTTTTAACGACATTAAGGAAGGCAATGAGATAGAACTAAAATCGACATTTTCATCAGTTTGTAGAAACCTAATTACAAGCCTGATACAACGGCTGAACGCTGCAAACATATTAGTAAAAATTGAAGACAATATCATCTACACAGAGATGGCAGAATTTAACATAGAAAGTGCAATCAAGATTATACCCACATTTGATGGGAAGTTCTCTGAACTAGAGACATTTTTAACTATAATCAAATTAATAGAAAACAAATTATCGGCAGAAGGTAAAATAGAGTTGCTGAATCTAGTTCTACATATTAAACTCAACACAAATGTGAGAACAGCAATAAACATTTCATCAATTACTAGTATCAATAATTTAGAAACAGAGCTACGACTCAGGTACAAAAATAATAAAACAGTACCCCAAATACATACACAGCTCGCAAGCATAACCCAGAAACGCATGCCCATAACGGCATACAAAGACAAAATATTATCTTTAATAAGTGATTTAAACCAATTACAAATTGGCACGTTAGGTGCAGATGTAAACCAAGCTGCTAAACAAGCAATACAGAGCATAAACGACACATATGCTCTTACCATATTCAAGAATGGTCTAAACGGTCAAATTAGGGACACTGTGTTCGCAGCACGACCACAGACTTTCAGTGAAGCTATCACATTGGCCACTGAAATTGAGAACAATGAATCTCAACCTTCAACAATTATGTACGTAAATAAAAATAACAAGTACAATAATTTTAATGCCAGAAGGCATAATAACCACAATGGTTATTATAATAGAAATGACAATCGTGGAAGTTACAATCAACCACGCAATAATTTTAATAGTAACTCCTATAGGACATATAATAGATACAATGATAGAAATTCTAACCCTACCAGAAATTTTAATAGAAATAAATTTGATAATAAAACAGGAAGATATAATAACAGTATTCATAATAACAGATACAACACTAGAAGGGTAAAATTGATAAACAACCAGGGAAACGTGACAAGTTCCCGAGAGGAATTAGGCAACCTCCCGGAAGAAGCATAGTTTTTGAAGCCAAAACAAAAAACAGTAATAAATACACTCTAGAAAATAATGTATACAGAATAACGGGTATGAGCACAAACTATATAAAAATATTTAACAAAAATGAACATAGATATCTACAACTATTAATAGATACTGGAGCCGACATCTCCATATACAAAAGTAATAATTTAAGTTCATATGATATACAAGCACAAAACAGGTGCAAACTCACGGGCATAACAAATGAAACTACAATGTCACTCGGAACTATCAAACTAAATTTCAACATTGAAGATATCATTATATCAAATACATTTCATGCGGTAGATGAGAAATTCCCTATCGAAACTGATGGCATTATAGGACGAGACATGCTAATCAAGTATATGTGCAAAATTGACTACGAAACGTATACCATATCCTTCAGTACACAAGACAGAGATATAGTGTTACCAATATACACTACAAAAGCTAACATGGCACACATAACTATTCCCGCAAGAACAGAAGCGATAATACCCATAGACGTAGAAAGATCGGAAGACAGCATAATACTAAACAAAGAAATCGAAAAAGGGATATTCTTAAGCAATTGCATAATTCCAGCGAAAGGTATATGTCATGTGAAAATACTCAATACTAACGATCATGACATAACTCTGAAAAACTTTCAAACAGAGGTAGAACCACTGAGGAATTATGACGTATTAAAGACAACTCGAAAATTTGACAAAAAACGATTAGGCGAACTATTAAACGTAATTAATACCAACAGTCTCGATGAACAAGCAAACAAGAGCTTGCAAGAAATTATTATGGAATACCAAGACGTTTTCCATCTGGAAGGTGAATACCTCACAAAAAATAATTTCTACCCACAAAAACTGAACACTTGCGACGAAAACCCAGTCTACATAAAAAATTATAGATTACCACAAACTCAGAATGAAGAAATTCTTAGGCAAGTACGGGAACTAAAAGATAATGATATTATCGAACAATCCACAAGCCCGTACAACTCTCCATTGTTAGTTGTACCTAAGAAAAGCTCGGATAACACCAAGAAGTGGAGATTAGTTGTTGATTTCAGAAAACTGAACGACAAACTGGTGAACGATAAATTTCCATTGACAAGGTTAGAAGACGTCCTAGACAAACTAGGTAGGGCAAAGTACTTTTCAACCTTGGATATGACTAGTTCGTTCCACCAGATTGAGCTAGAAAAAGAATCAAGACATTTAACCGCTTTTTCCACCAATGATGGACACTACCAATTCAAAAGATTACCTTTTGGATTGAAAATATCATCAAACAGCTTCCAAAGGATGCTCACTATTGCCTTAACTGGTCTAAGCGACTCAGCATTCTTATACGTAGACGACATCATGGTTTTCGGATGTAGCATGAAACATCATAATGAAAATTTAAGAACAGTTTTACAGAGACTTCGTAAGTACAATTTGAAGTTAAATGCAAATAAATGCAAATTTTTAAAATCAGAAGTAGGGTATTTAGGACACCTTATTACAGCAGATGGTATAAGAACAGACCCTGCTAAGCATGAAGTAATTAAAAATTATCCCATCCCAAAGACCGCGGATGAAGTGCGAAGATTCGTAGCTTTCTGCAACTATTATCGACGCTTCATACCAAACTTTGCAGAAACGGCAAAGAGTTTGAACTCTCTTTTAAAGAAAAAAGCACCGTTTGTTTGGGAAGAAGAACAGCAAAAAGCATACGAACTTTTAAAACGCAAACTGATTTCACCTCCTATACTTCAATACCCAGATTTTGAAAAACCCTTCATACTTACTACAGATGCGTCAAATTTCGCACTAGGTGCTATACTATCACAAGGAGAAATTGGTTCAGATCTACCAATCTCGTACGCGAGCAAATCCTTAAATAAGCACGAATTGAATAAACCTATCATAGAAAAGGAACTATTGGCGATACATTGGGGCATAAACTTTTTTAGGCCATATTTATATGGACGGAAGTTTATAGTCGTATCAGACCACAGACCTTTGGTATCATTGTTTACACATAAAAATCCATCTTCAAAACTTACTAGAATACGTCTAGATCTATCGGACTACGATTTCGAGATCATATACAAAAAGAGTAATATAAATACAAATGCGGATGCGCCGTCAAGAATACAAATGAACACTGAAATGCTAAGATCCATGATACCTCCGACAAACGATGAAAACATTAGCAAAAAGTTATTGGCGATAACAAGAAGTAAAACGAAAAAGGTACAAAGTGAAAATAAAAATACAGAAATCGACAAGCACAGTGGCAACCTAAACGAAGAGATTGATCACCTCCATGCGTTTGATTGCACTTCTTTGTCAGATATTAAAGGGGCGATGAAACTGAAATTTTATATGCTAGCTAGCAAGAAAAACAAGAAAGATGATATATCTATAACTAAAGAGAAAGATTTTATAGTAGTGCGCTACAGTGATAAAGTTGTTGAGAAACCAGTTTCCTTCAACGATAAGCTGAAAGTTCATGATAACAACAATGATAATTCATACACGAAATTAGTTTCTGTCATGAAGAAGTTGTTAATATATTCAAAGAACAATAGCATAAATGCACTATCTTTATCTTCTAATGATAATATATTCAGGTACGTACCGAGAAATGAATTCAAGAAATTATTTAATGCGTTGCAACGGGAAGAAAGTTATAAGTTAAAAATATTAATATACAGACCGCCCATAAGAATTCAAGACGTCAAAAAGCAAAATGAATTAATTATTGAGTACCACAATTCGCCACATGGAGGACATATAGGAGCACATAAAACATTGTTAAAATTGAAACAGAGATACTGTTGGAAGGATATGAAGAAAATGGTCAAAAAACATATAAACCAATGTGAAAAGTGCAAAATGAATAAAATAACTAAGCACACCAAAGAGAAAATGATAAAAACCGAGACTCCATCTACTAGCTTCGAGATTGTAAGCGCAGACATTGTTGGCCCGTTGAGAATTTCCAACAACTACAGATACATTCTCACTATTCAGTGCGAATTAACGAAATTTATAACTGCAATACCCATAGAGACTAAGGATGCTACCACAGTAGCAAAAGCTATAGTAAATAAATTTATCTTATTATACGGTCATTTCAAGATTCTAAAAACGGACTTAGGGACAGAATTTACAAACAGTCTAATGAAAGAAATATGCGAGTTACTACATATAAAACAAATATTTTCAACCCCTTACCATCATGAGTCGTTAGGTGTAATAGAAAGGAACCACCGCGTATTAAACGAATACTTACTGTCCTTCGTTGATAACAACAACTGGGACGAATGGATACCTTTCTATACATTTTCATATAATACAACTCCACATATTGACACAAATTATACACCTTACGAACTGGTATTCGGCAAACTATCCTATTTACCAAATGACATTTTAAGCGATTCAGAAGAAATATACAATTTAGAGAATTACAGAAATGAATTAGAAATTAGATTAAAAATGTCTCTAACAAAAGCAAAGGACTTAATTGAAAAAGCTAAAATGATTAGAACAAATAAAGAATGTTATTCAAAACCATTAAACATAGAAATAGACGATCTTGTTTTATTAAAAGTAGAGAACAGAAGAAAACATGAGAAACCGTATAAAGGTCCATTTAAAGTACTTAGTAAAAATAATGTAAATACACTATTGGAAATAGACAATAAGAAAAAATGGATACACAATAATAGACTTAAGATTTTCAAAAAAAAAGGGGAATAACAATGTATAAAAATATAATATAAGATATGTAAAAATACCTATAATAAGTCTCGATTTTGTACCCAAACTCTCACCTCAAAAGGTTAAGGGTGTAGTGGACCTACACGTAGCTACACAATCAATCAGCATTTTACTATAAACTAAACCCACAAATCAATAATCAATGAGCAATCGTAGAATATACAAATGCATAATTTACGATCACCTTGTAATGCTCACTTTGCATACTCGTTTTGCATTACACATAATCTACTCACACGAAAGTCCAATTCATGTTGTCACTAAAAATAGACACATGAACGAATGTTTATAATAACCCATCGCGATCGCACTAGACTAAGCGGCGCCTAGCATTGGCAGGTGTAAAGTACACACAAAGTACGAAACCTGAGTAGTCATTACTCATGGACTATTATGAGTGTTGCATATTACTCATGGACTATTATGAGTGTTGCATTTCACTCATGGACTATTATGAGTGTTGCATTTTAAATTGGGTCATATGGAAAAATGCTGATCGATATTTTGATTGGTAGAATGAATTTACCATATTCAATTCTTCCAGTTTTAGAGTAGGGATTATGTATTAAGTAGAATAAAATATTAGAGTAGGGATTATATGTTAAGTTGTAAAAAGTGTATAAAAGTAAATTGTAGAAAAGAAAATATAGTCATAGTTAAAGCGTACTTTTGACTCGTTTTTATCAACGCATTATTGCCGTAGTTTGGCAAAACGCTCGAGCCGTAACTTGGCTTATGAAGCGCCTCAATTGTAGCGTAACCAGTCGCTAAAAGTAAAACTTAATAAAAATATCGGCTAGCTTGGATCTTGAATCCTGCGCCAGACATGTGGCAATTAACTTGCCGGTAGGTACCCCAATTTAACCCTGTTCCCTCACTAAAAGTGCGCTTTTCTTATACAGCGCTAAAACCCGGATCTCCCTAGAAGAATACAAGATCCGGCGTTCGGCGTCCAACACCGAGAAGGCATCTCCTGCGACGAGCTATCGTTTACAGGCCTATCTTTTACATGGCGATCCTGCAACCAACGATCCTGCAACCGACGATCCAGTAAACTTCGAACATCTGAAGGATGATATACCACAGCATACGGGAGACCTTGAAGACGGTGAAATAGCCAACATAACAACAGATGAAGAGTTCCACAAGGTATTTGAAAGATGTCTTATACGAGCACAAAAAACACCAGCGGCAACCTTACACGAGGAGTATGAGCTTAGCCCAAATCTACGAGCTCCACCATATAAGCCATCATCGCTACCTGGTCCACGTCCAAGGAAAATAGAGGACTTCGTGAAACAAAGTGGAATAAATGATCCACGTATAAATAAAATAAAACGTCGACAACGTGGAGGACGCAGATACAAAGAAAGGCGTGAAAAAGCTATACTCCACAGGCTAATACACATTTCGGCCAAGGAACAAAGGAGGCAATTTACGGAGCGGCTAAACAACCTTAAAGAAAAAAAATTTTTTTTTATAAATAATTAAATTGTATCATTTATATATTAACTTCTTTAAACAATGGGAAATAATTGCAGTACTCAGGCTAATATTTTTATAGAATACAAACAAACAATAAGTACAACAATTGTTTTCTTAATAATAATGGCGTGCCTATATCTTTATAATAATAGTCAAAAAAGGTACGCAAGGAAGATAGTAGATAGGAATATCGGATTAGGACGAAACAATGTATAGCTGAAAGTAATTCTAATTGTCCTCACAGATGTCGGTGGAGAAGATAAAACAGATATTGTCTGAATTACAAAATACTTTAATAAATTTAAAGAAAACAAAGACCTATACGGTCAAAACTCTTAAAGAGAAATTAGAATACGCAATCGATGCAGAAACTGTAGGTAAAAACCTTTTTAACGACATTAAGGAAGGCAATGAGATAGAACTAAAATCGACATTTTCATCAGTTTGTAGAAACCTAATTACAAGCCTGATACAACGGCTGAACGCTGCAAACATATTAGTAAAAATTGAAGACAATATCATCTACACAGAGATGGCAGAATTTAACATAGAAAGTGCAATCAAGATTATACCCACATTTGATGGGAAGTTCTCTGAACTAGAGACATTTTTAACTATAATCAAATTAATAGAAAACAAATTATCGGCAGAAGGTAAAATAGAGTTGCTGAATCTAGTTCTACATATTAAACTCAACACAAATGTGAGAACAGCAATAAACATTTCATCAATTACTAGTATCAATAATTTAGAAACAGAGCTACGACTCAGGTACAAAAATAATAAAACAGTACCCCAAATACATACACAGCTCGCAAGCATAACCCAGAAACGCATGCCCATAACGGCATACAAAGACAAAATATTATCTTTAATAAGTGATTTAAACCAATTACAAATTGGCACGTTAGGTGCAGATGTAAACCAAGCTGCTAAACAAGCAATACAGAGCATAAACGACACATATGCTCTTACCATATTCAAGAATGGTCTAAACGGTCAAATTAGGGACACTGTGTTCGCAGCACGACCACAGACTTTCAGTGAAGCTATCACATTGGCCACTGAAATTGAGAACAATGAATCTCAACCTTCAACAATTATGTACGTAAATAAAAATAACAAGTACAATAATTTTAATGCCAGAAGGCATAATAACCACAATGGTTATTATAATAGAAATGACAATCGTGGAAGTTACAATCAACCACGCAATAATTTTAATAGTAACTCCTATAGGACATATAATAGATACAATGATAGAAATTCTAACCCTACCAGAAATTTTAATAGAAATAAATTTGATAATAAAACAGGAAGATATAATAACAGTATTCATAATAACAGATACAACACTAGAAGGGTAAAATTGATAAACAACCAGGGAAACGTGACAAGTTCCCGAGAGGAATTAGGCAACCTCCCGGAAGAAGCATAGTTTTTGAAGCCAAAACAAAAAACAGTAATAAATACACTCTAGAAAATAATGTATACAGAATAACGGGTATGAGCACAAACTATATAAAAATATTTAACAAAAATGAACATAGATATCTACAACTATTAATAGATACTGGAGCCGACATCTCCATATACAAAAGTAATAATTTAAGTTCATATGATATACAAGCACAAAACAGGTGCAAACTCACGGGCATAACAAATGAAACTACAATGTCACTCGGAACTATCAAACTAAATTTCAACATTGAAGATATCATTATATCAAATACATTTCATGCGGTAGATGAGAAATTCCCTATCGAAACTGATGGCATTATAGGACGAGACATGCTAATCAAGTATATGTGCAAAATTGACTACGAAACGTATACCATATCCTTCAGTACACAAGACAGAGATATAGTGTTACCAATATACACTACAAAAGCTAACATGGCACACATAACTATTCCCGCAAGAACAGAAGCGATAATACCCATAGACGTAGAAAGATCGGAAGACAGCATAATACTAAACAAAGAAATCGAAAAAGGGATATTCTTAAGCAATTGCATAATTCCAGCGAAAGGTATATGTCATGTGAAAATACTCAATACTAACGATCATGACATAACTCTGAAAAACTTTCAAACAGAGGTAGAACCACTGAGGAATTATGACGTATTAAAGACAACTCGAAAATTTGACAAAAAACGATTAGGCGAACTATTAAACGTAATTAATACCAACAGTCTCGATGAACAAGCAAACAAGAGCTTGCAAGAAATTATTATGGAATACCAAGACGTTTTCCATCTGGAAGGTGAATACCTCACAAAAAATAATTTCTACCCACAAAAACTGAACACTTGCGACGAAAACCCAGTCTACATAAAAAATTATAGATTACCACAAACTCAGAATGAAGAAATTCTTAGGCAAGTACGGGAACTAAAAGATAATGATATTATCGAACAATCCACAAGCCCGTACAACTCTCCATTGTTAGTTGTACCTAAGAAAAGCTCGGATAACACCAAGAAGTGGAGATTAGTTGTTGATTTCAGAAAACTGAACGACAAACTGGTGAACGATAAATTTCCATTGACAAGGTTAGAAGACGTCCTAGACAAACTAGGTAGGGCAAAGTACTTTTCAACCTTGGATATGACTAGTTCGTTCCACCAGATTGAGCTAGAAAAAGAATCAAGACATTTAACCGCTTTTTCCACCAATGATGGACACTACCAATTCAAAAGATTACCTTTTGGATTGAAAATATCATCAAACAGCTTCCAAAGGATGCTCACTATTGCCTTAACTGGTCTAAGCGACTCAGCATTCTTATACGTAGACGACATCATGGTTTTCGGATGTAGCATGAAACATCATAATGAAAATTTAAGAACAGTTTTACAGAGACTTCGTAAGTACAATTTGAAGTTAAATGCAAATAAATGCAAATTTTTAAAATCAGAAGTAGGGTATTTAGGACACCTTATTACAGCAGATGGTATAAGAACAGACCCTGCTAAGCATGAAGTAATTAAAAATTATCCCATTCCAAAGACCGCGGATGAAGTGCGAAGATTCGTAGCTTTCTGCAACTATTATCGACGCTTCATACCAAACTTTGCAGAAACGGCAAAGAGTTTGAACTCTCTTTTAAAGAAAAAAGCACCGTTTGTTTGGGAAGAAGAACAGCAAAAAGCATACGAACTTTTAAAACGCAAACTGATTTCACCTCCTATACTTCAATACCCAGATTTTGAAAAACCCTTCATACTTACTACAGATGCGTCAAATTTCGCACTAGGTGCTATACTATCACAAGGAGAAATTGGTTCAGATCTACCAATCTCGTACGCGAGCAAATCCTTAAATAAGCACGAATTGAATAAACCTATCATAGAAAAGGAACTATTGGCGATACATTGGGGCATAAACTTTTTTAGGCCATATTTATATGGACGGAAGTTTATAGTCGTATCAGACCACAGACCTTTGGTATCATTGTTTACACATAAAAATCCATCTTCAAAACTTACTAGAATACGTCTAGATCTATCGGACTACGATTTCGAGATCATATACAAAAAGAGTAATATAAATACAAATGCGGATGCGCCGTCAAGAATACAAATGAACACTGAAATGCTAAGATCCATGATACCTCCGACAAACGATGAAAACATTAGCAAAAAGTTATTGGCGATAACAAGAAGTAAAACGAAAAAGGTACAAAGTGAAAATAAAAATACAGAAATCGACAAGCACAGTGGCAACCTAAACGAAGAGATTGATCACCTCCATGCGTTTGATTGCACTTCTTTGTCAGATATTAAAGGGGCGATGAAACTGAAATTTTATATGCTAGCTAGCAAGAAAAACAAGAAAGATGATATATCTATAACTAAAGAGAAAGATTTTATAGTAGTGCGCTACAGTGATAAAGTTGTTGAGAAACCAGTTTCCTTCAACGATAAGCTGAAAGTTCATGATAACAACAATGATAATTCATACACGAAATTAGTTTCTGTCATGAAGAAGTTGTTAATATATTCAAAGAACAATAGCATAAATGCACTATCTTTATCTTCTAATGATAATATATTCAGGTACGTACCGAGAAATGAATTCAAGAAATTATTTAATGCGTTGCAACGGGAAGAAAGTTATAAGTTAAAAATATTAATATACAGACCGCCCATAAGAATTCAAGACGTCAAAAAGCAAAATGAATTAATTATTGAGTACCACAATTCGCCACATGGAGGACATATAGGAGCACATAAAACATTGTTAAAATTGAAACAGAGATACTGTTGGAAGGATATGAAGAAAATGGTCAAAAAACATATAAACCAATGTGAAAAGTGCAAAATGAATAAAATAACTAAGCACACCAAAGAGAAAATGATAAAAACCGAGACTCCATCTACTAGCTTCGAGATTGTAAGCGCAGACATTGTTGGCCCGTTGAGAATTTCCAACAACTACAGATACATTCTCACTATTCAGTGCGAATTAACGAAATTTATAACTGCAATACCCATAGAGACTAAGGATGCTACCACAGTAGCAAAAGCTATAGTAAATAAATTTATCTTATTATACGGTCATTTCAAGATTCTAAAAACGGACTTAGGGACAGAATTTACAAACAGTCTAATGAAAGAAATATGCGAGTTACTACATATAAAACAAATATTTTCAACCCCTTACCATCATGAGTCGTTAGGTGTAATAGAAAGGAACCACCGCGTATTAAACGAATACTTACTGTCCTTCGTTGATAACAACAACTGGGACGAATGGATACCTTTCTATACATTTTCATATAATACAACTCCACATATTGACACAAATTATACACCTTACGAACTGGTATTCGGCAAACTATCCTATTTACCAAATGACATTTTAAGCGATTCAGAAGAAATATACAATTTAGAGAATTACAGAAATGAATTAGAAATTAGATTAAAAATGTCTCTAACAAAAGCAAAGGACTTAATTGAAAAAGCTAAAATGATTAGAACAAATAAAGAATGTTATTCAAAACCATTAAACATAGAAATAGACGATCTTGTTTTATTAAAAGTAGAGAACAGAAGAAAACATGAGAAACCGTATAAAGGTCCATTTAAAGTACTTAGTAAAAATAATGTAAATACACTATTGGAAATAGACAATAAGAAAAAATGGATACACAATAATAGACTTAAGATTTTCAAAAAAAAAGGGGAATAACAATGTATAAAAATATAATATAAGATATGTAAAAATACCTATAATAAGTCTCGATTTTGTACCCAAACTCTCACCTCAAAAGGTTAAGGGTGTAGTGGACCTACACGTAGCTACACAATCAATCAGCATTTTACTATAAACTAAACCCACAAATCAATAATCAATGAGCAATCGTAGAATATACAAATGCATAATTTACGATCACCTTGTAATGCTCACTTTGCATACTCGTTTTGCATTACACATAATCTACTAACACGAAAGTCCAATTCATGTTGTCACTAAAAATAGACACATGAACGAATGTTTATAATAACCCATCGCGATCGCACTAGACTAAGCGGCGCCTAGCATTGGCAGGTGTAAAGTACACACAAAGTACGAAACCTGAGTAGTCATTACTCATGGACTATTATGAGTGTTGCATATTACTCATGGACTATTATGAGTGTTGCATTTCACTCATGGACTATTATGAGTGTTGCATTTTAAATTGGGTCATATGGAAAAATGCTGATCGATATTTTGATTGGTAGAATGAATTTACCATATTCAATTCTTCCAGTTTTAGAGTAGGGATTATGTATTAAGTAGAATAAAATATTAGAGTAGGGATTATATGTTAAGTTGTAAAAAGTGTATAAAAGTAAATTGTAGAAAAGAAAATATAGTCATAGTTAAAGCGTACTTTTGACTCGTTTTTATCAACGCATTATTGCCGTAGTTTGGCAAAACGCTCGAGCCGTAACTTGGCTTATGAAGCGCCTCAATTGTAGCGTAACCAGTCGCTAAAAGTAAAACTTAATAAAAATATCGGCTAGCTTGGATCTTGAATCCTGCGCCAGACATGTGGCAATTAACTTGCCGGTAGGTACCCCAATTTAACCCTGTTCCCTCACTAAAAGTGCGCTTTTCTTATACAGCGCTAAAACCCGGATCTCCCTAGAAGAATACAAGATCCGGTGTTCGGCGTCCAACACCGAGAAGGCATCTCCTGCGACGAGCTATCGTTTACAGGTCTATCTTTTACAGTAACACCGAAGTCCGGCGCGCCTCCGGTGACGTCTTCTTCTCTCGAGCAGTGACTCAGCCGCCCGAGAGTTAGTTTGCTCGCGCGGTTTCTCTTTCGTTCGCTTTCCGTCGGTTCTCGTCGGGCCCTTCGCTGGTAAAGTAGATTGAAATTTATCTCTCGGGTTGGCGTTGCATTCGCGATAATTTTTTTCGATGCGCGCGCGAGAATAATCTTAAAGTAACGTAGGAGATCGAGCCTCAGAAAGTTTGTTGTTTTTGCTTGAAGTCCTTAGGACTATTTTTTTGTCGAATTTGTAAATCGGGCAATGTAGATGGCTGAATCTCTCAAAAATGAGATTCGGGACTTGGTATAGGCAAACGTACCCATGACATTACGCGCCGAACAGAGCTGGCCTGCCAGAAGCCATCGCCGTCTAACCAAGTAGAGGCCGAGCCCAATTTGTCTACACGACTAACGGGTTCGTTGCCTCGTCCCAGGACTTAACGTCCAATAAGGCCAACGGGACGAGAGTCTCGTTGCCTTGCAACTTCGTCGCGATCTCGTTCGTGCTTAATTTTCTCATTACAATGGCGCCCAACCTGGGGCCCCAACAGCTTGTCTCCAGTCAGTTCACTGACTGGACATAGATCTTTTACGATCCAGAATTCCAATTTGGGGCTACCCAATCGCAGAGTGTTTGGACTTCATGAGTAATAGCTCATGCCACCTTTTGCTACAAGTGCAGGTCGTCCAAAACTCCTTCTTAATATTTTTTTTGTTCGCGAGAGGGACTTCCAACGTGTGTCCAGAGTACTTGTACTCGCAAAGAGGGCTGTCTCTTTCGTTTGAGAATACCAGCTTCTCTACCAGCTACTCGCCTTGACTTGGTCTCGTGAAAAGAGCCGGCCTGTCCTTTGCCTTTTTGTATTGGGAGTACCCTATATTTTTTTTAAATGCGGGATAGGTGTAGTGAGCCGCGTACACGGGATGTCGGGGGTCGCTGGAACACGAAGTACTGAGTGCTAAATCGCGCCGTGCGTTCGTCCGCTCTTCTGGCAGCTCGGAGTTGCCTGCTCACTCGCCTCGGTAGAGTTAGAGATTTTTTTTTTGTCGGGAATAAATTTTGTAATGAACTAATGAGCACTCTCGTCGGAGGGATGACGTCATTGGAGGCTATTTACTTCTGCCGGGGCCCTGGGTCTTGGTTGGGGCTGGAGGAATCGCACAGGAAACTCTCGTAAAATCCTTTAAACTCAAATTTTCAGTAATAACAAGCTATATAACTCGGCAGTTATATACATAAGTCGCATTTCATAACCAACTTACACATCTTTTATATACACACGCAACGTTCCTTTTCGTTGATACTTGTGATATTCATAGATATCATTACTAACGTTTTTTTTTGAAATTATCTTGTAGACATAATTGAAAGCTAAACTCACATTTTGATGTCGCTTCTTCATAGCCCGAAGGCAAGCAACATGGCACCAGATGCTGGTTGTAGTATCTGCTCCGAAAAAGGCGCGGAAGGCGAAATCTGGGTGCAAACACCATGCCTGCATTTCTTCCACGCTACCTGCATGGAGAAGTGGTTGAGCAGCCACCAGAGTTGCCCTTTGTGCCGGAGGACGTGTCAACCCCGCGACCTGAAGCTGTTTTCTGACCGGGTCCAGGAAGGAGGGGCAGGCCTTCCGGTAGACGGAGCAATGCAGGCACCCATTCTTAAACCTAAACAGGGAGCGAAGCCAAAACAAAACCGCTATCAAACTCGATTGCAGGCTTCGGCCAGTCAAACAAGGGATGAAGAAGAGGGATTAACGGGTAATCTAACCGATCCTTCTGAAATAACTGACTTCGCACCTGCAAGAGCGCTTAGTCCGCCCGAGCAGCAGCCAGACAATACTTCCGCAGCAACGGGTATATCTCTGGCCCAAATACAACGCTTTATCGAAAAAGGGGTACAGCAAGAACTAGCTCGCCGTAATCGGGAGGAGCAAACCCCGTTATATCAAACGTATTCGGAGAGGTCACCACAAGCACGACAAAGAGGGCCTCCCCAAGGGCCGCAAGATGCCTCTGGATGGAGAACGCAGTTCTCTTACCTTTCGTCGAAACGCGGCCTGACAGTAATTCAGAGTTGGAACGCGAAGTTCAGCGGGCGCAGCGGTGCTTTATTGGTGGATAAATTTTATATTTTAAATTCAGACTTTGACGAGGACGACCTTAAGAGGTAGCTTCGATTTACTGTGTCAACACCTTCATGTGCTCTTGGTGGAGGAAGCGGCGGAGTGGTACTGGCGATACATGCGCAGCGTAGAGCGCATCGACTGGTACGCATTTTGCCACGCCTTGCGGCAGCGTTTCGGCGATGGAATGTCAGAGATGGAGGTCCATGAGCTGATCCGCAGCCGTAAACAAGGAGCCCATGAGCCGGTCGATGTGTTTTGCGAGGCGGTGCTTCGACTCTCCGACCGACTGGTACACCCAATGGGAGAAGCCCATTTGACAGAGTTATTGCGCATGAACCTGAGACTGAACCTCCGTAATAGTGTACTCCACGTACCAATGTCCTCCGTACAAATGTTGAGAGAGTATGGAAGACGGCAGAAGCGATTGGACGTACTACGCGGCACTTTTAGGCCTCAAGTACGTGCGCAATATGGCCCACGACAGCTGGAGGAATTGTGCTCACGGACATACAACGAGCACGGATGCGTGTCAAACCATCGGAGCGAAGCAGATCGGATGGATAACCCCACTTTCTCAGGGAATTACGCCGAAGACTGTACGGTGGACGCAATGGAAAGAAACTTAATCTGTTGGAACTGTAGAGAGCCTGGTCATTTTTATCAGGACTGTATGGCAGCGAAAGCCGTCTTTTGTTATGGCTGCGGCAAACCCGACACATACAAACCAACGTGCCCTACATGCAGCGATCCAAAAAACGGGAAGAATTCGAGACCGCAACAACATCAGCGGCATCTCGAACCACGCCCACACCACCGTTAGCCCGTTCGCTAGCTGCGCACCACAAACCTTTTGAGGATAATTAAACAGGACTGCCTCAATCCCGTCAGGATTTTGAATAGGAATTCCCCTAAAGAGCCTCTTTTGCCTCCTTCTGAGGGCCCATTTTACTCTTTTACTTCTGAGGACGCATTTCGTTCACCGGCTTCCAGGAACTTTATGCCGCGTATGCCTTATCATATCCGGTTATTGGAATATCGCCGAGCCCGGCAGCGCATTTTTGATATGGAGGAGCTTCTCCCAAAGAAGCCAAAACGCTCGACCATGCGACTTCAGCGCTTTTGGGAGAGGGTCTTGCGCATCAAAAAACGATATGTAGCAGCAACGATTGTGGATCGCCCGAAAGCTGATTTCAGACCGTACGCCGACGTAAAACTATTCGGTGAAGAACTGGTTAGCGGGCTGATCGACACCGGAGCAAGCTTAAGCTGCATCGCGTCGGGTTTTGCGCGTTAGGTCCTAGAGCGATACAAGCACCGAGTGGAAAAACTACAACTGGGCCTAAGGACGGCACCCATCACAAGGCTGTAGGCCGCATCACAGGCACCATTGACTTCCGAGGAAGAATAAAAACACTCTCGTTTATAATCATCCCATCTCTGAGCCAAGACCTCTATCTGGGAATAGACTTCGTACGCCTTTTTGAGTTGGCAGCAGATTTATTCGCAAGGACAGTAGCACCAACTCCCACCACACTTAATGTACTGGATGCAGAGATTCTTCGTCACCACACAACCTAACTACAGCAGCAAATCCTCAATTCCGTCATCGCCAGCTTTCCGTCTTACGCTCGCGAAGGTTTGGGGCGAACAACGTTAATCACTCATGTGATTGATGTGGGACGTAACAAGCCCATCAAACAGCGGCACTTTTCCATCTCGCCAGCTATAGAAAAGGTGTTATATGCTGAGCTGGATCGAATGCTTGCGATGATTATTGAGGAGTCGCAGAGCAGTTGGTCGTCTCCTGTGACATTGGTGGTCAAACCTGGGAAAGTCCGAATGTGTCTGGACGCGAGAAAGGTCAACCAGGTCACGGTGAAGGATGCCTACCCTTTACCCCTCATTGACGGTATCTTAGGTCGACTGCCGAGAGCACAATTCATCTCCAGCTTGGACCTAAAGGACGCCTTCTGGCAGATACCACTTGATGAGGCCTCGAAGGATAAGACGGCTTTCACCGTGCCTGGGCGGCCCCTTTACCACTTTGTTACCATGCCGTTCGGACTGTGCAATGCGCCACAAACAATGCAACGACTAATGGACAAAGTGATTCCAGCACACCTACGCTTTCAGGTATTCATCTTCCTGGACGCTTTTCTGATTAACACCTCTACCTTTGACGAACATATCTCTGTTTTGCAGGAAGTCTCCGCAGCTATGAGAAAAGCTGGTTTGACCCTCAATGTAGAGAAAAGCAAATTTCTCATGCGAGAGGTAAAGTATCTCGGCCACATCATCGGCGACGGCACTATACATACTGACCCCGGGAAGGTGGAGGCCATCAAAGACTTTCCACGGCCGCAAACCGTCAAACAACTACGACGATTCCTGGGCATGTGCGGTTGGTACCATCGTTTTGTGCCTGGCTTTGCCGAGATAGCGACCCCACTCACAGAACTCCTTTCCAAGAGAAAGCCCTTTGTATGGGACGAGAACAGCATATCCGCTATAGTGATGTGTCGTTCGTGAACGAGTCGTTCATTATGAACGGCACACTTATGTGTGCTGTAACGAACGAATCTTCTTTTAAAGAGCGTTTCGTTCATCCAGTGTGCTTCTACGGTTGCCGTATGGCCAGCAGAAGGCAATAGCTCAAATATTTACTCTCTGCGTACAATTTTGTACGCAGGCGCGCGGAGCTGTGCTGAGCGGTCAAGTGTGCGATGTGCCCAAGTCGACGCACGTGTGCTTGTGCTTGAATTGATCATGTTAAACGGATCGAGTTTAAAATCAAAATTTCATGAATGATAGGAAATGAGAAATTGGCATTGCAAAGAAACTGCAACATAAATTTTAAAAGTTTGTGAATGAGATGCAAGCCAAAAATGGTTAATTGAATTAATTTCTTGTTGTGGCTAGTTTTAACATCCTTATAGAGCATTTAAAAACAAAGAAGTAATAATTTTTAAACATTTATTCAAAACAATAATACTAAATGAAATTCATACAAATTTTTAAAAAACGTTTTTCGTCACAGCAAATAATAACCGTAAAGTATAAAAAAGTATTAAATGAAGTTTGAATCATGGCAACATTTTATAAATTTACATTAAGGTACTAGTACAGTCTAGAATACAAAAAAAGCATGATTTTCAAGATTTTTTAAAAGCCATTTTGTTAATTACATCAATGCAATCTTTTACATAAAAAAAGTAAATATTTTTAAGTGTATAAAAAAATTATTTTTTATTGTTTTATTCCTTATATAAATTTTGTAGAGGACGTCAAAGTTTCGTACTTAAAAAAATCTTCCTAAATGGCAGACAGTTAATCTCAGAATTGGTAAGTCTGAAACAAAAAGTTTAAAAAGTATGTTATAAAAAGTGTTATTTTGTGTGACAATTCACCACCGAAAGTAAAAATTTGTTGAAAAAACAAAATGGCAGACTTTCAAAAAAAAGTTGAAATTTCAACCCTACTTTCCGATCATTATCCTTACATAACTTTTTTTTCTTCTTTTTTTTTTACAAAATGTGGTAAATTGTCATGTCCCATGAAGGGGCAAAGAAAATGATTCAAGATTTATTACTCTAAGTTTTATAGTTCCGAAGATTAACTGTCTGCCATTTGAAAAAACGTCGTTTCGAGAAAAATGCGTTTAAAGTTTTTTTTTCAATCTTTCTCGGTTTGGCGGTTTTACTCGCCTTTCCGTACGATTTGCTTGGAGCCATAATACAAAAAAAAATATCGACTACCAAATAGATACTGAGAGAAAAACACGTGAGAAACTTTGAATTTCAATTTGTATATAAAAGAAACTGGTATTTTGGAGAGGGGATCGACATAAACGCCGTGCGCTCGCGCGTTATTATATTTACTATAGAATTAAATATAGTTCAAATTTCTCTATCATATTTTGGGAGAATGTTTTTGAATGCCTAAAGAATCGAAATCAATAATAAAAAAAATTCGATTTTTTGAAAATTCTAGACTACTAGTACCTTAAGAAACAAAATTTTAGACACTTTGTCTCCTGTTAGACGATTTCTTCTGTCTGTTATTGTTTGCCCGGCTTTCGAAAAAATACGCTCCGATGGCACAGAAGAGGCAACAACGGATAATCTCCGTTTTGCAAGTTTGTAGAGCCGTGGATATAATTTTTTCTGTCTTCCCACCACTGAATTGGATCCATAGTTCTATCCAAAAGAGGTTCCTCCAAAAATTTCTCAACTTCTACAGAGCTTGCCACCTGAGGGTTCTTATTTGAAACCAATTTCGAAACGCTGTTATCGAAATCCATCCACAATTTCGAAGTACTTGGTTTATGACTTCTGATGACTTCTACTTCTTGCTCTGATGGGTCGCTTAAGATATGGCTTGGTAGAGATATGGAATTTATAATGTTTTTTTTAGTCATTTTTACGTATACTTCATTCGAAAATCCATGTCTTGAAACGCGAATCTAAGAACAAAGACTCTGTGAAAATTTCATTACATTCGATATTTTCGAATCTTTTGCTTAGTCTTTGTAACAAATCCTTTGTCATTGCTTTTATTGGATCAGGCAAATTTGGATTCTCATTTATAAAATGGATGCAGAACTTCTTTAATGCATTGCTGAGGATTATCACTTTCGATGCAGTTATTTGTTTCTCACTACTAATTTCTTCAGAAACATCTTTAAATAATTCGAGAACTTCGCAGCTTTTTTCAATTAAAATAATATCGTTATTTGTTATATTTTCAATTTGGGGGAAATTAATTGCTATAGTTGACATGAGAGGCTCTTTAACATGAATTATCCTCTTAAACATTTCAAAGGTGGAATTCCATCTTGTTATGACATCCTGCTTGAGTTTGAGTCGGTTCATTTCCATTTGTGACTGAGTTTTTCGTAATTTTTCGGTCGCCTGAGGACTTCTTTTAAAGAACTCGACTATAGATTTCACTTTTTTACGAATGCCATCAATATTTTCCAATGCACCTTGCACGATTAAATTTAATGTGTGTGCAAAACAAGGCACATGACTCCAGCCAGTTCTTCTAACTGCTGCAACTATATTTGCGGCATTGTCTGTTACAACAGCTGTAATTTTTGCAGATATCTCCCATTCATTGCAAACAAGCATTATTTGTTCAGATAAATTTACTGCCGAATGACTTTCTCCATATTGATAGCAATCCAACAAAACTGTCATCATTTTATTTTCGTTGTTAATGAAATGTGCAGTCACTGATATAAAACTTTCGGCATTTATGGAAGTCCAACAATCGGTTGTAATGAACACTGATTCAGCCAATCAAGAGTTTTTTTTACTGTCTCTTTTACCATGTTATAAATTTGCGGAATTAATATTTCTGTAACCGTTTTTTTGAAGGCAATTGATAATCAGGATTAAGAACTCGGCAAACGTTTTTAAAATTGGAACTTTCTACTATATGTAGGGGTAAAAAATCTTTCACGATTAATTCAATAATGGCTCGGTGTATTTCAGAACGTCTTTTTTCACTCATTGCTCGCCTTAGAAAGTTAGTTATCCCTTCTTGTGGCTTGGTTTGCAACTTACTTACTTCTTTAGACGAACCTAAATCGTCATGTAAAAATGTAGACGATGTCGAGGCAATAGCCGACAAATCACTTTTCTTTTCTATCGATTCTACTCTTTGGCTAATGCTTTCAACTCCAGGATGTTTTGACCGAATGTGCCGATTTAAATTAAATGTTGATCCACCTTTAAATGACAGTTTTTGAGAACAAAAACTACATTTTGCTGTATTTTCTCCAATTTCGGTGAAAAATGACCAAATAGAGCTTCCTTTTGGAAATGGTGGCTTAGGCATCCTCTGCAGGGAAATAGTACTGAATAGCAAAAAAAATACATTACATTACGACTTACACTTGAATTATGTATGAAACCTACGAACAGAGAAAGTGACTTATTAATTAAAAATGCTCGACACAAAATATTCTAAACACGTCAAAATGCGTCGCGCGAAGAACTGCACAGTATATTATATTCCTCGTAGCAATAGGTATGCTGGAGGAGCTGTAACCATTAATCGCTCAGAAGATGTGCCGTCTCAGAAAATTCTTGTGGACGCGCATGTGCCGCCACCGTCGCACATGTGCCGTGAGCTCACGATACGATCTATGCACAAGCAAGTAACGATGACGTTCATGTGGCGTCGTGAATTTTCATTCAAAAGAGCAATTGAGTGTTTTTCAATGATAAAATGAATATCGTTCATTTGAACGATCCGCTCTGAACGAATCTTTTGAGTGTGCTGAACGAAATGTGCCAGTATTGCTAAAGTGAACGAGAAACCCATCTCTAATATCCGCATTTGCGACCCTCAAGGACAGCTTGTGCGCCGCCCCGGTTCTGCATAGCCCAGATTTCAAAATACCGTTCGCCATACATTGTGACGCAAGTCAGCATGGTGTCGGAGCGGTGCTTATGCAGAAGAACTAAGACGGTAGTGAAGCACCGGTGGCTTACATGTCTCAAAAGCTTAACGCTGCTCAGAGGAACTACACCGTCTCCGAGCAGGAGTGCCTCGCCGCTGTTCTTGCTATAAAGAAATTTCGGGCCTATGTCGAGGGCCAGGATTCTGAAATCGTGACTGACCATGCCTCCTTGCAATGGCTGATGACATTGACGGACTTACATGGACGCCTAGCAAGGTGGGCATTGCGACTCCAAGGCTTCAAATTCAAGATCCTCCACCGAAAAGGAAGTCAAAACGTGGTGCCAGATTCGTTATCTCGTACCTACTCTCCAGAAGGTAACGAAATAGTTGAAGTAAGAGATGATCACCAAGAGATAGACCTCACTTCTCCGCATTTCGGGTTGGCTGAGTACACGAATATAATGCAACAGGTTAAGGACAAGCAGCATCAATATCCAGACATGCAGGTTGTCGACGGGTTCCTGTACCGGCGCTGTAAGCATTCGACCGGCAACGTCTCATTAGACCAAAACGACTAGAAGCTGTGGGTACCCAGCGCGCTCACCGACCAACTGATTAAAAGAGCACACGATCAGCCTATGTGCTCTCATGGGGGAGTCGGAAAGCCCTTGCAGCGTCTCAAGACGTACTTCTACTGGCCGCACATGAGCCATCAAGTGGCCGAGTACATAGGCGCTTGCGAGGCCTACAAAAAGACGAAACCGCCCAACAAAATACTTCGTGCCCCCATGAGACCCCAATCCGTGCCCGAACGTATCTTTCAGCACCTGTACACGGATCTGCTCGGCCCGTATCCAAGATCTTCTACCGGCAATACTTGTATCCTTGTAGTCCTGGATCATCTGTCCAAATTCGTGTTACTGGAACCACTTCGAACGGCGTCGACCAAATTAATAGCCGAATTTTTCGAAAAGCGCATATTCCACACATACGGTGTTCCAGAAACCATCGTTTCGGACAATAGACCTCAGTTTAAGTCCAAAGAGTTCAACTAACTGCTTCAGGACTACGGGATCCGGAATGCCTACACGGCCGTGTATGCTCCGCAGGCGAATGCCACGGAGCGTGTCAACCGGTCCGTCTTGGCCGCAATCCGCGCTTATGTACACCCGAGCCAGCGTGACTGGGATCGTCGCTTGTCTGCCATCGGCTGCGCCTTAAGATCCTCTCATCACGTCTCCCTGGGAATCTTCCCGTATTTCGTGGTCTTCGGTCAAAACATGATAGGACACGGTAGTTCGTACACGCTGTTACGTAACCTACAAATCCTCCGCGAACCAACCATCGAATTGAGACCACATGAGAGGTTAGAACTCATACGGCGCCAGGTCGAGACACACTTAGAGAAGGCATCACAGGCGCAGGCAAGGGCATACAATCTTCGATCCCGAGAGCCCCGACTACAGGTGTGCGCAATTTCGCACAAAGCAACGCGGCAGCCCACTACAACGCCAAACTAGACTCCAAGTTTCGCAAATGCAGAATCGTGGAACGTATCGGGGCCGCGTGTTACAAGGTTGAGGATGAAAAGGGAAAGATCGTGGGCACCTTTCATTCGAAGGATTTCTGGACATAATGATCTCAGGAAAGAATGCTCGTGAGCACTTGCATTCTTGCCTGTGTTGTAATATCGTACTGTGTTTCAGCAATCTTGGGCACTCTCAGAAGCGGCAACCCCGCACCGCAAGCAGTCTCGAACACCAGCTACCCGACCGGTTCTCTAGAAAGAACCGTTGTCGGGTCCGGTCGGGTGTTGGATGGCTGGCGAAAGCAATGAAGCCTTTTTGGATGAGAGTGTGAATCGGGTCGGTTGCATGTAAAAAGTCTCCATTATATTTTTTTAAAGAAAGAAACGTTTTTTATATTTGGGGGAATAATTGAGAGGTAAATTAAAAAAAAACCAGCCGGCCGAGAGTTAGTTTGCTCGCGCGGTTTCTCTTTCGTTCGCTTTCCGTCGGTTCTCTTCGGGCCCTTCGCTGGTAAAGTATATTGAAATTTATCTCTCGGGTTGGCGTTGCATTCGCGATAGCTTTTTTTCGATGCGCGCGCGAGAATAATCTTAAAGTAACGTAGGAGGTCGAGCCTCAGAAAGTTTGTTGTTTTTGCTTGAAGTTCTTAGGACTATTTTTTTGTCGAATTTGTAAATCGGGCAATTTAGATGGCTGAATCTCTCAAAAATGAGATTCGGGACTTGGTATAGGCAAACGTACCCATGACATCACGCGCCGAACAGAGCTGGCCTGCCAGCAGCCATCGCCGTCTAACCAAGTAGAGGCCGAACCCAATTTGTCTACACGACCAACGGGTTCGTTGCCTCGTTCCAGGACTTAACGTCCAATAAGGCCAACGGGACGAGAGTCTCGTTGCCTTGCAACTTCGTCGCGATCCACTGAACGAAAAGCGGAACTGAACTATAAGCGGCTTTGTTCGGCAACTTCACTTCGCCATTTATTCTCTCATTTGACGGGACTCAGTGGGGCCTGACGTCTGAAGAAAGCTGAGTTGTACCATTTTCATCACGCGAAGGCGATTATCAATCTTACTTGGGAAAAACATTGTATATCGTGTAATTCAATAAAGCACTATATCGCAAATACACTAACAATATATATATATACTGCCTCTTCCATTCAAATATCATATTGAAAACCGGTTGTCTTCTTTTCTCTTTATATATAGATATAAGAGAAAATTTATTTATATATATATATATATATATATATATATATATATATATATATATATATATATAAGAGAAAAGAAAGAAAATATATATATATATAAGAGAAAAGAAGACAACCGGTTTTCAATATGATATTTGAATGGAAGAGGCAGTCTGTGGTAAGAGCTGACGCGAGAAAAACATGGAATAAATAATTTAAAGACGAACGACGACGTGCTTGTTTATTTACCGCAACTAAATTTAATTCTCTCTCTTAAATTAAAAATGAAAAGCATATCGAAATGTTGACGCCGGAGAAAATTAATTCTTTATCGACCGCAAAACTTAAAGCGGAACTTAGTGCCCGTGAGTGCAAAAATAATGGAAGTCGAATCGAATTAATTAAGCGGTTGACTGATGCGATTGAAAAAGAAAACTCTGCGTCTTGTGTTGTCCGCGGAAATTTTATTGACAATACGCGAAATCCTGAAAAAGACTCAGAAGTTGTCGATCAGTCAACTAAAATGGGAGATGATTCATCGATCTCAGACAAAGAAGATGATGCCGACGCATTATTGAGCGACGCCGAGGAAGTCACACTACGGCAAAAAGAGAAAGAAACACAAAAGGCAGGAAACATTACGTTGAAAGCGATAGTGAGTCATATAACAAGCAAAGAGTGATAAGTTTTTGTGATCTGGAAAGTACAGTCGGACATTTTACTGGGTGTGACTCTGTTAAGCTGAGTGCGTGGGTTGACGACATTGACGATTTCAACAAAATCGCCGAATGGGACAATTTGGAGTTGCATGTGTATGCAAAAAAATTGTTGCGAGGTGCCGCTCTGCATTATATACGTACGCAAAAGCAATTACATTCCTGCAAGCAACTAAAACGTGCATTGTTGGAAGTTTTCAGATGAAGTTGATAGCGCTGATGTCCATCGTATGTTGCGTGAACGCAAGATAAAACCGATGGGATCCTGTAAAGAATATTTTTATGAAATGCATGCAATTGCATTACAAGTAAAGATGGAGGATTCGTCTATAATCAAATATGTGTTAGATGATATAATCGATAATACGCCAGACAAGCTCGTACTGGAAGGTGCCAAATCGTTGAAGGACTTGAAAGAAAAATTCGTTATCTATGAGAGGATAAAAGCAAGAGCTTTCACTTTTCAATCGGGAAGGCTTAAGATAAATGAAATGAAGTGCTTTAATTGCGGAGCAAATGGGCATGAATCTAGAAGTTGTCCAGATTCAGCAAAAGGACCAAAATGCTTTAAGTGCCATACATTTGGCCACAAAAGCGCTCAGTGTCGAAAAACACCAACAATTAACCTCGTAACAAAAAATTTACTGATGCACGAAGTTCGAATTAATGGAGTAAACTTCAACGGACTCATCGACACAGGAGCAGAAATAACTTTGGTTCGATACGAAACCATTAAAAAAATTGGTCTTCGTCCGTTCTGGTCGGAAGTATCTGCTCTCCAAGGACATGGATCGATGGTGCAAACGATGGGATTCATAACAGCTGGTATTTCAATAAATGGTGGCTGCATCCAAGAATGTGAACTGTATGTTGTACCCGACGCAGTAACGGACTATGACATCATAATCGGAATGAACGTGTTAAAACAATTTAATATGTCCACTCATGAGATTGGAGTCCAAATTACAAAACGATCTGAGACTCAAAATATTGATCCAGAAGCAACAGCCGATGAAGCTTCATATTCGCTCTTACAAATTGAGGCAATTTTTGATGAAGACTCTCCCGAAATATCAATATCCGACAAAGCTATTAAGAGGAAAGTGATGGAAGCAGTCCAGTGTTACAAACCAAAATCAAGAAGTGAAACTGAAGTCAAGATGAAAATCGTGATGACAGACGAAGTGTCAGTCTACGAAGCACCACGAAGGCTTTCTTTTCCGGATCAAAAGTTTGTAAGTGAACAAATTGACCAGTTGCTGCAGGAAGAAATAATAAAGCCTTCTACGTCCGAATATGCCAGTCCAATCGTGCTTGTCAACAAAAAAGACGGAACAAAAAGACTCTGCGTGGATTACGGCAAAGTAAATAATAAGATGTATAAGGACCGATATCCTTTGCCGCGTATAGATGACCAAATCGATAAACTGCAGGGAGCAACATATTTCACGACTCTCGACCTATCAAATGGATTTTTTCATGTGTCGGTTAAGAAGAATAGTCAGAAATTCACGTCGTTTGTGACACCGACGGGACAATTTGAATTTCTCGTGGCTCCGTTCGGTCTATGCAACTCACCTTCTTCAAAAACAAATAGAATATCTGGGGCATATAGTGGAAAAAAATAAGGTAACGCCATCGGCCACAAAAGTCAGTGCTGTGCAAAATTTCTCAGAACCGAATAGCATAAAAGCAGTGCAATCTTTTCTTGGTCTTGCTGGATATTTCCGGAAATATATCGCAAACTTTGCAGTCATAGCCAGACCGCTATCAAATTTATTGCGAGACATGCAAATTTTTAGGAGTTGATGAAGTTATAACGAAGCTTGATATATTAGCCGTATTTGGTTATCTTGACTCTACTTTGGATAGTTGTGTCACATGCATAAAAGGAAAGCAAACACGATTACCCTTCAATGATGTTGGAGTTCGAGCAAATGACATTCTTGAGCTCGTGCATACGGATGTATGTGCACCAATGCCAAATAAGTCACTGGGTGGTGCATATTATGTGGTGACTTTTGTTGATGACTACAGTAGAAAAGTGTTTGTTTATCCCGTGAAAGCGAAATCGGAAGTTTTTGTGGCATTTAAAAAGTTTATAAAATTCGTCGAAAATCAAAGCGGTCGCAAATTCAAGGAACTCAGAAGTGACAACGGGACTGAATACTGCAACAAAAACTTTGTAGAATTTTTGGAAAACTACGGTATATTGCACCAGAAAACTGCGCCATACACCGCAGAGCATAATGGTGTCGCTGAACGAATGAATCGTACCATTATCGAGAAAGTTCGATAGATGCTGATAGATGATGGTCTTCCAGAGCGCTTTTGGACCAAAGCTGCCTCTACCGCAGCTTATTTAATAAACCGTATTCCATGCAGAGCAAAACACAACATAACATGGGAGGAGCTTTGGTGTGGTAGGAAGCCTAACTTGAAGCACTTGCGTGTTTTCGGTAGCAAAGCCATGGTACACATTGCTAAGCAGCTCCGCCGAAAGTTTGACGCCAAGTCTAAGGAGTGCATCATGGTTGGCTACGGTGAACAGTCAAAAGCATATCGACTCTACGACATGAAGACGAGGAAAATCTTTACCAGCCGGGATGTTGTTATTACTGAACACATCGAAAATCAGGTGACTAATGAAGTAAAGACGTCTAATTATTTTGATTCAGTTGTAGAAAAGGAGGACGAGGTATCAGTGGACAAACTTGAGCCTGAAGTACCTGCTAATAACGAATTCAGTGAGGATTTTTCATCATTTATTGCTGCATTTATTGCTGAGCGAGTACAACTCCCTTTTGGAAAATAATACGAGGAAATTGACCGACTTGCCATACGGACGAAAGGCAATGACAGTAAATGGGTGTTTAAAGTAAAACGAGACACCACTGGCGCTATTTCGAAGTACAAAGCACGTTTAGTAGTAAAGGGATTTTCCCAAGTACATGGCATCGATTATGAAGAAACATTCGCACCGGTTGTGCGTTATTCATCATATGTATGGCTTAAAACAGTCAGGTCGTATGTGGAACGAAAAATTTAATTCAGTTCTTTTGAGTTTAGGGCTGACTAGATCCTCTGTTGATCAATGCATTTACTTCAGTCGATCAAAAAATGTCACTTTGATTCTTGCAGTATATGTGGATGACATTTTAATCTTCAGCAGTAACAAAAAAGCAAAAGATAAACTGAAAAATGATTTATCAACTCATTTCAAGATGAAGGATCTTGGAGTCGCGTCATCGATTCTAGGAATGACCATTACGAGGAGTAGATATGGTTCAATAGCAATTGATCAGAGCCATTACATCAGAGACATACTGAAACGTTTTAAAATGGAAGAATGCAACCCAGTTTCGTCGCCAATGGATGTCAACCAAAAGTTAGTGAAGAAAATATGCACCGATGATGAGAATGAAAGACGTGAAATCGAAAAGATCCCATACCAGGAAGCCATCGGAAGTTTAATGTTTGCAGCTCAAGCAACTAGACCCGATATAAGTTTCGCAGTAAGTTCACTTAGCCGATTCAACGCGAATTTTGATAAAATACACTGGCTAGCGGTGAAAAGTGTTTTGCGGTACCTCAAGGGTACAATCAATACAAAACTGTGGTTCTACAAAAATTTGCAACCAGAGCTGGTTGGATACTGTGATGCTGACTGGACTGGAGATTAAGATGAAAGACGATCGACTACAGGTTACGTATTTAAGGCACAGGGCGGCTCAGTTTCATGGAATACGCGCAAACAACCAACAATTGCGCTCTCTACAACAGAAGCTGAATTCATGTCTATGGTAGCAGCAATACAAGAAGCTCTATGGCTGAAACGGTTTGAATGCGAAATCTTCGAGGAGGCTTCTCGATCAATTAAGTTGTTTTGCGATAACAAAAGTGCTATACAGCTTGCTGCAAACAACAGCTATCATTCCCGAACGAAGCACATAGACGTGAGAAATTACTTTATACGAGAAAAATTGGGAGGCGGAATAATTAAATTGGAGTACAAGTCAACTGAGGAGATGATTGCTGATATCATGACCAAGCCGATAAATTATTTAAAATTGAGTAAATTTGTTAAGGAATTTGGATTACATAATTAACAAATTTTTGGTTTCCTAGAAATGATTTATCGATTTAAATTTACTTTGAATTGCCATTGTGGATACAGATGCTTAATATTATTAAATTTTAGTGAGGGTGTTGAAATGTAAAATACTAATAATCATGTAAGCCACTGTAACTAAAGTAGGAATGTCATTTTTAAATAATAAAACTCTCTCAGTCATTTTACACTTAAAGCGGACGTGTTTCTCTTTCCGTGGTGATCCCACCGAGTTTTCACAACAGCTACACTTTGGAGAGGACATCCAAAAATCAAGTTCTCCAGCTGCTGTGGTTGAAAAAACCGCAGAACGGGCGAGAACGGGCGGCAGCAAATTTAGTCGGATGAATTTGCTTCGTTCTCAAACGCAAGTGCAGAAGTCGATTGAAATTATCCTAGAAAAAATGGAAAAACACAGCAGCAACAGCGTGCTGCTGTTGAAGCAGATAAAGCAAATTAAAATGCGAAAATTCAACTTTTTGAAAAAGTGGACCGCAATATGCGGATGCGCCAGAAAGATATCGGCTTAAGCATAGGAAAAAAAAAGAAAAAAATAAGAATTATTAAATTTACAAATAGAAAATATTAAGCGAGGCAGTTAAGTAGAATGTAATAGGTTTTAGTGTATTTAAGTTAAGAGTAATTAATGAATGCTAAGTTTTTATGTATCATATATTTTTTACGGTATTTAATCTATTAAATGGAAACAATTTTATTTTTATTACTAGTCTTCGCGACTAAAAGAAATTTGAAAATTTTAAGCGTCAGTATCATGCGGTTCGTCGATGGAACCTTCAAAGTAATTATTTCAGCTATATACCGATACATGATAAATTTTTAACTATAATCAATGACTTCGCAGGTCGCTCCTAACATTTTCACCCAGGCTTTTACCGTATTACGCCAGGTGAAAATTCGCGAAGGTCATGCAGATTTTCAGCATGTATGCCAATGGCATACGCTCTTCTTTCTTCGAAAGAAGAAAATCAGTATACTGCCGTCTTGCAAGCTTTAAAAGATGCTGCAGCACAGTTGAGGATTCGAAACTTCATGACTCGATCAATAATGTCAGACTTTGAACTAGGAATAATTAATGCGGTGACGTTCGTTTACGCTTCTTTCATCTGAAGCAAAATCTTTGTAGAAAAATTCAATCACTTGGGTTGCAGGCGGACTATGATGATCCCGATAATAGTTCTATTAGAGACAACGCAACCATGGTAGCAGCTGTAGCTAACGTCCCCACATGAGATGTTGTTCGTGCCTTAGTAAATTGAAAACTGAAGCTTCTGCAGCATTAGAACAGTTTATAGTTTATTTTGAAAAAACGCATGTTTCTGGAAAGCGTGGTGCCGGACGACGACGAACTGTACCTCTGCGATATCATCCGGAACAGTGGAATCTGTATGAAGCTCTTAGGTTACATGAGCCAACCACGAACAATGCAAGCGAGGGCTAGCATAGCTGATTAATATCGCTGGTGGCCAAAAATCATACTGAAGTGTACTCCTCAATAAAAACATTTCAGAAGGAGCAAGGCGACACGGAGATCAGCCTGATTGAGCTGACAAACCTGCGCAGGATAAAAGCTGTCCAAAAATCCCCGAAAAATGAAATAATGAAAACACGCAAGAATTTGGTTCACGTAATAAACACTTAAACTGCGTAACTCATCTTTTTTAAGCCGATTTTGATTAGTAGCGATTGTTCTTCAGCTCAGAAAAGAAAATTGTCATTTGATTAATTTCGTTTGCAGTTTTAAAATTGTAGTGAAGTGTATTACACTTACCAGGTGAGAACTGTTCAAATAAAGCATTGGAAAAAGTTAATTTCTTTAAAAAACTTAACTAAATGATGGCCATCTTGTGTTTAACTAGAGCTACATGTTTTTATGTTTACCAATTGCCTGTATTGTTGATGTTTATGGGATTAGAGTTTTGATTTTGAGTAAAATAACTACAAAAACCTTTTCAAACTACCGAAAATCGCTTTATTTTGTAAAAACACATGTATTGAAACATTTTAATTTTTTTCAGTATACCATATCCAAACATTAAAAATGGATTCGGGAGACGAAATAGAATTATTTCAATCAGATATTCTGACACTGGCATCTGTTTTGAGCAATTTAAAAGATTCCGCTTCAATTATTTTAGAAGAAGTAGAGGAAGTACCTCATTCCCACTCCAAGGATTTTTCAGAATCATCTACAGGAAATCAGTTTTTTGTTTCGAATGGTGATAATGCAGATATTGACAGCAGTGATTCTTCCACGGTTTCTTTAAGTAAACGTGTTCGAAGGAAACGATATCATTTAGTAAGGGATCATACATGGAAAGTTCAAATAAATAAGGCTAAGAGAGAGAAGGGCTTACCGTACAATGGAACGAAGAAGTTGAAAGGAAAATGGGCATATGACGTACTGAAAAAAACAGCGTTACCTCAAACCTAGATGTAAATGTAACAAAATTGAAAAGAGTATAATGAAATGTCAATCAGTTACTAATGAACAACGTGCTGATATTTTCAAAAAATGAAGGAAATAGAAGTTTATTAATATGATATTTAAAAATAGAAGCCCAGACAGACCACGTGACCGAAAAAATCCAGACATAAGTCGAAGAAAACGTACATTTACATATTATGTACTAGCAAAAGAGGAAAAACGAAGAGTATGTAAAACCATGTTCTTAAATACACTAAATATTGGTGAATGGTCTGCCCGGAATTGGAAAATGAGCGAATCAAATGAAGAAGACAATATGGCAAGCTCTTCATTGGAAGAGCTTGCCATATTGTGTTCTTTATTTGGCATTGGCATTGGCCAATCGTAAACGATGCAGTCGAGCACTAATTGCTGACCGAGCACATTTGACGCTTTTTTGTCAAATCTTCCGAAGTTGCCTTCTCACTATTGCCGATCAACAAAAATGTATTTGGAACCAATTCGGACATCTAAGAACCAACTTTACAAAGTACCTGGTGCCAAGAAAGTGAACAAAAACATTTATCTAGTACATTATTTTCCAGATAATTTGAAGAAGAGAATTTGAGTCTTTTCCGGCCTAAAAAAAGACGAATGCGATATATGCATATATTTCAAAGCTGGCGATTTAAATCCAGAGATATATGAAATTCATCGGCAAAAGAAACAAGAGGCCCGAGTTACGTTTCCGTCACCATAATAGTCATATTCATCATTATATTCACCTTGTATCTACATACATGTCCCCCTAAGGTGCATCAACCTAAAATTCTATTCTCACACTTGCCAGGCATAATATTACATCAAGTGCACTCAACCGTAATTTAATCCAATCACCTTTTGCAGACGCTAACTCAACATAAATATTTAAATCTGCTAACTTGCTTAAATTGTAATTAAAGGTAATGATGAATACTTTAGTCAGTCTGAATTGTGCTCTCAAACGAAATCAACCATTTTCTAGATAAAAGAATCCTTTTTAAACTTTGAATCTATTTTTATTCCTACGATATAGCTTACGTTACTGGCGCAGTCGCGAAAGTAAGGGCGGAGAAATAATTCGACGAAAGTAACATTTTAAAGCATGAAACTCCGACGGTTTATCGGTCCTGCGAGTGAATATCGATATCGGTTTGAAGTGTTTAACTTTCAAAAGTGTGTCCTGTGTATACCACCAGCGAGTGCACATCGTTGGAAAAAGAAGGCACAAAAAGGAAGAAGGCATGATACTCGTATCTTCCATAATCTTCACGTAAGTCGATTTGTTTTGGATATATGCTCCTTCCCAAAAAATACAAAAATTTCCATTCTCCTAAGCCCTATTGCACGTTCCCTAGAAGTTTAGATAATCCTAGTAGCAGTAGTCAAATTGCTTCGGAAAGGTTAGATACAATTAGTGAAAGTGACAGTGAAAATCTATTAGTAAGTGAAACTCTCGGAAATCTTTCGAAACGGTCAATTAGTCTTAAACAAACGTTTAAAAATCTAATTTACCTTAAAAGCGCGATAAATAGAGAAAGTGATAATAATATCCATTCAAAGATAATAAGCAATAAAATGGCTAACGAAAACGCAAACGGCGTAAACCAATTAACCACGACAAACATATTCAATTCGGCTCAGGGCTCCTGATGCAATAAATGATTTCCCACGATATGATGGGAACCCAAGACTCCTTTTCGATTTCATTGACAATGTCGATGAAATCCTAACCCTTATCCAAGTTACCAGCGGAACGCCGTAACCGTTGAGAGCTATCAGAAACAAAATAGTTGGTGAAGCCAATGAAATACTGAACATGTATGGCACACCACTTAACTGAGACGAAATTAAGGGAAACGTTACCCTCCATTACGCCGACAAGAGGAATGAAACCTTCCTAATAAAGGACTTGCACGGTTTAAAACAAAATAGTGACTCACTACAAAAATTCTATGGGAAAACAGTTGAGCTGCTTTCAAGCACGAAAAGGACGCGAGTGTCGTTTCAACGAAAAGAACCTTATATTCTGAAACGTGCCTTAATACATTTCTATCCGGTTTAAAGGAACCACTAGGTTCCACAATTCGAGCAAGAAGGCCTGAAACTCTCGCTACCGCATACGCCTACTGCATAGATGAAAAGAACATCTTCTATTCATGAACAGGCGATTACAAGCGTTTTCTTGATTTAAAACCAACAGTGAGCATCAAACCCCATTTAAATCAAACAAACAAACTACCAATCCAACCCTAAAGATATTTGCTTGACAAGGATAAAGTTTTTCCACCACACCGAGTCTATCCGTCTTCACAACGTTACCCTTTTCATCCAAGCCAATTTCAGCAACAACGATTTTACCAACCAATGGTAAGACCAATGTCAAACTTTCAACGACAAAACCAATGCCCATATATTCCTCGGCAACAACTTAACCACTCGATACCGCCCAAACCAGAACCAATGAACATAAACTCTGGTCATGCAAGAACAATCCAAACGCAAAGGCCCTTCACTAACCAATTTCGGCCTAACGGTTCACCAAATATACCTAAAAAAGAATTGTTTAACACATCGGAGCAAAGCATGGGTTCTAATTGCAATAACTTCACTCACGGTAACAGTCACATAGAACCTAACTTTGGACTTTTAGACGACCCCGAAGTTTTCAATGATACCGAACCATTTCCTCATCCCATGTTTGCGGAAAATATAGAACAAGCAGAAAACGTTAAACCAGAAGCGGAATTCGATGGCCGAAATTTTCCACAAGGTGCCTCTACAGACCCATCGGGTACATAGAAGTAAATAGACATGGCAGCTATCTCCCTTACATTCAAATTTCTTCGCCATTTGGACGTGCTTTAAGATTCCTAATTGATACGGGCGCCTCATCATCATTTTTGAATCCTGAATTCGTAAATCCTTGTGACATCAGAAAAGTAATCCATATCGCTATCACCAGCGTGCTTACTACGTATTCTGTGGACAAAGAAGCGTATATCGAATATTTTATGGAGTTTAATCAACCAGGAAACAGCAGGTTCTTGATTTTCAGATTTCACGGATATTTCGATGGATTGTTGGGAATCGATTCACTGATTACTTTTGGTGCTAAAGTTGATCTTGCGAATCGGAAGCTCATTACCAACAATGCAGTACTACCATTATATTTCAAACCAAATCTCGCATCCCAAAAGTATAACATCCCACCAATGACAAAATCGGTAGTAAAGCTACCAGTGGATGTCGAAAATGGTGGTATCTATGTCAAATCTGTGGAAATATTACCCAACTTAGTAATACCAGAAGGATTATACACTTCTAAGTATTGGCAAGCATACATCCAAATAACCAATAATTCGCAAGCAGACCAAACACTTTTCGTTGAACAGTCATTGAAGGTTTTAAGTTTTTCCGCGCAACATGTACAGGTCCATAACTTCAACATAAACTGTAAAGATCCTCCATCTAACGCCTTAAATGCCGAAGAAAAACAAGAGCTTGTGAAAGTCTGCCGACAATATGACGACATATTCTTCAGAGAAGATCAAACTCTTTCCTTTACCAATAAAATAAAGCATAAGATCAAGACAACAGATGACATACCCATAATACACCAAATCATACCGTACCCATTCGCTCAGAGGGAGGAGGTTCGTAGACAAATTTCAAAATTATTAGATCACGGGATAATCCACCCCAGTTACTTGCCATGGAGCTCACCGGTCTGGATCGTTCCGAAAAAGCCAGATGCGAGTGGCAAACAGAAATGGAGATTGGTAATCGATTTCCGGAAACCTAACGAAAAAACAGTGAGTGACCGCTACTCCCTTCCCAACATTAATGATATACTGGACAAACTGGGCAAGTACATGTATTTTTCCACATTGGATTTAGCTAGTGGATTCCATCAGGTCGAGATGGATCCGCAAGACGTCCCCAAAACCACATTTACCGTAGAGGTGGACACTTCGAGTATATTCGAATGCCTTTCGGCCCGAAGAATGCCCCCTCTACCTTCCAAAGGATGATGGACAATGTTCAAGAAGGATTACAAGTTACGATTTGCCTTGTATATTTAGATTATATTATCATCTACTCGACATCTCTCCAGGAACATGTTGAAAATCTGAGAAAGGTGTTCCAGAAGTTACGGGAAGCAAATTTAAAAGCCCAGTTGGATAAGTGCGAGTTTTTACGAAAGGAAATAGCATTCGTAGGGCATGTTATCACACCAGAGTGAACTAAGCCAAACCCTGACAAGGTTCACGCAATAAAACATTTTTCCATTCCTAAAACACAAAGAGAAATCAAATCGTTTCTTGGTTTTTTCGGGTATTACCGAAAGTTTATAAAAGATTTTGCTAAAATAACCAAAACACTTACGCAATGTTTAAAGAAAGGTAAAGATGTCGAGCTAAATAATTGCTACATACAAGCTTTCCAAAGCTGCAAGGATATTTTAATTAACGATCCTCTTTTGCAACATCCTGATTTTAACAAACCTTTCGTCTTCACGACGGATGCGAGCAATTTCGCACTTGGTGCAGTGCTCTCGCAAGGGCCTATAGACCATGACAAACCAATCTGTTTTGCAAGCAGGACTCTAAATGATTCCGAAATCAATTCCTCCACCATAGAAAAGGAGTTACTGGCCATCGTGTGGGCCACCAAGTATTTCCGTCAATATCTATTTGGGAGAAGATTCAAAATAGTAACAGACTACAAACCTCTGACCTGGATGGTCAATCTTAAAGATCCAAACTCCAGACTAATCCGCTGGAGGCTTAAACTCGAAGAGTTTGATTATGAAATAGTTTACAAGAAAGGGACCCCAAACAGCAACGCTGACGCCTTAAGTAGAATCCGAATACTAGCTGACAATAGACTACTCCAATCATAGACATCAATGTAAGTGATGACGCCTTTCCTACTGGGAACCCTACCACACAAAACACTGGAGGTGCTACCGCACATTCTGCAGAAGAAAATCTAAGCATCGGAATCCCTATTTCCGAACGACCGTTGAACGAATTTTCACTCCAACTAGAACTCCTAGAAAAAACCAATAGTAGACCGCAAACAACATTAAAACTGCTCTTCAAGAAGAAACAAAGACGGACCATCAGAATGCAGGATTATAGTGAAGCGAATACGATAGAATTATTGAAAGTATATATATCGCCAAACAGATTAACTGCTATTCACGCCACTGATGATATCTTCAAATTCATTCAAGATGTGCACGTTAGTTACTTTTCCCAATCGAAGAACTTCAAGTTGGTCCGATATATGCAAATACTTAAAGATATCACGGAAAGTGATGTTCAGGATGATCTCATTAATAAATATCACATAAATAACAACCATCGAGGTATCAATGAAACCCTATCCCATCTTAAGAGAGATTACTATTTTCCCTTTATGAAAAATAAAATTATCCAGATCATTAATAATTGTGATATCTGCCAAACAATGAAATACGACAGAAATCCTCCAAAGTCAAAATATCAGGTGCCTCCAACACCCGAGAAACTACTCGACATCGTACACATCGACGTGTACGCAATAAATAACCAAACAATACTCACAATAATAGACAAATTTTCTAAATTTGCCTCAGCTTATACGGTAAATGCCCGCAATAGTTTGGAAATTATAAAATCCCTAAAACACTTCATGAGCCTACACGGCATTCCAATAACCTTAATCACGGATCTGGGAACTGAATTCACCTCCACTATATTCAAAGATTTTTGTCGACAAAATGGGGTTAACCACCACATAACATCGTATCAGCAATCGAGTAGGAATGCACCCGTAGAAAGACTACATTCTACCCTCACTGAAGCATATCGAGTTATATACAATAAACATCGTAATAAAGATCATGTAGATCTTTTAAATGAGACGGTCCTCACATATAATAACGCAATCCACTCTTCTACCAAGTATACCCCTTTCGAATACATAAATTTCACAATATTCAAGCAAACAACTCACACGAATACTTGCAAACCTTGAAAGATTTTCTATCAAAATTATATCCAGAAATTAAAGCACATTTCGAAGCGCAGGTAAACAAAAGAATCCAAAAACTTAACCAAAACAGGGAAGAACGTGAAAATTAAAAGGAGGGATCTATCGTCTTTAGAAAGGAATGTAGGAGGAATAAATTAACACACAGATTTACTAAACAAAAAATTAAAAGTGATAATTTTGCTACAGTTTTAACTAACAAAAACCAAAAAGTACATAAATCTAAATTAAAAAGAAAACGAAATTTTCAGGTTACTAATAGCGGCAACTCGCAAACAGCAGATGGATGTCCGAGACTTATCGAATAGGCATGGATTGCTTCCAATCAGACTTGGCGACGCAAGGTTAATTCAACCCCACAATAGCTTACTACATATAATACAATTGAATAAGTACAAAGAAAGCATCGAAAAAATAAACGAGACACTAAATACCTTTTCAAAATTCCCTGAAATGATTGACTCGCTAGACATAACTAGAATAAAATTAAATGAAGCTAATAATAAACTTCTGACGCTCTTGCCAAAAAAAGAACCAAAAGAGGACTTATAAACGGTCTTGGCACTGTCATAAAATGCATAACCGGTAATTTGGATGTCAACGACGCAATTCGCATCAATAACCAAGTTAATGAACTACATAATAACGACAATAGTTTAAAACTTCAATTAAATCAGCAAGCTAAACTAAATAACCAAATGATTGAGCGTTTCGAAAACATCACGAGCCATATAAATAACCAACAACGTAACATTACGTCTTATCTAAAATACATACAAGAAAATTTTCAAAACCTAATTAGAGCTGAGAGCGCTAGCATAAAACAATTGCAATATTTGAATCAGATTAACTACAATATTGACTTACTTAATTAACATCTAACGTGCATTTCAGAAGCAGTCATTCTCGCTAAACTAAATATAATTTCAAAATTAATACTCAATCAGGATGAATTGTTGGAAATTTACTCAATATTCCAAAATCATTCAGTAAAAATCACATCTATCGAAACCATATATGAGCTATTAGAGTTGCAAGCCTATACCAATAACACATATATTATCTTCAATATTCAAATTCCTATTGTTTCCAAAGACATATATTCTTTTTTCCACGTCATACCCCTACCCATGCAAATCACAAAACAAATCCGCATCAAACCATACCTCGTTATGAATCCTGAAAATATCCAAACTATCGACAATAAATGCCAGCACATAGAACGAGTATACTACTGCCTCCAGACAAGCAACCTAGAAAGGACACCAAAATCGAAATGTATTGGCAACCTGATGACTAATAAACCAGCCCACTGCGAAATCGAAGAGCGAGAAAATAATATCGAGATCTACCAGCCAGAGCCCTACTATGTACTGTTAATTAACGCTTCAGAAATGACGATGAACACCACTTGTGAACCAGGAGAAAACAAAATAAAAGGAACGGTACTAATTCACTTCGAAGGGTGCGATGTCTCCATCAAAGACGTGACCTATTGTTCAAAGGGAAATACATATTGGGATGAAATCCATATATATCCGGCAACGTTCAACACCATTAACACCACGATAGCCCAACAGCACAGTATCAAACTTGACAAACTGGAAAAATTTCAATTTTCAAAATACCCTATCGAGGACACCCAGTCATAGAGCTCTGGAATCGAAATACAAGCAACATCAACCGTACTACTTATCCTTTTGATCTGCACCTTCATCGGCTGCTGTGTTCTGCTGTATCGGAAATCGAGAATTACTTCCCAAACACACGTTGAATCAACAACAGTGATCGGTCCTCCGAATCAGCCTGTAAGGATAATATGGCCATTACCTACAACTATGAGGGGAGGAGTTACGTTTCCGTCACCATAATATTCATATTCATCATTATATTCACCTTGTATCTACATACATGTACCTTTAAGGTGCATTAACCTAAAATTCCATTCTCACATTTGCCAGGCATAATATTATATCAAGTGCACTCGACCGTAATTTAATTCAATCACCTTTTGCAGACGCTAACTCAACATAAATATTAAAATCTGCTAACTTGCTTAAATTGTAATTAAAGGTAATGATGAATACTTTAGTCAGTCTGTTAATGATTAATGATTTTTCAACGATTATATGCACTTTTATAATGAATTTACTTCCACTACGAGAACCAGAAAGTACAATTACTTTATATTCTGATGGATTTACATCTCAAAATCGTAATGCTACATTATCCAACGCATTATTAAATGTTGCAGTATTAAACAAAATTACTATTATACAAAAATATATGAAGAAGGGTCTTACTCAAATGGAGGGTGATTCTATGCATTCATGCATTGAAAGAAATCTTAGGAATAGAAAAATAAATGTCCCAGCGGATTACATTGAAGTTTGCAAGGAAGCAAGACATAATCCGAGAACGTATAATGTTCAGTTCTTGCACCATGAATTTTTCAATAACTTTGGGGAAATTAAATTTTATAATAATATCCGCCTAGGGAGAAAGCCAGGGGATCCCACAGTAACAGATATACGTGCCTTTAAGTACACTCCAGGAGAAAAAATTATGTACAAGTTAAGATTTTCCGACAATTTCGAAAAAAATCCGGCGAGGAAAGTGTCAATAGCACCAATTGCGATGTCCAATTTACCATGTCTATACAACGAGCGAGTGGAAATTAAAAAATCTAAATTTAAACATCTTCAGGAGCTGAAGCTGTCAATACCAGCAGACTATCACGACTTCTAAAACAATTTACCTCAAGAATAATAATTCAAATATATATAAATATGTATAATAATGAAATATATTTGAAATAAAATTAATTTAGTCTGGAAATAATCATTTTGCTAATGTTTAATTAATGATTCCATTGAAACTATTAAAATAAGTCATTGATAATGTTCACAGTTTGTTTGTTTATAAGAACAATTAACTCCCAACTAATAATATCTTTATGTACATGGAACCATGTAACTCCAACTAAACTATATTGTGACACGTTTCCACCTAAAATAATGTTTTTGTTTATTTTCTGACGCTAAGTTAATAGCAAATTATATTTTAAAGTAAGCGACGTACATGCAGTAGAAACAGCAATCAGTTTTTCCTTTCTCCTGTAAAGTTGTGTTTTTTGCGAGTTACGAGGTTTTAAACTTAGGCCGACGATTTTACTACCGCATAAAATGTGGTTCAGTTTTCCCCTAAATTTTCAAGTGAAACCATAAAACTAAAAGCTACAAGCTCAATTTAATCTTTTCCTATATCGAACGAGAAGCAAAAAGCAATCATACAAACCAACAACATTGTTCTTTGTTTCGATTCGTCATCTATTATTTACATAACACGAAATCAAATATTTTATTATGTTGGCACGCAGAAACGCTCGCAGCTCGAAAGGAAATCGTGTTGCGGATCAATTTTCATTTTTTTGTTGTTCACATTTTTCAATTCTTCCAATTTGTAACCTATTCAAATTTCCCTCCGTGTCCTGCCCAAATAATCGGCATTGGCAGTACTAAATCCCAAATTAGTAATCCAGCACACGCGCTGTCTCTCGCGAGAGGTGAGTTCAGGTGATCGAGTGAGAAGCGGTTTTTTTTGGGTGCGGTCGCCCCTCTGATTGGACAAAAGTATCGGATTGCCATATATGGTGATAAAAATGATCCGACGCGAGCGGGTGGAATATGTGCGTGTGAATCGAGGAGCCGTGGTGCACGGACGTGTTGATAAAAGTAAAGTAAATGGTCGCGGAAGGTAAAATGTAGTGGCCAATTTGAATTTCGAGATTGAAAGACGTGGAAACGGAGGAGTATCAAGTCTCGGGAGAGTTTCACGCGTTTTGCCAGCGGGAAGCGAGTGACGAAGCTGAAAAGGGGATAGCGTGTGGAGTTGTCCTGGAAGTGGTGGCGTTCCTTTGGTCATTGGCGCAATCAGCAGCGATCTTGGCGATCGCACAAGTCCGAGGTCGGATTATCGAGGCTGTGGGATTGATCGTATCCTCGTAGCGAAAAGTCATCACGAAAAAAAAACAAGTCCAAGTCGAGTCCGCCCAGTATGCGAGGGTTGCATTTTTCTACACTATTAAGGAATGTTTCAGCTAGTGGCCCCGGAGCAAAAGTGAGTATTAGATCAACAATATTCGCTGGTGGTGTGGCAGGAATAGCAAATAAGGCGACGTTCAAAAACGGTCAACTGTAAACGGCTCTCGAAGGAATGTATAAAAACGGCACTCGTCACATCGTCAGGGAACTGAGATAAAAAGTGAAGGACCTTTGGCGCTTTACAAAGGTGTAACGACTGGTAAGCTGAGAGCTTTCCCATCGAACACGCATGTTTTACTGTTTTGAAGTGTCTATGAACTTTAACAGTATATCGACTCGGGATTGTAACGATCAGTATTAAAGTAGATCTTAAGCAGAGTTCTGAAATAAAGTGTAAATAATATGAAGTGAGTTTTCATGGTTTCTCCCCTCCTCAGCATGTGCGTGATTCGGTTTAGTCCGGTTCTTGATGTTTCCTTTTTCTATGTGATTTTTATTAGCCCACGACCCGGTGAGCTAGCCGGTTTCGAAAATTTTTATCTATGGTCGCCACTATGCGGCCACTGTTGGTGGGTGCTCGGCACGGGGGCCTCCTCTCGGCGGTCATCTTCCATGTTGCGTCCGAAGTGGCGCGGCACATGGAGGATGATTGGCTGGGAGGGAGGTGAGTGAATGCGGGGCACGCAACAATCGTTTCGAATGATAAACATCCGAACGATGTCCACTATGCGTGGATGGCCATGGCAGGCACCGATTTGTTTTCTTTTCGTCACGGACCCCATTAATTTCAACTGCGCGGGGTGCTTCATTTTCAATGTTAATGAAATCTTTGGGCATTAAGTGGTTTGTACAGGGCCCAAAATGTTCGGTTCGATAATAATAACCGGCTCAAACTTTTAAAGACTTCCCAAAGTAGGTTGGATTACTGTCGTCTTTGTTTAGCTGCTAAAGAGGCAATCTGAACTGCGAAGCAAACCTTTTTCTTAAATATTGAAGAATCTCTTCTTTCAAATGAAACGGACCCTTTTTGGTCGTATGTTCGTTCCCTGAAATCTAGTACTGTAATTGAGTCTGTAATTCTTGACAATGTAACAGCTTTTTCGCCTGATTCTATGAGTAACATGTTTGCTTCCTTTTGTTCCACTTCTTTCACTACAGAATCGCCTTCGACGCTAAATGCTCTCATTCCATCCAATCATCCCCAGACGAGGTTGCGTTCTTCATAGACCAATTAGACGCTAGTGTTGGTCCTGGACCTGACGGTATTCCAAACTCATTAATCAAACACCTGGCTTCCTCTATAAGCACTCCACTAGCTTTAATCTTTAATTTGAGTTCATCATCAGGAATTTTCCCCGAGTTTTGGAAATTAACTAATGTCTTTCCTATCCTTAAATCTGGTGATCCTACCCAGGTTATAAACTATAGACTCATCTCCCTCCTTTCATCTTTTGCTAAACTACTTGAGCGTGTCGTTCATTCCAGACTTTATTTTTCCATCGAAAACGTAATAGCTGCTGAGCAGCATGGTTTTCGCAAAAATCGATCAACTGCGACTAATCTAGTGGAATTTGTGAACTCAGTCTCATCTGCTTTGGATCCTCAATTAGATGTTGTTACTGGCTCCACTGACTTTTCCAAAGGTTTTGATTTAGTTAACCATGATATTTTATGCTTTAAACTCTGGCATTATGGTTTATCCGGAGTTTTTATAAACTGGTTCCGTTCCTACCTCTCCAATCGTAGAAATAGAGTTAGCTTGTTTGGAGTATACTCCGATCCTTTTTTTCTTTCCTCTGGTGTTCCCCAGGGATCCATACTTGGTCCTCTTCTCTTCTTGATTTATATAAATGGTCTCCCCGTTCGGATTAATTCCTCATGTCTATTATACGCGGACGATTTCAAGTTGTTTCGTGTTTTAAAGTCTTCGAATGATTATAACATGTTTCAAAATGATCTTGACGAGCTTATAAGATGGTGCAAGTCTAACTTTCTTAATCTAAATGTCTCGAAATGTCATCTTATGATTTATTTTCTTAAAACCTTGCCTTTTATTCCACTTTTGAAACGTAACGACTATCTTCTACATACGAGTGAGGAGGTGAAAGATCTGGGTGCTATATTTGACTCCAAACTTAAGTCCAACGCCCACATCGTTCGAATTATGACCAAAGCATCACGTATGGCCGGGTTCATTCTCCGAATGTCCCAAACCTTCAAGAATTTGTCATCCTTAGTCCAATTATTTATGTCACTTGTTCGTCCGATCATGGATTGGATTACCTGATACATGCCATTGAATCTGTTCAACGGTTCACCCGTCTTGTATTTTACAAATATGGTCTCACTCCTGTGTCCTATGTTGACAGATTTCAATTCCTCAACCTCCTGCTCCTTAAGTATCGTCGAGTTTATCTAGACCAGTGTTTTCTGTTCAAATTGTGGCTTCGTGGAAGTTCAAGCAACTTGTTCGTGACTTTAAAATTTCGTGATCCTGCGAGGTCCTCCCATTCTAAAAACATTTTTGAAATTCAGTTTGCGCGTACTAATATATATTTTCATTCGCCGATGCTTCGGTTACAACGTATGCACAATATCCTGGAACTTGGTACTTACCCCCATTCTTTCTTTATTTTTAAGACAAAGTTACTTGCTGCGATAAAGCGCTAAAAACTATCATTTTTTTCTCTTCTTATTTTCCGTATTAAAACTTTGAATTTTTCTTTATGATTTGTCCTTTCATTTTTCATAGGTTTACCTTTTGTAATTGTAAATTTACTTCAGTTCTTGCCGTTGTTGTACTTTTATTTTTTATAATTTGTTTCATTTTGTAATTGGCTTAGGCTGTTAAATGAATAAATGAATAAATAAATAAATCTTGATTCTTCTCATGGACGAAATGAAATTCTTTAACATGGAACAAAAATATCCATACGCAGAATGTATTCAGGGTTGAAAAATTGGTAAAAAAAAACCAGGAAAACTGTAAGAATGAAATTTCAGTAATGATTTCAACGACATATTTCACAGTTAAAGTCTTGAGTAAAGAATCTGGAGAATAAGAACAATTTTTCTTCTTCACAAAATGAGCTTCTTAAATGCCGTTAAAATGTTTCTTTGAAAATTTTTGTAAAACGTGACGTGTTTAAACAACGGAAAAACTTTAAGGAGATTTCCATAAAAATTTTACGAATAACACAAAACTAAGTTTATAGTAATAGTTTTACTTAACATATATAGTGACTTCCTTTTTTTCAATCCGAGGTATGTACAAACTTAGGTACAATGTAAGATTTATTTATGTACTGCATGGACTTTGAATGAATATGCTTCAAAGTTCATGCAACCCGTGTCCCACATTTTGTAAAAATCAATGTAAGCAATAAAGCAATTTTGCCTTAGCATAAAGTTCACGAGTGGTCATTGTTCATGCACTGATCAAAACATCAGCAAAATTTCTTATTGCGAATCAAAAATCAATTGTTAGTATTAAGCAAATTTAATGCATAAAAGAAAGTGTGTGAAGGAGAGCACATGATAAATCATCTAAGTATCACGGCAGTAAATTACCAGCCAGTGTATGAGCTTCTTTGTGAGCGGTATAACAAGCATTGTGCTATATTGCAAGAGATGATGCAGCGTTTCTGGAGTATTCAAGACGACCCAAATGGTTTTAAGCGGATATTGGACTCCGTCAACCAACTTAGGGCAAGCATCAAGGCAATCAACATCGATCCATTCGATCTCACATCGGTTTTTATGTTGAATCAGAAATTAGATGAAGATTCACGTAAAGAATGGCAGAAACATATAGGGAATTCAACAGATATCCCTACACTGTCACAATTCTTAGAATTCCTTAAACAACGTTTTACAATATTAGAAGCATTGTCGGCAGCACATATAACAGGGCTTTCGAAGAGTTACAAGCAGCAAGGCACTGTTAAAGATCATACAGCACAGGTCGATACAAAGGCCAACTGCCCAATGTGCAAGGCAACTTATAAAATATTTGATTGTCACACGTTTAAACAAGCAAATATACCAGCTCGGCGTGAGCTGGTAAATTCGAAACGCTTGTGTTTCAATTGCCTTAACACCCGACATAAGATCAATAAATGTACATCAAAGTACAGTTGCAAGATCTGCACAAAAAAGCACAACACTTTGCTTCACTTGGACGCACCAAAAGGTTCAAGTACCAACGTACAAAGTCACTGTGCATCTACCGACACCAATCAAGCGTGTGTACTCTTAGCCACTGCAAAGATTGAAATTCAGCAGTCAGGTATGAATCCCACATGCTAACGAGCATTATTGGACACTGGCGCTCAGCGTTCTTTTATTAGCGAATCAGCTATCCAACTTTTGAACGCTAAACGTAGTCACGCAAAATTTAAAATTGTTGGAGTAGGCGCTATACATGCTGTTACGACTAGAGGAATGACGACGATTACAGCAATCGTCACCAATGAAAATGGGACAACTGAACGACTAATTTCAGCTCACTAATTTTAAAATCCATTACAGCTCCACTACCGTCAGCACATATTCCGAAGAAAATTCCAATGGGACTTAGCACAGCAGATTTAGCTGACCCAAACTTTCATGAGCCATCTGAGGTTGACGTTCTTCTTGGAGCTGCCGTGTATATTCAAATTTTGTTGCCCGGATTTCTGCCTGGAAGCACATGTGCTCAGATGACAAAACTCGATTGGGTATTATTTGGATCCACCGCGCGAACAATTGACACAGAATTCACACATGCGCTAGTTTTATATCAGGAACTAGAAGAATCTTTACAACGGTTCTGGGAAATAGAACAGCTTCCAACAACCATTCCACTATGAAATCTAGAGATAGAGGCGGAAAACCACTATAAAAAACATACATGTAGGAAATCAACTGGAAGCTACTCAGTAAGGTTACCATTTAACACCGACAACCCTTGGTCAGCAATTGGAGACACACAACGGATTGCATACATCCGATTCAGACAGCTAGAACAGCCGTTCTTACGCAATCCAGACTTGCGGGCTCAGTACTGTCAATTCATAGAGGAGTACATCAAGAAAGGGCATATGACACGAATACCAAGTTATTGCGTATACAAAAATGAAAGCTTCTATTTACCACATCATGCTGTGACAAAGGAGACTAGCTCCACAACAAAGCTACGAGTAGTTTTCAACGCATCGCAAAAGGGTTCAAAGGGCAAATCCTTGAATGAGGTACTGATGGTTGGTCCAACAATACAGCCGACAATTTTACAACATCGTTTTGTAATGGCCGCTGACATAGAGAAAATGTATCGGCAGGTGTGGATGAATGAGGCAAACCGTGACTACCAGAGAGTTCTATGGAAAAATAATCCAAATGAACCCATTCAACATGGGATGTATGGGTAGATCGCCTCCTCGCGGTGCATCCTGGGTAACGCTAAATGATCTACCACGGCACGACTCTCGATTGTTTTTTGGACAACTCTCTCGTCTTAACGACTATATCTAATGCTTTGGGCTGGTAGTAGTGGTATTCTGTCACCTGAGTACGCAAGAGTGACATCTTGCGGAAATGGCTTTCAGGCTAATGCCAATGCTGCCTCCGTCCCGGTAAAACCCTGGCAGGCCTCACGGTACGTTCAAAACTCGTCGCCACTAGTCTGGCCGTGTAGGTTCAGTTGAGTTTGGACTCCTGATTAATCCCCGGCCCGGCTCTGAGCACATATCCTCATAAGGGACTGTGCCAACCCTCGCATGGCCTCCCTGCTTCGGCATAGATAACCATGGGGTCTCAGGGGAACTGCACAACGAGTGGAGATAGCGGCTGTGAGGGGGGACCCAAATCGCAATGAATCCCGATAAATTTAAAAAGGAGGATCCACTCGGCCCGGAAGGGAAGTGGACGAAGGTGACGCGTCCTTCTAGTGGGAAGAAGACCGCGATACTCAGCCAACCCCCTACTTCTTCGAGGGATGCATGCTCCAAGGCAGCTATGCCAGGGGCAAGTACTCCCTCAGTCAAGCCTATTGGCGCTAGCGGTAACACCAAGGTAACGGCGAACAAGTCGGCCCGAACTGTTTCCGGAGCGCCCTCCAACACCGCTTCCACTTCAGGTGTTAAGAAGCAACAAAACCCCTCAGTCACGGCTTACAGAGACAGAAGGTCTGCCTTCAAAGTCCTGAAAAGACTGAAAGATTTACCTCCGGATGGTCTTTCCCAGAAGGATAAAATCTCCCTGAAATGGGCAACCACCACGGTAGAGGCTTACAAAGCCTCTATTCCAAAGAAAGAGGCAACTCATAAAAGATGTAGATCTAATGAGTCTGCCCCAATTCAACCGAGCGTCCAACTGCCGGTTAGTAAAAGACCAAAACTGGTCACACCCAATCCTGTTAAGGGCAGGAGTTTCAGTGAAGCTGCCAAGGACAGCCTGGTATGGGCTGTTATCGACAGAAGCAGTAGCGATGGTACCATCTCACCGTCAAATTGGAAGATGGTAGAAATCGCGCTTCTTCGAGTGTACAAGCCCATACTCGAGGCAAATCCTGGCCCTCCACCAAGTTGTCGTGATGCTGGCTGGTACCAGGGTCACGTTAAATTGATAGCCTGTACAGATCAACGTTCAGCGGATCTTTACAAGCAGGCTATAGGCAGATTGGGAGAAGTCTGGCCTGGAGCAAAGCTGGACGCTGTCTCCAGGGAAGATATCCCGAATAGGCCTCGGTCCAGGGCGTGGATACCAGCGGAGCCATCCACACCGGAAGAAATTGTTGAGCTAATCAAGCTCAGTAATGCTGACCTCCCGGTGGAAAATTGGAAGGTAGCTAAGGTTAGCGAGCCCAGCAATGGACAGCGAGAGGCCCTAATAATCCTGAACGAGGAGTCGCTAGCTCCATTGGAGTCGAAGAGCGGGGTGATCAGCTACGGTTTCTCGGCTATCACCCTGCGAGTATATCGCAAGGACCGTACTGGGAAGGCAGTACGGGAACCGAGCAAGGGGAGTGGAAGCGAGGGAACTGTGGAAGCATCAGTAGACCCGACCGTGGACCTCTCTGAGTCAGATCTTCTCTCCGATGACGGAAGAAGCACCACCTCCACCACGGAGTTGGCTGGGGACCTTCTCCAAACCCTCGACCTGGTCGAGGAGGAGGAGATGTCCTTATCTGACGAGGAGGCGGATAAAACATTGTGTCGCGATGCTGAGGTTTCTGCAGATTAACCTCCATCACTCGAAGGCGGCATCCGCCGCGCTGCTCCTCCACCTGGCTCAAAAAGGAGAGGAGCTAATACTGGCCCAGGAACCTTGGGTTGTTGGAAACCGGGTTTGCGGGCTCAACTTGAAAGGATACAACACAGTATCCTTCAACACAGCAGGTAAACCGAGAGCTTGCATAATTGTAAAGGAAGGCTTGAAGTTTTTAACCTTGTATAATTTCAGTGACCAGGACACCGTTGCGATAGCAGTGGAAAGACAGTCCAAACCCCTTTGGGCTGTCTCCTGCTATATGGCGCATGATGTTCTGCCACCACCAACTAGCCTGCAGAGGATCACAAGGGAAGCCACTGCAAGAGGCATCCCTCTAATAGTCGGAGCGGACGCCAATGCCCATCATCGCATCTGGGGTAGCACCGACACGAATAAAAGGGGTGAGTCACTATTTGAATTTATCTTATTACATGACTTAGCCCTAGCTAACAAAGGTGAGGATCCTACCTTCATTACGGCAAGCCGTAGAGAGGTTCTGGATATCACTATGACGAACGAGCACTTGAACCAAGCTATCAAGGGATGGCACGTATCGCAAGAGTGCTCGTTCTCCGATCACCTATACATAAGGTTCGATTTGGCATCTGACCCTCCGACAAATCCAACCTTCATTAACAAAAGGAGGATGGATTGGGTCAAATACCAATCGGTATTCGAGTCTGCGCTAGAAGGCGGACCTCCAGAGATTGTAGACATACCCGGTCTTGAGGAAGCTGTTGGGACCCTTACATTGGCCTTCAATGACGCAGCAAGGTCTGCATGTAGTCCAACGAAGCCTAGAGGGAGGTACAAACCCCCATGGTGGAATAGTGACATTGCGGAGCTGCGGAAGGAATGTAGGAAGTCCTTCAATCGAGCTAAAGAATCTAATGACTGGTGTTCTTATAAAACAAAACTGAAGGAGTTCAAATACTCTATCAGAAAGGCTAAACGCACCTCTTGGAGAAGCTTCTGTGCAGAAATAGAACACTCCAAGGATGTCAGCCGCCTGCGAAAAGTTATGACGAGCTCCCCCTCATTTTTAGGGTCCGTTAAGGACGCAAATGGAGTCTGGACGAAATCCAGCTCAGAGACTCTGTCCGTTCTCGTAGATACGCACTTCCCGGGCAGTGAGGGTGTGGCTGACAAAGCGGATCCACACACGCTCCCGGAGTGCATGCCAACTACTGTGCCTGTAAATGACAGGCTACTACGCTGGGCAATCAGCTCATTTCAACCCTTCAAATCCCCTGGCATGGATAACATCTCACCTATCGAGATCCAGCAGGGTATCAATATAGCACTGCCATGGTTGAACGCCATTTTCAAAGCATGTGTACGGATGGCTTACATTCCACAGCAGTGGAGAGAAGCAAAAATAGTTTTCATACCTAAAGCGGGTAAAACATCCCACTCCTCACCTAAGGATTACAGACCTATCAGTCTCACCTCTTTTCTGCTAAAAACGCTGGAGCGACTGATAGAGATCCATCTGAGAGCTATTCTGAAACCACTCTCTAATGCGCAGCACGCATACACAAAAGGGAGATCGGTTGAAACAGCTCTTCACTCGCTCACCAGCTACATCGAAAAATCGCTAAGCGTCAAAGAATACACGCAAGCAGTTTTTATAGACATCGAAGGGGCTTTCAACAATATCAGCCATAAAGCTATTGGTAAAGCACTCGGGGGAAGCAATGCCGACGACAACCTGATAGGGTTCATCGGTCAATTGCTTAGCAGCAGGAACATCAACTCCACGCTAGGAAACAGTACCTTACGAAGGAGGGTTTGCAGAGGCACACCACAAGGTGGGGTGCTATCACCCCTTCTATGGAACCTAGTGGTGGATGAACTCCTGTCAAAAATAGAAGCGACTGGCTGCAAAGTCGTAGCTTATGCCGACGATGTTGCAATAGCAATATCGGGAAAATTTGTTAACACCCTATCGGAAAGACTAAACTTTGCCCTAGGTATTCTTACCAAATGGAGCAAAGAGTGTGGTCTAAAGATAAATCCGCAAAAGACGGAATTTATGCTCTTCACAAGAAGATACAAGATTCCACGATTTGCTCCACCTAAACTTGGTGAGACAAGTCTCAATCCGTCTCATCAGGTCAAATATTTAGGTCTGATCTTAGACTCCAAACTCGCATGGAAAGCAAACATAGCGGAAAGAGCGCGTAAAGCGGCATGTGCAATCTACTGCTGCAAAAGAGCTATTGGGAAAAGATGGGGACTGAAACCCAAAACTGTATCATGGCTCTATACAGCGATAGTGGAACCAATCCTTCTGTATGGCGTGGTTATTTGGTGGCCAGCAATGGCAAAAACATCAAACGCGAACCTGGTTAACAGGGTCAGGAGGACTGCAGCTATTGCAATCACCGGGGCTATACGCACTACCCCGACAAAAGCATTGTTTATGCTATTAAATTGGCTCCCGACGGAGCTCCTAACGAGACAGCAGGCCAAGTGCTCTGCTATTCGATTAAAAGCTCTAAATCTCTGGCGTGATGGGAATATCGGCCACTCCACCATATTAAGGAGGGATGGACCAACGCCAGGGAAAGTAGACCTCACTCCTCCGATTCCCTGCTTCCACCACAGTTTCAAGTCCGTCATCCCTAGCAGAGATGACTGGATCATGGAAGGAAATAGGACACAGGAATCGGTCGACATCTACACTGATGGATCAAAAATGGATGGAAAAGTTGGCTGTGGTGTTTATTCTGAACAGCTAGGTCTGAGACTATCCTTCCGGCTACCAGATCACTGCAGTGTCTTTCAGGCAGAGGTCATCGCAATACATAAGGCAGTGGACTGGCTGAGAAATCAGAAAATTTCTATAAGAAATCTCAACATTTTCTCCGACAGTCAAGCTGCTATCCAATCATTATCCAACGTGTATACCTCATCCAAAATTGTAATGGAATGTCGCACACTACTGAACGCGATGTCGCTTCACTGTGAAGTGACTATATGTTGGGTGCCGGGTCACAGTGATATACCTGGGAACTGCGAAGCTGATGCCCTAGCTAGAGCTGGCACTGAGCTCCAGGATTATACACTAACACCCCAAGTCGGCCATCCGTTGGCCTCCGTCAAGCTAAGTTTCAAGCAGTATTATATAGAGGCTGCGAACAGGGCCTGGCTGCTGGAAGAAACCTGCAGGACAACCAGGCAAACTTGGCACGCATTGAGCTCAAAGCGCACCAAGCAGCTCCTCAACACGAGCCGTGAAACATTAAGTTTCATCGTATCCGTACTGACGGGACATTGTCTCATTGGCAGACACGCAGAAAGACTGGGTGTCCCTTTCCACGATTTCTGCCGCAGCTGCAGATCGGAGGAGGAGGAGGAAACGATCCAACATTTTCTGTGTGAATGCCCAGCACTGTCCAGGAAACGCATGAAAACCTTAGGCTCACCCTTCCTGGACAGCCTCACGGAAGTAGCTGATTTGAACATTAGCTGCGTCGCCGGATTCATACGAGAATCGAAATGGTTCTCGTCACCCAACAGGTTTTAGTGCCGCTCCCTATTAAAATGTGGTATCACAATGGGCCTATCTTGGCCTAAGTGAGCCGCCTTTTGACAAAGGGGGCTGCCACTACAACCAACCAACCAACCAACCCATTCAACATTGTCGGCTAAACGCCGTAACCTATGGTACAGCTAGCGCCCCATTCTTAGCAATTCGAACACTCCACCAGTTAGCACATGATGAACAACGAAATTTCCCAGCAGCTCAAACAGTGCTAACAGATTTCTATGTTGACGATCTGTTAACTGGTTCAGACAGCTTAGAGGATTTGCTTAAGAAGCAGTCAAATCTACGACATTTATTGCACAAAGGTGGCTTACATTTGAGAAAGTGGACAGCAAATAACCCTCTACTGTTGGATCGCATTCCTAGCGAAGATCGGGAAACACATTTGCCATTTAATATAAATTTAAATGATTCTATCAAAACATTGGGTCTCCAATGGCATCCAGCAACTGTCGAGTTTTCTTTCACAGTTGCCGAATCTAAAGTTGGCGTAGAGTACACGAAGCGTAGCTTACTGGCAGAAGTTTCAAGATTTTTTGATCCCAACGGTTGGTTGCAGCCTTGCATTATAGTCGGTAAGATAACTATTCAAAGGCTTTGGCTCACAAAGAGTGTCGTTCGCAATCAGTTACCAGCTTTAAGGGACTTACGCATTCCTTGTTGGATAGGGTATTCTCCAACAAGACAGATTGAACTACATGGATTTTGTGATGCGTCTTCAATGGCATATGCCGCGGCAGTATATGTTCGAGTTATCACGTCTGCAACAGTAACGGTTAGATTACTTGCAGCTAAGTCCAAGGTAGCGCCAGTCAAAATACAACCAATTCCAAGATTAGAACTGTGTGGAGCAGTTTTGCTAACCAAACTAATGGCACAAGTGGTGAAGGCACATGATTGGAAATACGCTACAAGGTTTCATTGGACTGGCTCCACAGTAGTTTTGGCTTGGATTCGAAGTATTCCTACGAGATGGAATATATATATTGCTAGTCGAGTAAGTATAATCCAGCAGGAGAGCACAGTGGAAAGTTGGCATCATGTGTCAACGGAGGACAATCCCGCTGAGATTGCAACAAGAGGAATATGCCCCACAAAATTAAAAACGTCAAACAAGTGCTGGTATGGTCCTAACTGGCTCAGTGCTCCAATTATACAATGGCCCAAGAGTACAGAAGTTCCCAATATTGGTATCGAAGAACTTATCACATCACAAATCATGCAGCCAGAAGAAACAGAGATATTAAGCCGATACTCCAATTTGAACACGCTAAACAGAGTACTAGCGCATTGCTGCATAACACGCGAGTTACACATACATCCCATACTATACCCGACATACAACCTATCATACATACTCCTCAGGGTGGGCGGAAGACTACACAATGCTTTAGTTGGAATGGAAACAAAGCATCCTTCAATTTTGCAAAAAGGAAAACTAGCAAACTTACTTGTTCATCAAGCACATCAGCGAACGCTGCACGGTGGTGTAAACTTGACATTAACCACTTTACGACCTCGATATTGGATCCTGTCAGGACAGTCGCTGGTACGAAAGGCGGTACATGAATGTGTGACTTACTTCAGAATGGTTGCAGGGTCTAGAAGTCAATTAATGGGAATATTGCCTTCTTCAAGGGTACAGCTAGATAAACCATTTACAAACACAGGAATTGACTATACTGGGCCTATTACTGTTAAGTGGAATGGGGGTCGTGGAGCAAAAACCACGAAGGCATATGTAGTCATTTTTGTATGCATGGCAACAAAAGCTTTTCACTTGGAATTGGCGTCTGATTTTTTTACCATCACCTGCATCGCTGCAATACGAAGATTTATCGGCCGACGCGGAAAGTGTCGAATGATATACGGCGATTGTGGAAGCAACTTTCTGGGCGCTTATAAACAGCTGAAAGACCAATATCAGCAAACGAAGGTATTGAGTGGAAATTCATTCCTCCTGGTAGTCCCCACTTTGGTGGACTATAGGAAGCCGGCGTAAAATCAATGAAAATACATCTTTACAAAACCATTGGCCATCAACTGTTGAATATAGAGGAATTTACCACGCTCCTTGTACAAATAGAGGCCAGTTTGAACTCACGCCCTCAAACACAAATAAGCGACGATCCGAAGCGACATTTCTGCTCTAACGCCAGACCATTTCCGTACGGGGGAACATTTGTTTGAAATCAAAAGCGATCCAAGTGTTACCCTGGTGAAAGTCTTGAAGTAGGAGATCTCGACCTAGTTAAAACGGATCACATTCCATCCATGCAGTGGCATTTAGCAAGAATATTAGCAACCCATCCTGGAATCGACAATTTAGTGCGTGTCGTCACATTAAAGTTACATGGAAAGATGATAAAACGTCCAGTAACAAAAATTTGCAGGCTTTCATTCAAAAGGATATCAGAAGAAGACAATTCTTCAGAAAAGGTGATTGATACGGGTTCAGAATCTGCTAAAAAACGTTACCCACCAGACACTCAACAAAACAAACGAAGGAAAAATGAGTCACAATCTCATAAAACACGCATTTCCTTATCAAATATGATATTAACTACGTTAATAGTTTTAGGATCATACATTTCACCATCTTCAACAGCCGCTAATATTACACAGTTAAACGGTGGACTATTTATTGAGCATCTAGGGACGGCAAATTTACTTCGGGGAACTCTAAAGCTAAATATTAAGATCCCAGTAACTGATTTTGGAATCGATGAAGAAAATGTACGAGTCGTGAATGAGAGTATCCGGTCCATGTGCGCTGTTGGAAGAAGTACAACAAATGAAATACACTGTTGGGATTTAGCTGACCATTTGACAGAGCAAAGTCAAGAGGTAGTTCATAAAATCGACACGCTGAGGTTTTTACAGACTCGCACTAAACGTGGATTGTTGGGAAGAATGCTCACGGCTGTATTCGGTGTCAACGAAGTGATCGCAGATGTAAATGATTTAGGAGAAAATCAGTCCAAAATCAAACAGTTAATTCATCAGCAAGGAAAAATTATACTGCGGGCTACAACAACATTAAGCACGACTTCTATCAGAAAGAATAAATAACTCGAACGATTTCAACAGCAATTACATAAAGGAGTAAGTGGTACTCTCTGACAGTAGATCACAATAAAATCAACCTTCAGTTCTTAGCGACATACCAGCGTGCAATCAACTTTATTCAGGAAGTCCACAATAAATACAATACTATTTTTAAAGCAATATACACTAAGGAACGCATTTGGGAGTGTGTGAAATTAGCAGAACTCGAATCAACCATAAGGAAAACTCAAAAACTATTGACATCACATTTGGATATCCTGCATATGACAACAACGAAATTATCGATTGAACATATGGAAACGGAGATATTAATCTACCAATCATCGACAAAAGAAAATATGAAATTGTAAAAGCAACAGCAATCCCTCGGAAGCAAGAGCCCCATACGTTTGCGGCTCTCAGTATCAGTTCTGACATTTTGGGAATCAACTATAATGATCAATTATATTTTGAAACTTCCGAAGATCCTGTCTTTACAGCTCCAGAAATCAGCACCGGTAACTATCTGCTGTCTATATCAACACTAATTGATATGAAGACTAGGTCCAATTGCATCATTAAGGAAATTTACGCTGCCTACTCAATGGGCAATTGTTTAGTGCATAAATTTCGCCTAAAAAACACCTCTTTGGAAACAAATGATGAGTCCGAATGCATGGTTATTCGTTACATTAGATCCCGTACCAGCACAAACAGTATGTCGAAATACAAGAGCAGACATAATGATAAAGGGAACAGGAATACTTCGATTGTCTCAGGATTGCACACTCTAGGCTAAGGATTTCATACGGCTCAAAAAGGCTACAAAGGACTCGAATTTCCTGTATACATTACCCCAAGGATGAGCATATTTGACAATAACACTGTAAAGGCACAGGAAATTACACTCCTCAACACTACATCTATCATAAAAACAACTGACTCGTTTACATCCTTAGTCCACGATCAAGAAACTATGGTTACTAACATCAATGAGGTTGAATGGAAGCAAGTTCGGCATCATGTAACAGCAGCCGGAATATTGGCTATTAGCATTTTTTCGATACAAACACCGCAATAAGCAATACACGAAGCAAACAACCAAATCAACGAACGCATCAACATGGTATGACGAACATACAATATAAGATCCGGATGGCTCTTGGTGGGCGGTGATGTACAAACTTAGGTACAATGTAAAATTTATTTATGTACTGCATGAACTTTGAATGAATATGCTTCCAAGCTCATGCAACCCGTGTCCCACATATTGTAAAAATCAATGTAAGCAATAAAGCAATTTTGCCTTAACATAAAGTTCACGAGTGGTCATTGTTCATGCACTGATCAAAACATCAGCAAAATTTCTTATTGCGAATCAAAAATCAATTGTTAGTATTAAGCAAATTTAATGTATAAAAGAAAGTGTAGGAGAAATAAATTTAGTTCGGTAGCAGACAACATTCTTATTCATTTCAAAGAGACGCCGGAACATTTGGTCCGTCAAAGATACGCCGGAACAAGGTAAATGTTGTACATGTTGTTGGGTAAGCACATGTTTGTATGGCCTGTCCCGACGTGTTCTTCCTTTTATTTAGTGCCCTGCAGCGACCCATGTCGGCACCGAGGCAAGGAACCCATGTTTCTAAGAACAAGGGAAAGTGCAAGGATTCCATACCGTATCAATGGCTCAAGGCAGGAAATATTAATAGTTTTAGTATGCGTTTATTGTTTTAATTTTATGGTTGAAGAGGAAACACTTGCTAATAGACACAGGCGCAGAACAGAGAAAACTGAGGTTACAGTTAGAAAACTCAATAACAGAAAATTTGTTTTATGTAGTAGAAGATAAATTCCCTATCGTCACTGACGGTATTATTGGCAGCGATATTCTAGAAAAATTGTACTTTTAGATTGATTATGAAACCTACATCCTATATACTCGCGAGATCCGAAATAATATTGCCAGTAGAATTAGTGAGAGAAGAACACAATCTTGTGCTAAGCAAAGAGATTCAAGAGTATATGTAGGCAACTGTATCATACCAGCAAAAGGTATATGCCACATAAAAGTTTTTAACACCAACGATAAAGCGGTCAAACTCAACAAATTCGAAATCGAAACAGAACCCCTAAGAAATTACATTGTATTGAAGGATAACTAACATAGAGGGAAATCCCATCCAGAACATTTAGAAAAATTCATCAAAGCTACTGAATCAGATAACAATGATGAAGAAGCCATGAAAATCCTTATGGAAGTAATCAAAGAGTATCAAGATGTATTTCATTTACAAGGCGAAAAATTAAGCGTGAATAATTTTTACAAACAAAGAATCGAACTTTCGGATAACACTCCAATATAAATAAAGAATTACAAACTATCTCATTCTCAGCTTGAGGAAATTGATAAACAAATTAGAGAATTAAAGCAAAATGACATTATCGAGCCATCCATAAGCCCATACAATTCACCTCTATTAGTAATACCAAAAAAAATCTGATGATAAAAAACAATGGAGATTGGTAGTAGACTGAATATATGCAAGTCTACTGCGTATTTGAGATTTAATGTGGCTTTATTTCTGCTTTAGGTGCTTAAGACCTCTAAATTTATAAATATTTGTTTGATTATTTTGCCGTTGCAATTTATTGGAAAAACTTATAAATATAACACTGTTCGCGACAAATCTATCTGACTGTTGATTGTTTTATTCCCTACGCTGGCTTGAACATCAACGTACGGAATAAAACATTTCTGAAACCCCGCTAAAGCGTCTGCAACCGACAGTCATATCATCATCATGCTATCATAACCAAATGTTGTGAGTGAGAACAAGAATATGTGCGCGGACTCGGATTCGATTCCAAGAAGTCAATAATTGTGTGTGACTGAAAAATTGAGTCATTAGCAATACCGAATGAGTATTCAAAATTTCTACTCATTTCAATTAACGAATACAAAAAACTCAATGGTTACTTTTTACTCATGAGTATCGAATCCATTTTCAAATGAGTATTCGATACTTTCATGCAATTTAAGTAACGAATAGAAAATAACGGATGATTACTTTTTGCACACCACTATAAAATAATGTCATAAGAAAAAATATCGACGTGTCTGGTCCATCTGCGAACAGCTTCGTAACCATTTTGTCGGAATCGTAAGATAACAAATGTGTCGAAAGCGTATACTTTTGATGTATTTTCTGAGCTCCTTTCTGTGCTGCGTTGCGCCAATAGCTTTAGATAAAAGTTTATTACTTGGTCGTTTGGCCAGACCTCATGTAATAGTGACTGAAGGGGTTATGCCATCTTGCGAGTAAAAGAGGGGCAAATTTCGTGAATTTTTTTCAAGCGTACAATAAAAGAAATTGATTTTTTACTGTAGAGTATTTTATTATACATGTGATTTTTTTTTCAAATTGTTAAAACTTTTGGAGTGAAATAAGGCAGTGCTTGTATCCGGTCTCCGAGAGACAATTTTTGTAACACGTAAAACGAGCGTACTCACTGCTTCCCCAGATTTGAGCCAAGAACAAAAGCCAAACGCTTTTTAAAAGTATATACTAGAAACTAATAGACCACATAAGGAAACTAAAATAAACAGTTAGTTTTTTTTTTAAATGGCGAGCGTTTGAAAAAAATGTTCAATTTGTCGCATAAAAATCACATGATGTATTATCAAAACACTAAGGTTATTTCCCCCCGAAAAGTTCACTAGCCACTAAATATGATTAAATAAATACTTCAACAAATGATTCCTTTTATGCGAATGTGATTTTATTTTAATTATTGTATATGCGCATTTCGACCGACACACCCGGTCTTCATCAGTACAATATACTCTTTAATATGTTACTTAAGGAGGGGGTAAGGTTAATTCGTACAAAAAAAGGCATGTTTTTATGAATTTTTTGTGACGACACAGTTGAAATTTCTGTATTAAAACCAATAGTATATTAAAGTATGACATTCGAAGAATATTGTATGAAATTTTCACGAAGAAATATTGAAAAATACGGCAATAGCAGCAATTATTCGGACGTCTCCTGGAAAAAAGTAGAATTGCGGTGCCCCTTGTAACTTGATGCTGGATAATTTGAAATCAAAAAATCAAAGTTCATTTGTTAGATAATAGTTTTTCCCAGTTAACGCTGAGAGGGTTTTTTGAAATTTCAATTTTTAATTTTTTTGGAACACTTTGAAATGGAAAACGCGATTTTTTGCGGAAAAAATCGGCTAATTTGTTATTGTAAAATGAACATTAACAAATTTGAAAAAAAGCTCTCCAGCGTTACCTCGTAAATTATGTACAGAGAAAATGTTCGAAATTTCAAAAGGATCGGTGCAGTAGTTTCGAAATTATGGGGGGCACCGACTTTGAAAACGTGAGTTATGGGGAAAACGCTTTGAAGTGAAATACGCTTCGTTAGATGGGGCCATTGTGTTTTTCTGTTAGAGGAAAGGGACTCACCTAAATATCGGCGTCCAGCGCCAAAGCTGTTGGTGTATAGATGATGGAACCGCCTGGAAATGGTTGGCAGGTTAGGGTGATCATGAAGATTTTGTCACCATAAAGCAAAAAGTAACAAATGTTTTGAAAAATAATGATAAACAAGTGGTAATAAATAAATTGTACAACGAAAGGCTTAACAATATAACTCGTATACACAATTGAAGAAATGATAAAAGCAAATAATGCTGTAAAAAAATAGCCTCGTTATGGATTCACAATATAGGTTGAAACTTATAAAAGAGGAAGTCACAGATATTATTTATGCAATTCATTGGGCCAAATTAGGCATTATTAATTCTGTTATTCTATCCAAGAATGAAATTAAATTCACTACAAATTTATTAGACAAAGAATCATTACCTTACTCAACATTGGAAGAAGGTCTTGCCTTTATAACTAATAACTTATGTATCTTATACATTGTAAACATTCCGATCACTACAAATTAATTGTATCAAACTTTGTTGATCAAGGCTATGAAAAAAACAAAATTTAATGTATGCTATCCCTTTCTCAAAAATTTTTAAACTCGAGGATCAAATCCTTGCTTTGACGGATGAATGTAAATCGATTAATAATCTACTAGTTTGTAATCAAAATAATGTAGTAGACATAAGCAAAACTGATTGCATGCCTCTCTTACTGAGAAGTTTAAATCCTACGTGCCAAATCATCAATAGCCAACAAATACCATCTTCTTGTGTTTTATTTGGAGACTCACTAGAAAAACAACTTCAAAAAATATCATTGTAAAGAATACATCCATTCCAGAAGTTAAATAGGAATTAAACAACCGTTCACCATCGATACCTGACCGCTCCACGCATGGCATCAATTCAATTTTGAGACGATTCAATGACCTACCTTACTTTTAAACGATTGTGGACAATCGATTTTAAGCGCGGAGGAGTTAATATAACTGTCCCACTGATTCATTTAAAAATCAAGCAAGCCACCGAAATATCGAGTATATTATCAAGAGCACATGCAACACCATCAAACAATCAAGCCACTGAGTCAGCGAATCCTAGCACAATTCTAGATATCGGCGGAAATTCTACTCAGCAAAAAGATGATATAAGATTCTGAGCATCATTAGTTTAAGAGCAGTCTTTTTTAGAAATTATAAGAAAGCCGATGCAGTCGATGACTACGAAATAAATATATATTTTTAAAATATCAACCCTGAATTTAATTTATTAACTTGCGCACTATGGGGCTTGCTTTGTTAGCAAAATGTTAGGATAATACGGGAGAATAGCCAGAGGTGTTGCATTATAGTGGAAATATTATAATAAGAAGTAAGACAATATTCTGGACAATGTACAAAAACGCAATTTCCATTCTCGTTGAAAAAAATATGTGTTTGCCATTGCACCTGTTGCTTACAAGCATATCGGATACGAGCGGCAGCCAAGGCGCTCTAATGCAAGCGCTGTTGTTATTTGCTTTGGCGGCCATTGACAGGGTGGAGCCAATAATGGGGCCGCTGGCAAATAAACGCAGCGGTGTTTGTTCATATGATTATATAATGTTCTTGGCCATTGGCCTGAACAAGATTTTCAACATTTCTTACTTTTCAAGGTGTTTGGAGTATTTGCAAAGTATTTATGGACGAAATACTGTGTGGTGTGCTTCGAGAACATCTTCCAAACATTCAAGTGATGTTTTTCCACCAATAAATACAAAGCTTCAATTCTATAGAAGGCTCTGTTAAAAAGCTAGCTAGCAACGGTATCAAAGTGAATTTTGAAGAAAACGAGTGCGAGATATACAAAGCAAAAAAACTATGGCTAAGGCATGTTTCGGATTGGATGCATATGATTTGTATGGTCTTCGAGTAGAACATTTGGCTACTGAAGAGAAAGTGCATGCAGTTGTGGCCAAGGTTTCAAAACAAGGTAAGAAAGGTACACATGGTGTTGATTGCATACACGCGTGGCAGCGAAAACTTGGCCACAGAGATCCGAACGCAATTAAACCAATGTGTGAAAAGGAAATTAAGACTGTAAATGTAAATTTCAATAAATTTTTTACACCACTAGTCACCACGTTTTGTACTATTCTGTATATCATTTTTAATCTGTTATTATCTATTAATGATAATAATACTGTAATAATAATAACAGTTTCCTAAGCTTTGTCAAGTTAGTGTTAACGTACCTATCTGTCCTTAGTTAGTCTAATATTTTATCTTCATCCTAATTAACGAGGTTTTTTGTCTACTTTTCAAGTCAACTTGATCATAAATCAATTGAAACCCTGGAGGATTTCCAGAGCTGTAAGGACGCATATCAGTCTGATCCCGCACTTAACATATCATGTATATTTCAGCTTAAAGAAATAAAGATTGTAAAGAGTTTAAAATAACATCCAGTTTGAACGATACATAATATAAAGAAAAATGTCTTAGTAAGTCGTAGTAAGCAATAAAAAACTATTTACTTCTTCACGAAGTAATAATTATTTTTAATCAATTTAGTAAACATTAAAGTTTTCCTGTTTCTACGAACTTTTGGGCTACCATTATTTAGTGGCAATTATTTGATAGAACATTTTGTACCAGTTATAAGCGAATCCTTGCTATAAGCAAACCCGATTAGAATTTCTTAGTTGGCTTCAACGACGTAGCAAGTTTAAATTAGAATAGCATATCCATACCTTGCAATCACAGAACATGAAATGAATTATCGCTGCATTTTCACGACAGCACGCACGATAAGCTAGCCGGCCGGCCGGCTAGCTTATCGTGCTATCATCTTCCCACCTGTGCGTCAAATCGATAGCATGGCAATTCTTATTAATAATGGTGGTTGTTTATTAGATCCGCATGGCTCGAAATAAATACTAAACGTTCACTACTACCGTTACTACACAATTATATTATTTTAACAATACGAAACAACGCGGGATAATGAGCAGTTTGATGGAAAAGTGACAGGTAAATAGTGCTGACAAGTTCCGCGAGAGAATGGTTCAAGGCCTTGCACTAGTCGAAGATTTTCAGCATGGTGAATATTTTCGCGCAGTTTCTTGCTTATCATGATTTTGCATTTTCGTTCGAATTTCGTACTTAGGAGGTATTTTATTTGCCAAAAACGCTTACAGCCCATTTGGACTGCCCTGATCATATGTATTTATTATTAACGCATTTCAAAATATCTCAGATCGTTTACATTGCACTGAGATGGTTTCATTTTGTCACATTCATATCTTCATCAATTGCGGTTGCAAGACAATGGATGTCTGAATATTTATAAAACCATTTCTGCTTTGAGTTTTTGGGGTGCTAATTTGGGGTATTGGTTTTTTGTGTGTTTTGTTTTCTATCTCATTGTATCTCAGCAATATCATTTTTTCTTTTAAAAACCAAAGGAAAGTCGATGAAAAAACATTTGAAGCACTTCTTTGCATTCGCATCGGTTTCGATTCGAATTAGTTTCCTGCTTTTCCTGTATTGATATTTACTAGTTTCACACGAAGATCCAACGGCTTTCTCACAATCATTTATCATATTATATATTTATGGCACCGTAAAGTACGCTCATCCTGAAACACCATACATATCAGGTATCATTGTAAGCTCAACTAGTTTAGTTTCATTCATTTCAAGTGGACCATAAGTTTTGGGCTAAGTATTCCACATTGTGTAAGCAAAATTGTAACAAGTAGTAGTAAGTGATCTGAATAACACACAAAACAAGAAAGTCGACAAAGAGGATTCAATTCCTTTAAATTCGGAACAAGGTTACAGAGAGTATATTAAATCAGTAGATAAATGGAATGAATAAATTTAAATGAGTAACTATGCCGATAGATTAGTTATGCGTTTACACGCCGGCAAAAATAATTTTTAAAGAGTGGCACACCTTTTCGGAATGCTTTTTAGTTATTTCTCGCTGAAGTTTTCCTTCTGTAACTTATATCAAATAAATTACTCTTTCTGCACTCGTTGTGAATAATTCGTTGTCTATAACATAAAAACAAAAAAAAATTTACACTGCCGCGAAAATTCATAAATTCGGCACCATTTGCGATTGTAACCATTATTGAGTTTGGGAGGTTGGTTGGTTGTAGTGGCACCCTTTTTTATCCAAAGATGGCTCATTCAGGCCACTATATGTCCATTGTGATACCACAAAAGATTGAGACGGCACTAAAAACTACAGGATGACAAAAGCCATTCAGATTCTCGTATGAAGTTGGCTATGCAGCACAGTGCATACCAAGTTTGCCTGGTTGTCCTATAGGTTTCTTCAAGTAACCAGGTCTTATTTGCAGCCTCCATGTAATACTGCTTGAATCCTAACTTTATGGAGGCTAAAGGTTGGCCTTCTTGGGGTGAGTATATACTTCTGAAGCTCGGTGTCAGCTCTCGCTAGAGCATCCGGTATATCATTATGCTTCGGTATCCAGCAAAGAATCACTTCACAGTGAAGCGAAATCACATTTAGTTGTGAGCGGCATTCCATTGCAATTTTGGATGAGGTATGCACGCTGGATAATGATTGGATTGCTGCTTGACTGTCAGAGAATTGTAATTGCAATAGCTGCAATACTCTTGACCTTGTTTAGTAGGTTTACATTTGATGACTTCGCCATAGCTGGCCACCAAATAACTGCGCCATACAAAAGGATTGATTCCACTATCACCGTATAGAGCCATGATACAATTTTGGGTTTCAATCCGAACCTTTTTCCAATGGCTCTTTTGCAACAGCAGATTGCGTATGCCACTTTACGCCCTTGTTCTGCTATGTTCGTTTTCCACGCGAGTTTGTAGTCCAGAATCAGACCTAAATATTTGACCTGATGAGATGGAATGAGACTTTCATCAAGTTTAAGTGGGACAAATCGTGGAATTTTGTATCTTCTCGTGAAGATCACAAGTTCCGCTTTCTGCGGATTTATCTTTAGACCGCACTCTTTGCTCCATTTGATAAGAATACCAATGGCAAAGTTTAGTCTCTCAGATAGGGTGTTTACGAATTTGCTCGATATTGCTATTGCAACATCGTCGGCGTAGGCTACGACTTTGCAGTCAGTCGTTTCTATTGTTGACAGGAGTTTGTCCACCACTAGGTTCCATAGAAGGAGTGATAGCACCCCACCTTGCCTCTGCACGTCCGCCTTCTCAGGATGCTGTCTCCTAGTGTGAAGTTGATGCTCCTGCTGCTTAGCAGTTGCACGCTAAACCTAATCAGGTTATCATCCACATTGTTATTCTCGAGTGTCTTCTCAATAGCCTTGTGGCTAACATTGTTGAATGCACCTTCCATGTCTAGAAAAACCACCTGCGTATATTCTTTCACGCCTAGCGATTTTTCGATGTAGCTGGTGAGTGAGTGAAGAGCAATTTTTACCGATCTCCCTTTTGTGTATTCGTGCTACGTATTAGAGAATGGTTTCAGAGTAGCTCTAAAATGATTCCCTGCTGGATCTCATCAGGTGAGATATTATCCATTCCAGGAGATTTAAAAGGTTGAAATGAGCTGATTGCCCAGCGTAGGGGCCTATCATTTACAGGTAAATTGGTTGACAGACAGCCCGGAAGCGTATGCGAATCTGTTTTGTCAGCCACGTCCACACTACCCGAGAAGTGCGTATCCACGAGAACGGCTAACGTCTCCGAGCTGGATTTCGTCCAGACTCCATTTGCGTCTTTGACAGTCCCTAAAAATGAAGCACAGCTCGTCATGACTTTTCTCAGATGACCTTGGGGTTTTCTATTTCTGCACAGAAAGCTCTCCGAGAGGTGCGTTTAGGCTTTCTGATTGAGCATTTAATTTCCATCAGTTTGAGTTTATAAGAAGACCAGTCATTGGATTCTTTAGCCCGATTAAAGTACTTTATAATTTCCTACCGCAGCTCCGCAATGTCACTATTCCACCATGGGGGCTTGTATTTCCCCCAGGCTTTGTTGGACTGCATGCAGTATTTGCTGCTTCATTGAAGGGAGATGTAACGGCCCCAACAGCTTTCTCCAGATCGCCTATGTCTGCAATCTTTGGAGGTCCACCTTCTAGTGTCAACTCGAATACTGATTGGTATTTGACCCAATCCATACTCTTTTTGTTGATGAAGGTTGGATTTTTTGGAAGGTCAAAAGCCACATCGAAGATTATATATAAATGATCGGAGAACCAGCAATCTTGCGATACATGCCATCCTTTGATAGCGTGATGCAAGTGCTCGTTCATTAGAATGATATCCAAAACTTCCCTACGGCTTGCCGTAATGAAAGTAGGATCCTCACCTTTGTTAGCTAGGGCTAAGTCGTGCGTTAAAATAAATTCAAAGAGTGACTCACCCCTTTTGTTTGTATCCGTGCTTCCCCAAATGCGGTGATAGGCATTGGCATCCGCCCCGATGACAAGATGGATGCTCCGTGCAGTGGCTTTTTTGACAATCCTTTGCAGGTTGATGAGAGGTGGTCGAACATCGTGCGCCATATAGCAGGTGGCAGCCCAAAGGGGTTTGGACTGCCTTTCGACTGCTATGGCAATGGTGTCCTGGTCACTGAAATTGTACAAGCTTAGAAACTTCAAGCCATCCTTTGTTACTATGCAAGCTCTCGGTTTACCTGATGTGTAGAGATATAATGTCTTGTATCTTTTCATGTTGAGCCAGCAAAACCGGTTTCCTACAACCCAAGGTTCCTGGGCCAGTATTAGCTCCTCTTCTTTTTAGGCCAGGTGGAGGAGCAGTGCGGCAGATGCCACCTTAGAGTGATGGAGGTTTATTTGGAGAAACCTCAGTATCACGACACAAGGTTGTGTCCGTCTCCTCGTCAGATGAGGACATCCCCTCCTTCTCAACCAAGTCGAGGAGTTGGAGAAAGTCCCCAGGCAACTCCACAATGGAGGTGGTGCTTCTTCCGTCATCGGAGAGAAGATCTGATTCAGAGAGGTCCGTGGTCGGGTCTGCTGATGCAACTCCAGTCACCTCACTGCCACTCTCTTTGCTCGGTTACCGTACTGCTTTCCCAGTACGGTCTTTGCGGCTAAACCGGCCAGACCTCTCCCAATATATCGATAGCCTGCTTGTACAGATCCGCTAAACGTTGATCCGTCCAGGCTATCAGCTTGACATGACCCTGGTACCAACCAGCGTCACGTCAACTTGGTGGAGGGCCTAGATTTGCCTCCAGTATGCGTTTGTACACCCGAAGAAGAGCGATTTCTACCATCTTCCAGTTTGACGGTGAGATGGTTCCATCGCTGATGCTTCTTTCGATGACAGCCCATACCAGGTTGTCCTTGGCTGCTTTGCTGAAACTCCTGCTTTTAACAGGGTTGGACGTGACCAATCTTAGTCTCTTCGTGACCGACAGTTGGGCAATCTGCTGATTTGGGGCTGCCTCATTAGATCTGCATCTCTTATGAGTCTCCGGTACGTAATTTGAACAAAATTACGGATAAAACCTAGATTTTAATCGATGTTGCAATATGTATTAGATGTCACTTGTTGATATTTTTGAGTTTAATACACAGGTAGACACAATATTTTAAGGAAATATGGTGCTCTTAACAAGACTTATGTTTGTCCACTGCAGGAAAAATAAACTGAATTGAAACAGACATGAATGCAAAGAACTGCTTCGAATGTATTTTCATCGATTTTTCGTTTAGTTTTCATGAGAAACAATGTCACTCCTGTGAGTCTCAAAGTTTATCTCCGGCAAAAAAATTTGAATTCAAGCAAGCGTGAATGCAAAGAATGGCCATGATACAATAAGTAAAAGGTAACGCGACCGCACAGTATATGCAAGCCCCATTATGCAATCAAGGCCTACAAACATCAAATTTCCTTCCAAAAATGGCGCCATGTGCCAGTAAAAATTGACGTTTCCCAAGCACTGTCAGCTTTGCAGAGGAAAAGCAATTTTGCAAACTTTATTTTTCACTTCAACACATGAGACATTTTTTCACGACCGCTATCCAATCGTCCACATGCAAGACTTCACGTACCGCCTGTACGGTAGAAAAATATTCACATCGATAGATTTAGGCAGAGTGTATCATCAGATACCTATTTATCGTGACGATGTTTCAAAAACCACAGTTACAACGCGACGATGTTTCAAAAACCACAGTTACCATTTGGAACATTCAAATTTTTAAGAATAACATTTGGGTTGTGTAATGTCGCCCAAACATTTCAACGTTTCCTGGACACAATCTTGCGTGGGCTATTATTCTGCTATGCATATCTCTATGACATCCTAATAGCATCGGAGAACGTGAGAGAGCATGAAAACCATGGCCGACAAGTACTTCAGCGTTTGAAAAGCTATGGACTGAAAATCAATTCATCTAAATACCTTGGGAGGATGCTGCAACAACTATGTACATCTGATCAAAACAAAGAGCTAGTCGTCAATTTATCTCTTCTCTTTAATTCAATCGAAGATGCACAGCTTGCGTTATCTACAGATAGATAGATGCATCGGAAACCGCATTTGGCTCAATCCTCGAACAATATATTGACAAACCATGGAAGCCATTGGGTTTCTTTTTAAAAAAAACCAAGTACCTCACAAACAAAATATAGTGCGTATGACACGGCACTGCTCGCTATATACGAAGCGATTAAATATTTTTGGTACATTTTAGAGGTTTGGGACTTTATGGTTCGAGCCGATCACGATTCATTGGCCTTTCAACAACGATCGGAAACGTTTTCAACATGTCCATGTCGACATTGTTGGACTGCTTCCACCATCGAAAGGACAAATATATCTGCTGAGAATCATCGATCATTTTTCTCGATGGCTATGTTTATTAATTTCGTGGTGGCGTGGAAAAGTTGCTATGGATGTTACTAAAGTGTTCACAGAATATTTAGATTATGCCGAAATTAAATATATATATATATATATATATATATATATATATATATATATATATATATATTTTAACCTATCACTTCGCGGAAAGTGGTAGGGTAAAATGCGGGAAATGCGCGGGAGTTGAAGAAATGTCAAAATACGAAAGAAACGCGGGAACTTTAAAGCGAATTTGGTGTGGAGAGCTCCTTCTATATGACGAGAACATCGCCCTTTCCTTGATGTGTGCAACTTATCTCTCGACGAAATACTGTACATAAAAAGCTGTTATCAGTACCCCTTACTTGCTGAAAGAAGGGTCACTTTTTAGACCAGTCTTTTTGATACCTTTGATTTATGAAAAACACTTTTTTAAGTCCATAACTTTAGTTTTTTATTCCAGTATATATATCGATATTCCAACCTTGATTTGTAGGAATGGAAACCCTTTGCTTTCAGCTTTTTCTTTGAAGCTTCATCATCAGATGACATTTTGAGTTTTTTAATTATAAATAAAGTATAAAAATTAAACTACTGTTTTACAGCACTTTATATTTCGCAGCGTTGCAACTATGCACAAAGAAAATATAGAAAAAATTAGACCAGAACAACATACGATGCATTTTTCTGACAGCTGACTTGAATAGCAGCGCCGAGCGTGGATAAAATTGTAAATATCGTGGGTGATGCATGTGTGTGAGCTTATTAGCGCCAAATGCGGGAGAGCGTGAGATAGGATTGAAATGCATGATGGAGATGGTTTGGTTTGGCAGAAAAACATTTTCAATAGTTGAACTTCGCCAATTTTTATACAGGCAGCATCGCCATAATTTCAGCTTTGAATCTCGAAACAATAAAGGGGAAACTGCGGCCACAAAAGCACAGCCAAAGCCTCTTTTCAGCTGTTATTTCCAAGATTCTATAAGGAAAGGACAACGATTAAAAAATGCATAGCAAATGAGTTTAGAGATTTAACGCTGCCGAAACGTCCATTATCCACCGAAGGCGGCCAAATAAGAATTCCGCCGGCAGTTTCAATGAAGAAAACGGAGGCGACGCTAAGCGGTCTGAGAATTAGCACCAACGAAGTAGTCAAAAGTACGATTAACAAAGACTAGTTTTGCCTGGCGACTGGCAAGCTAGCAGGTAAAAACAAAAATAATGTTAGCGTTAAAAATAATTGTAGTCTTAGGAATAATTGAAATAACCGTAAGCTTTTAAAGCTAAGAAAAACAAATATTCCAGACCAAAAACAATAAAGTTCAAGTGGATATTACCAATTTCTGTCAATTGGGTGGCACTTATAACCATCGCCATAATTATGCGACAGCTTCTCTTGACGCGCTATCACGTCATATCCTTTTTGAATGTTTACAACAAACTTGTGGTGGAAAAAATAGAGGCTCATGGTTTTATAATGAACTTCATGAGGAAAAATCTGGGTGGACGGACACTCTTTACGTCATTACAACGATGAAAACCTGATATTGTTTTAAACGATTTTATATTTCTCTTACTTGCGAACGAAATTGCTGAGGATATACGTAAAAACCACTCAGAAGTCCTAAATTTCTCTATAACTGAGTCAACCATGGTTTGGTCCCGACAAAACAAAAAGAAATAAAATCATTTCAAACTGGACTCTGACGATGATTTTGAAAAAAAATAAAAGTGAGATGCTTTTTTACCCATGAAATTTCATGACAAAAACCACGAATAAGGAATTTGACACAATGCTTTAATTACAAACGCTTTAGCCACGTGACTTTTAACTGCAACTATTCTCCCATGTGGCAATGCCGTGTGTGCTGGAAAATCCTTACTGAATCCATGTGACGAGCTTGTGCCAGCAGATAATTTGATAGCACATGCATTTGGCATAGTCTGCTCTTCTCCAGAACATCCAGCAAACTACTCAGATTGTCCTGAACGGGTAAAACTTCAGATGTAACAGTTCGAAGGTATGAACGCCGAATCGCTTAGATTTGTCAATCAACTCAACTTGGTTCAACACCCAAAAATCAAAATATTTTAACGCCGCCTGCGCACACACTACAGTAGTCAAATCACTAACCATAAGCAACGGTACTCAAACAACCAACGGGAGCCATTGTAAATCAAGGACTACCATCCCCGTTTCTCTCTTCTCTGATGGAGGGGCAATTTATGCGCTACACATGCTTTATACTATAGCATAAAAAATATAAACATAGCACGGACACTACAGCAAATCTGCCACAAATCTGCTATACAACCAAAGTGCCGACTTTTGCATAAGTATAGGTAAATTGCATATTCGTTTTCCTCAAATAGGCACGAATACCAAGAACTGCTTCAAATATATTTTCATCGACCTTTCCTTTGGTTTTCAAAAGGAACAATGATATTCCTGAAATCATATTCATAAGAATTTTTATAAATATTTAGGCATGTATTATCTTCGAACCACAACTGTTGAACATGTGTATCTGACAAACGAAACCATCTCATTGTAATGTAAATTGTCCGATGCATTTCGAAATGCGAGAATCATAAATACGGTTTGTCTATAACGTGTGAATGTTCTATCAATGTGTCACGAAACTACGTAGCTTTGCCGCAATTCGTGATTTTGATTATTCAAAATTACGTAATTTCACATACATTTCAAATTTACGTTTCGAAACGTAGTTTGAACAAAATAATGCCGAAACTACGTTGGTGATCAGCGTTGCCATGTAAATTAGATGGCGCTTAATGATTACTCCAACTCACCAATTACGTTGACGTTGTCTGTTTGATATTTCCATCTGACTTTCCATCTGAAATTTCACCTATCAATAAATATTTCCTAACCACCCCGCGGCATTTCGATCATCATAATCACATAATTTGATGACTATGTAAATATTCTTTAAGGAGATTTTAAGTTTATTCATTGATGTTACATAAAACTGCAATACAAAATAGATAGCTAAATATGAATAAAAAATCAGTATTAACTTAAAAATACGTAGGTATTTCTGCCTTAAAAATAAATCAAGTTTAATAGAAATCGGTTATTTTTTCCGATGGAGGTGTTTCACATAATATGTCAAGAAATTGTAGTGCTCTCTACAAGAGGAAAAATAAATTGAAATTGAACAGGTGTGAATACGGAGTGTAAAAAATGTTTCGTTTCAATTTTTGTAAGTGTGTACCAAGAATAATAGACGGTCGGTGTAAAAAGAATTTTTTTTTTCGAAATTATTTCCTGAAAACAAATGTCAGCCAGATAGTTTCCAGCTACCTTGCTAAATTGCATTGCAAAAATGTGTGCCACTTTTTATAAATTATACAGGGTGTTTTGTATTCGGTGGCATAAAATGACACCACGTATTCTTTGAAGTGTCCCGAGAAAAAAATCGTATCGGAGGGGGGTGGTAAATCCGAAGGGGTTTCGAGATATAGGAGAGGGAAGTACCCCGCTCCATAACCACGACCTGGCACGTGTAAATCGTCATAACTACTTTATTTTTATGTGTAGGCTTTTGAAAAAGAATGCGTTTGATAGCCTGTCAATGTATCTTTTTAGATATGTATTAACAAGTGCCCCCAATGCTGCCAGTTTTACACGAAAAAATGAGAAACTTAAAACAACCGGAAAAAAATTGCTAATTTTGACTTTCGCGACCGTGTTAAACGCTAAAGTGATGTCGTAACCTAAAAAAATTATTATCTTGACAGAAAGCCTTACTTTCTGCTTGAATACTTCCGAAGAAAAAGGTTGCCAATTTTCCTTTGTTTCCTTCGAAAAATAGAAAACTAAAATTTTGTGAAATTTTGCTGACTTACTTAATTATGGAAAATAATAACTAAAGATCTAAAGTTACAATTTATTTTGAACTTATCATTAAACAGCAGAATGACTTGTGATCACATAAACTGTTAAAGGTGTCTTCTTTCCTCAGAAATGCAAAGAAGAGCTCTTTTCTTAATTTCTGTGACTACATCGAAATGCATGAGTTCCTCTCTTATTTTTTCACTAGCTGCCTCAATTCTTAAATCTAATTCTTGAACTGAAACACATATGTCTTGTACACTTCTTGCTTCATTGCACCCCACACATAAAAATCAAGGATAGTTAGATCTGGAGACCGGGTGACCCCCTAATTGGACCATTTCGACCTATCCACCTTCCTGGATAGTTTGAGGCAAGTCAATGGGTGATTTGTTGGTCAGTATGGCTTGGAGCACCATCGTGTTGGTAGTACATGCTGTTCAAATTAATTATTGGTGTATCTTCCAATAAAGCTGGTAACTCGTTATCCAAAAAATTTAGATATTCGGCAGGATTCAGCCTATCTGGCAAACGAAATGGTCCAATTAGCCTTCGCCCCAGTACGCCTGCTCACATGTTTCTGCTGAATCTACGCTATGTAGAGGTGGCCTTGGTTACTCTGGGATCTCCTATATCCGGTAATCGTCGGGTCGGGTACCTCTTTTGATATTCCTCCTGTGTACATGCGGCATTGCCATTGCAAAATCCTTAAATGTAATGCATGTCAGCATATTCTTCGTTGGTAAAGTTAGCCATGTTTAGAAATAAGCACTCCTTGATTTTTTTCAATTGACGATTCGACTAAGTTATGCAGCATTTCGACACAACATTTATACCCTTTTGTATTATCAGGTGCTAATTATTAAACATTAACTTTATGTCATCCTCAAAACGTCGGACTTTAATTATCTCAGCTTAAAAACCCTTCAATACTAAAGCAGGTCCAACAAATAGCATGAAGAAAATGAATCACTCAAAAATCTTTTCACTGTGCGATTATGCCAGGTAGATAATAAAATTTTATGACGTTCGGCTAATTCCGAGGGATCACACAAAATTTTAGTTTTCTATTTTTCGAAGAAAACAAAGGAAAATCGGCAACCTTTTTCTTCGGAAGTATTCAAGCAGAAACTAAGGCTTTCTGTCAAGATAATAATTTTTATAGGTTACGACATCACTTTAGCGTTTAACACGGTCGCGAAAGTCAAAATTAGCAATTTTTTTCCGGTTGTTTTAAGTTTCTCATTTTTTCGTGTAAAACTGGCAGCATTGGGGGCACTTGTTAATACATATCTAAAAAGATACATTGACAGGCTATCAAACGCATTCTTTTTCAAAAGCCTACACATAAAAATAAAGTAGTTATGACGATTTACACGTGCCAGGTCGTGGTTATGGAGCGGGGTACTTCCCCCTCCTATATCTCGAAACCCCTTCGGATTTACCACCCCCCTCCGATACGATTTTTTTCTCGGGACACTTCAAAGAATACGTGGTGTCATTTTATGCCACCGAATACAAAACACCCTATATTAGTCGGCATGTACGGCAAGGTACCAATTTCAATTTTTTGATTCCTTCACTTTCCAACTTAATGCAGCTGCGTTCTTCTCAGCCTTGCTCTGAATGTAAAAGAATGAATCCACGTTGTCGGATTCTTTCTCTTATTTCTTACTTAAAATCGCTTACTACTCGACACAATTTTACTTAGTCGATCAACCATGAATAACTTTCTCAGCCTGAAAAATAAATTGTATTCTTGACCGAAAAACTAAACTACTTGAGTTTACATGTTAGACATTAAAGGGAATCGTGTGGCAAATTCAAATAACACATAACATTCCAAATATACCCGACACAAATGAAGGCTAAACATGTTGTCGCGAAGAGCACACAATGAAACCTAATATGCATCGTGTGGCTCAATAAGGAAGAAGATAAGGAGTGGGATATCAACAAAAGTATTGGGTTGTGTTAGTGAAATTTATACATTTCCGAGATAAGCATAGGCGTACGCCGCGAAACTTGTTAAAGAAACGAAACATTTGACGCGAAATAATTTAAGTTTGAAAATGTCGGTGCAAAAATTACAAAATTTACCAAACTGCCCTTCTCTTCCTTTTTCAACCGAGCTTAGGACCGGCTTCGGTGGAGTTATGGCACCGTTTTCATCGGCTGAATTTTAACGGTTGAATTTCTTTATGACATAACAAAAAGAAGGTGGCCTTTTAAACGTCTTTAAAATGTGCGATTTTATTGAAGCGCTGCCTAATTAAAAACAATTCCGATTTTTCTTTGGCTATAAAATGATATCAGGTTTGTAGATATGTTTAAATAATGGATTTTAGCAAGTGCCTGTAGTGTTGTGTTTTCATTAAACGCCTTCGATGTTCTTCAAAAATATGTATCCAATTGAGATCGGCTTGAACGCTTTTAGAAATTTTAGAAAATGTTTGCTTGCATTGATTTGTGAAGAACAAGTGTTGAGTGCCAAAAAATATGATTTAAATATATTTCGACAAATACATGCAACAGAACTGAATAATAGAAAAGGTGACGCCATAACCTTTCCGTGTTGTGCATAACGGTTTTCGCATCTTCAGTTAATTTTATATAATGAATGAAGATTCGAAAATCTTTACTCGTAGCTGACTTTTCCTTTGGTTGTCAAGGAGAGTAAGGACAGTTTTGGAGTATCTTCTGTGATAAGAGCATTGATATATAATTAGGTATACGTATTTTGAGACCACAACATGTAAACATGTAAATTTAACAAACAAACCCATTTAAACACAACGAAAACCCACGAAGAAGTAACTAGCACAGGATCGAAAATAATGCTTGAGCCCAAAGGCGTTAGAGTGGTGAAATCTCAATTTCTCTTTGTTTGCTGTCAAAATGTTGAAGTCCTTAGAATACAGAAAATCATCTAGGGAGTGTTTAATAATGAAATAAAGTGTGACATCAATTTGTATTCCAATTGGACATAGGCACAATGTGTTTTTGAAGAAATGGTTCTCTCAAAAGAAAATCTTCAAGACTTGCTGGTTTCTATAGATATATAGAGTAGTTATTCATTCAATAAACCAGTATAAATCATCTTGAAAAATATCGCAATTTGTTTACCTTCAAACTGTCACTTTCATACTATCTGCTTACTGTGGGAGGCAGTAGTGGAGACTACTACATGAAGACTACTTCGGAAAGATTTTAAATTAAATAGGGAGGTGCGTAAATATGTTTAACATGTACGATCATGTGGTAGCCCCTCACATACCTACAACAACTGGCAAGAAAAACAGGCTTGAAACGTTCGAGCCCTGGAATGTGGTTTGGCAGCTGCTTGACGTTCTTGTCACTGAGGGATCGTTATCGGGTCGAAATGTTGGGTAGCTGGCGCATAAAACGGGAATCTTAATCGTACCGTGGACGATGTTACATGCGATTGATTTTCCGGGGCAATTTTCTTGAGAGAATAACATTTTTAAAAAACGCCGCTTGACTCGAGGCGAATGATTTTCGGTTTGCTTCCCAAAACTGAAAATGAAAAGTAGCGTCGAATTCGAATGGAAATCGGTTCTTTTTTTTGTTAAGTTGGAGTGCAACTTGGGCATCTAAAATTACGGAAGTGCTGCATTTTATGCGAGAGAATCAGCTAGGAACTGTTGTGGACCTGGAGCTGGTGTCGGCACCATTGCTCCCTTTTCTGGGTGAGTCAAGTAGAGCTCACTGGAGTTTTCTCTAGCATCTCGCTTTTCTTATGGCTTCCTATGGGCCTTGTCTGTCAGTAAGTTGTCGTAATGCTGGGTAAGTCTCGTGAGTGTTGCTATGTCTAGATCTTAAATTTCCATGGTACTGTTTGAATGTCGCTCAATTTTGTCAAATAGTTTCAGTGCTTTGTCACGTATGTATTTGTCAATAGTCGCAAGTCTTAGGTACCATGGAATTTTGCGTAACGCGAGATTTTGGCAAGTTTGCATCTGCTGTCGGTACGTCTTAAATGTCTGGTAGAATGATGTGCTGGCATACACTATCATTGGTCGTACAATTTGGTTGTAAATTAAAAGTCTGTTTCTAACGTTGAGTCTGTTAGAGTTGAGGATAAGGGTGAGGGAATTAATGGTTTGAGTACATGCTCTCCGTTTGTTGTGGATATGCTTTCTCCAGGATAGTCCTTTGTCGAATGTCAGTCCTAGGTATTACGCAGTCTCAGACCATTCAATCTGTGGTCCGTCTACTGTTATATTTGTCTGGTGTTGTCGTCTACGTCTGGTTATAAAAATAGCCTGAGTTTTTTCAGGATTTATTTTGATCTTCCATCTTCGGAAGTATTCCATCAGCTGGTTTGTGGAGCGCTACATATGTGAAGCGACGGTTTGAGCTAACCGTGCAGTGTGAAAGATGCATGTATCGTCTGCGAACAGGGATATTTTGCTTGTTGATTGGGACTGCGTGGGAATGTCTGCGGTGTACAGAGTGTACAAGATTGGCGAGAGAGGTGACCCTTGGGGCACTCCAGCCTCGATCGGTCTCAGCCTCGATCGGTCTCAGGTTGGATAGATGGTCATCAATTCTGACTCGAAAAGTTCTGTCCTTCAAGAAAGAGGCAACTACTTGTGTAATCGGGAGAGGAATATTGAATCCATGCATTGTTGATATTAGTCCTGCATGCCAGACCTTGTCAAACGCCTTCGACACATCAAACATGACCAAACCTGTTGACCTTCTATGGTTCAATCCTGTTCGGATTTGTTGGACTACTCTTGTGAGTTGGAGGTGGCAGGAGTGTTTTGGCCTGAAGCCAAATTGTTCTTCCGGAATTAGATTCCTACTGAAAACATCATCGCACAGGCGGGCTAGGAGAATCCGATCTGTTATTTTTGCGATAGAAGGTAGAAGGCTTATGGGCCTCCAATTTTGGGGAAAGCATAAGTTTTTGCTGGGTTTTGGGAGTACAATTACAGTTGCCATTTTCCATGTCTTTGGATACCACCGAAGATGAAAGATGGCATTGATAATTTTCGTTTTTGTCTGTATAGTACTGTCTGGTATATGTCTGAGGTATTCGTTAGTTATACCGTCCCAGCCAGGCGCCTCCCGTCTATTAAGGTTTCGAACCAAGCTTTTCACCTCAGCGGCATTCGTCACCAGCGTGCTAGCCTCCACCTGAGATCTTGTCATCCGAAGTTGTCTACAGGTTCTGCTTACCTGGGCCTCTTCTTCCGAGTCCTCGTCGGAGAATGTATTTTCGCGAAATTGGAGCTCCAAAGTGTCTGCGAAAGCCTCAGACTTTCCTTCCCGGTAGTATTCCATACCATTTGGACCATGTATGGATTGCATTCTCTGTCTTTTTTTCGTCCGAAAATATTTTGACAGTCGCCAGAAGTTGTTATCACAGGGTTCCAGATATTCAAAGATGCTCTCCCAAATTTCGTTGCGAAACGCAGAGATTTGCTCTCGGATGCAATTTGTCATCTGGTGGGCTTCGCGTTTCATGTTGGTGTCACCCGTTACCCTTGCTCTTTTTCGGTCTCTGTTTCTTTTTCTGATCAGTTCTTTGATGTCTCTAGGTAGCTCATACGGGCTTACCATCTTTGCTGGCATTGTGGTTGTACTTTCATCTTTTGCCTGTTTGATTTGTTGCGTGAGGATGTTGACGCTACTCTCAATGTCTGCGCGTGTTTCGAGAGAATCAATTGTCGGCATGTTAGTCATTGAAAGTTCAAAGGCTTCCCGATCTGTCATCATTCTTACTTTTGGAGGATCGTCTACGTAGAGATCCTGTAGTAAGAAAAGTACTGGTTTGTGGTCAGATAGCAGCTCGTCTAACACTTTGATGGTTACATGTTGTTGGATGTTTTGAGCCATCGCTGATCCAGTATCGATCCACTACGACTGAAGCCGTAGTGCGTCGATTCCTCTGGGCATGCAGGACTAGATGTTTTTGCGCGATGAAATTGTTCAGGTGATTGCCAGATTGATTGCTTCTCGCGTCTCCCCAGAGTCGATTCCTGGAATTCAAGTCGCCTGCAAGAAAGATCGGGCAATCCATGTCGAATAGGATATTCATATCTCCTATGAAATTTAAGAAGCTCGGGGGTCTGTATGCCGAAATCACGACGAACTCGAAAGAACCCGTCCGAACTTTGATCGCCGTTGCTTCCATGCCAATCAAGGGAATGGTTTGAATTGGATAGTGGATCACGTTTCTCTTTACCAGGATCGCCGTTCCTCCTCCACGGTGAGATAGTCCATCATTACGATAGAGGATATAATTGAGAATTTTTAAATGGATGGGGGGTTTAAGGATGAACAGTATGTCGACTCTGTGTTCCGACAAAAAGTTCAACAACTCACCCCTTTTTGCAACAATTGAGTTTGCATTCCACGATAGAATGGAAACCCAATTACTGTCGACCATTGGAAAGGGTTTGGATGGGAGTTGGGAGAATTGTTTGGGCCATGAACATGCTTTGGACCATTCTTGCCATCATGTCTTGCATCATCGTTTGAAATTGTTTTTGCATGTTCGCAAAGAATTGATCCATATGTTCTGTGTTGGGAGTAACGGATGGTTTGTTGGTTGGGATGGGTTTTACCATGGGGGTATTGGGGGTTTTGATTGTTGGTAAATTTGGGGAGAGAGCAATGACAGCTGAAGTGGTGTGGCTCTTCGCGATCTGTGCGAATGTTTTCCTGAGGTTTGTGGGGTTCCTCGGACATCCTCCGTAGCTTGCGGGATGATCGCCTCCACAGTTTGTGCACTTTGCCTTCTCTTCGGCTTTCTTGGTGCAGCTTGTATAGTGATGCAAGCCGTCGCATTTAACGCAACGCGCCTGAGCGTGGCAGTTGCTTGCAGAATGTCCAAACTGCTGGCAGTTATGACATTGTCGACGCCCCCAACGTGGCTTCTGAGCCTCAATCTAAACCATCAGGTGGCAAATCACTTTAATGTTATAGATCTCCATTTCTTTCCTGGGAAGAAGGACTTTTATAAGTTTGGAGGGCCCATTTTTTGCTTTCAAGTAAAAGCATTCTAACGGGTGGAAACCTTGTGCCTCCAAGTCTTCCTTTACTTCCTCTGGGCCCATGCCGTAGACACGTCTGATGATTATGTTGAGGTTTTTCTCTTTAGGGAGGAGGTATGTGTGGTACTGAATACCAAGAGTAGTGAAAAAGCTGGTCATCTTACGGTGGTCCATGGTGGTTTCGGGTACTATTTGTACCCGCAGATAAATACGCCTGGCTGAGACGAAGCTAATTTTTGGGGCCCCTAATTCCTTTTCTATTTGTCCCCATTTCTCCGGTTGCCGAAGAACGATTGGGACAATTCCTGTGGGCTTACCGACCACGTTGTTTGTCGGTGGTCGTGTGTTTTTTGTCAGAGTCGGGGTAGTCGTCGGTTGGGATCGTGATGTCGATGGACTGGATTGTTTTTGGGAATGGGACGAAGGAGGAACAGTTTGCTCTAACGATGTCTTTGTGGAAGCAACGGCCGGTTTCGGAGCAGGAGCAGATGGGAATTCAGCCACTTCTTCCTGTTCCGAGCCAGCACTTTCATCGTTTGTCGTCATGTCTTCGTCAGAATTGCGATTCGTGGTAGTCGATGCAGACGATCTTGCCCTCCTCACACGCTTCGCCTTGTTTTTTCCGTTTGTTTTCCTTTTTAGGTTGTCGACGGTGGTTTGTAACGAAAGCAACAGTTTTTTTATTTATTTATTTTATATATATAAATCTATATATATTCTCTTTATTTTCGGCTCACCCAGTTTTACTTTGCAAGCTCTTGTTTAACTTGCTTTTTTTGATTTCGTATCAATATACTTCGCTGCTGACGGCTAAAACTCCTTGGTATAAATGCTAACTCTTCTTCTTCTCGATATACTTCGCGACCAATGACTGCAGCCTCATCGTATAAATATTAATCTTCTTTGGTTGAGATTTCGTTTCGATATAACTCGCCACCTCGCACTGCAAATGTCAGGTATAAATGTTGACTTTTTTCTTCCACCAATTTCGATTTTTTCAATGCTTTCGCGAAAATACACAAAGAATCGGCACAAAACGACTGCGACTTATGCGGCTGCTTTGATAATTATTCTTCTTGAGAATCAGCTCAGAGTGTGGATATACATGAACACGTGGAAAATGTGTTGAAACTTCAGTTCTGGCCGTTATCTTGATCTGGCGTGTGTTTAGATTGTGTTTGAGAGCCGGAGGAGACATTAGCGTAATTGAAAACTATGTCCATCCATTCCATAAAGTGATTGTTAAATTGCTAATCTGCGGGAAAAAAGTAAATGAGTTCAAGAAGCACGAGAAATTATGTCGAATGTATTTCATTGACCAACACTGTTTTGGGAACATCAAGGCCTACAAAAACTCAGGAAGTATATTGGTGTAAAACCCTTACTCGTTGAAATTGAAATATTGAATCATTTAACCAACACATGAAGAGTCTGACCAGAAAGCCAAAACGTAATGCGAGGAGAGAAAGAGGAGTACGGCAAGTTGTGTTGCACTACCTTAAACCCCACTTTATAGATTGGTCAATGCGATTTATACGGTACGAGATTACCCAAGTTATACAGATCTTTATTTTATTCTTTAGGTTTCTTTACTATTCATTCACATTAAATGCTTAAAAATATTTTTAGTTTTTCACGCCTAGCATGAAACGTGCATGGCAGTGCCCCGACCAGTAGATAGCTGCCATTTTGTCGTAAATGGCAGCAAACGTATGATAAATGTAAACAGACATATGCTAAATGTAAACAAACATTTGACGTTGTCCCGTAGAACCGCGGGCCGTACTTGATAGTGCGCCTATATATGAAACATTACCTACTGGGTGTACCAATACTGTGGTATATCCATAGATATACAATGCAATTGTAGTATACATATTTATAGTTTATTACATAGATATAGTTATATTATGTTATATAAAATATATATTCATATAAATATATATAATATTATTAAATCGAAACATTCTTTAGAGTTTAGAGGTCCTTCCTCCGTCTTGCTTTTCCAATTGTAGCGTTCATGCAGACTAAGTATTGGTGGGGCTCGTGCAAAAACACATGCGGACACGCAAGAATTAGGCCATGGTACCCGAGCCCAGGCAGTGACATCTGCGCTTGACAAGCTCCGCTGAAGCTTGTTTTCTTTCCGGGAGTTGCACGATCAGCCGAAAGGTTGTTTGCGCGCGGTATTTTATCGTTTTTTTTCCTTAAATTTTTGTTTCCGTAGTTTCGAGATTTTTAGGATCTTTTAACTTTCAGGTAGGTTTTGAATGCGATCTCATTTCGGTACGCGCGCTGAAATTTTGTCGTAAAGTAACGGAGGAAGTATAGCCTCACAAGATTGATGATATGATTGGCTGTGTGGTGAATTTTTGTCGCAAATATTAATCAGGCATTCAGACCGCTGGGTCTCTTAAAATGGGTTTCGGGCCTATGCTAGAGAACACCTACGAAATCATGCATCTTACTGTCTTGACTAGACTGCAGCCATCGCACCTCTAGCTGGGTAAAGGAAAACCCAAATAACTCTGTACGACAAAACGGTTCGCTGGATCGTACCCGGGGCTGAACGTCCATGAATTCAACGAGACGAAAGTCTTGTTGACTTCAATTTTTGCCGAGATATCATTCGCTATATTACACATTTCATAACAAATTCAGCGCTTTTCTATAAATCTTTAAAGCTGATTTTCTGTGTGAAAATCATTAAGGTGCTATGGAAATATGTTACAACAATTCGTATCAAAATGATGCACACCAAAAAGTTGTTATCTTCAAGCTTCTTTTGTGGGTATTTTTCATGCAAATATTTAGAATTTAATTATGTATTTTCAATCGGTAAAACGCTCTTCTTAAAGTGTTCCATGGAAAAACTGGTCTGAAATATATAGATTTGATTTTAAAAAATCCCTCAACGACTTTGATGCAAAAGTTTATCATATTGATTTCTAAAAGATTTATGATATATCTGAAATCCACGTACGGAAAATATCAGGAATCTAAATACTAACTGTCGTCACGGTCACACTGTCTAATTAGATATATTGTTTTTCAACGTTGAGAGGTGGAAATCTTCAAAAGATACCGATCAGCTCCTGCCTCTCGGCATGCCGGATTTCTACTGACTGAAACCACCTCCGTCTCCCTCAATCACTCTCTCCATCAATTTTTAATAATTCTCCGTATTTAAATTTCAGTACATAGTACTTCCTAGACTATAAAAATCGGTATAAGGGATAGTACCCAATTTGTTAATTTTAGTATCCTTTTGGTTAGATTAATATAATATATGTTTATAAATTATTTCATGTTGACTACATGTTTGGCTTTGACTTTAGTGGAGCTGATTGTACTTGTAGCTTACTTCGAATGTTGGTCCTGAAGAAGGTATTTTTTAGCGTCGTTTTAAAGGAAGTTGGGTTCGCTATGTTTTTAATTTTGCCCGGTAGTCTATTGTAAAGGTTAGCTGCTTTGTTGAAGGGGTCTTCTTTTAGTCGACCAGTTCTAGCAAATGCGATGACTATATTATTCATGTTTCTCATTTTGTAAGTGTTTCCCCCTCAATTCTCTCTAATTTCACAGGGGTGTACTCATTACGGTGTAAATTCTTATGTATGAATTTAGCTCTTTCCATGGAAATCAAGCTCTGCAAATTCAATTCTTGGGCTGTTTTGTAACTTCGCTCGTTTGAGTTGGCATAGGGAGATTGTGAATGGTCTTATACACCTTGGTTGCTAGTCTGGAGATGGTCATGAGGTTACCTTTAGAGGTTTGGCTCCAATTTAAGATGTCGTAGGAAATTTTGGAAAGGAGACGCGCATACATAAAGTGGATTTTTTTTCGGTAAGAAGTAGTACCGATGTAAAAGTCCAATGAAAACAGCCTGTTTTTTCCTTGGACATTTATTTATTAAACTAACATGGACCCCGCCATGTTAGTTTCTCGTCTAATCGAAGTGCTAAATATTTTATTTGTTCTACTGTCTGAAGGGTTGTGTCATTGATTTTTACGTGTGGTTGTATTTCAGTCTTGTTCTTTTATTTAAAAATAGTGTATTTTGTTTTCCCCGCGTTTATTGCCACTCTATTTTGTAGAAGCCAGTATTTATTTTTTGTTCAATTTTGAGATTAATTTTACCTGAGTATACGAGTACAGTGTCATCTGCGTACATAACCACTTTCACAACAAGGTCTGCTTTTTGTATGGAGTCGATATAAAGTGAAAATAGCGTTGGTCCTAGGAACGAGCCATGCGGAACATCTATGGTCATTTCAGCAGTTTTGCTTTTGACATCTCCAATTAGTGTGTTTTGAAATCTATCCGTCAAGCACCTGCGTATTAATTTATTTGCTTTTCCAACAATTCCATATTCACCGTTAATGCTGCCATTTTTCATATAATACAACAATAAACAGTAAGGGGCCTTTTTCAATAAAACCCATTTGCCGCAATTTATTTATCATAATTTGAAATAATCAATAGCCTTTTGTAAATCAGAAAAGGAAAAACATATTCTCCTGAATTCGTGGCGTTGTTTACAAAGGCTCTCAAATTATAAATTACCTCGAAACTGCCGCTCTAACAAGTGCTCTATTGAATTTCAAACCACCTACGCCTGTGAGTGTTGCATTTCATTTTCCGGCAAAAATTGTTTCGAAAAAGTCATATAAATTATTGTTCTGATTTTCCTTTCCTATATTAAATTCTTCCTGGTTAGTTCGTCTTTCTTTGTCGTTGAAAATGGTCCGAGGCATTTCAAAATGCGTCAATCTTTTAAACATATGGAAGTATGATTTAAAAAGGCATAAAATTGTCATTGAAGTTGTGTCCACAATAAGCGCGAAACTATGCACACCAATTTCAATGTGCCATGGCTATAATCCGTGATGTTTGTACCTCTGACGGGAATAATCACTACTATTCGACGCATCGAAAATGCATTTACAGAACTGTCACCCGTTGTCCCGGTGTTTGTTGTGGCCCGGTGTTTTACTTTAAATAATAAATTCAAAGTTGAATATGCAAATTAACGGTAAATATGATTATCCAGCCATTATCTTGAAAAGGCCACGTGCAACGAATGCAGAAGTATCATCACATTAAAGAGTGTAATGTCAGCGGTTTTACTTCGTGAAAGATCAAATGAGGTTAGTAATTCGAGACAATGAAGTGATATCAAAACACAGCTTTCACAAGTGTACAAAATATTTACTCATATTACAATTCGTTGCTTACGCTTCAAATTATCGTTCTCCAATCGGTCTTATAGGTACAGTCTGTCACAAAAGTATATACTCATAAGTTTCATAACAATGTTCATTTATTCGTGGATTTTGCGCCAATAAATAAATAGAAGCATACATTTTTTTTGTTGAATGCAGGCAAAAGTTCAACCAAAAGTATACAGAATATATAAAGTAAATTACTCAAAATAAAATTTAGTTATTAAAAGTTTTGAGTTTTGATCCCTGAACTGTTTTCTGCTTTCTTACATTTTTAACGCTAGTTTATTTTCGGTAATCCTAATTATAGTTAACATTAGTTAACACAGTACGCAGGTCTGGTTCCTCTGTTAATGCTTCAAAGTATCGTCGCACTTTATTGGGAAAGGTTACTCAATACTTATGAAAACAAAAGGACCACCATCTATATGAATTAAAATTTATTTTTATCCTCATGAATCCTTAGAAGGCAGACACGATCTTTACTTTAAGAAAATCTAAAGGAGACTAACAAGAAACCTATTTACTAAAACTTATACTACTAATAAAATATAAAGTAAATACAAGTGACCTGAAGATGTTGAAAATATGAGTGCTTTATCCTTAAAATACACATGGTTATTTATAACTCTCTTAACCAAGAGATTTCCAAGACACATTTTATTACTTTATGAGTATACCTTTCAGAACAACATCCTTTGGCCACTTATCATACTTTCAATAGATATATTTTTGTAAACTTGTAGAAAATATTCACACACGCCCCCTCAAAAATAAATCTATTGAATAATATAATACCCATTTAATAAAGAGAAATAAAACTTATAAATTTAAACAAAACATTACCAAATGAGTGTCATACCTTCATCGTGTTCTACTGGGAAATATACACATGATCCAACAATTGTTGCTAGTGATTGAGAAAACCCAGAAAACCTAATCCGACCATGTTACTTATCATTAAGTCACAAAAATAAAATTTGCTTAACATTAAATTACAAAGCAAATTCAATACTACTCCAGACCCAATTCTTGGTTCCAGAAGCTTTACGGCTGGTAGAGGTTTCGTTAACATATCAGCCAACTGATTACCTGTTGGAATATATTTTAATTTAATTTATTTATTTTCCATTTGCTCGAGAGAAATGATATTTTATGTCAATATGTTTTGATCTTTTATGACTGGTAGGATTTTTAGCAATACTGATACATCCATTGTTATCCTCATATTATTATGGGTTCTAAAAATTTCATATTTATACTATTACTTAAGATCTCAACCTTATTTGCCTTTCTAACAGCCTTAAAAAGAGCCATATATTCAGCTTCAATGGATGAAGCTGCCACAGAGGTTTGTCTTTTTGTATTCCATGTGATTGTACAACGTTCAAATAATTTAAACAAATTAATATGAAATAGCTGGACGACCTTTAATTCTTTCACTCCTTCTTGGCTTAAATAACAAACCCTCATGTTTATCATTATTGTGACGATTCTGAGAATCCTGAGATACAGGATCTACCTCCATATCTGTTTCAACTACAGATTAAGTAGATTAATTATTTAATTTGACATTTTCAGTGCTAGATTTAACTTTATCAGATTTACCACCATCAGAATTATCAAGTCAGTCAACTACTGATTTTGACAATATGTCAGATGCATCAGTTTTATTTTGGGTGTCTTCTAAATTAACCCCTTCAGTCTTTGCTGTTTGCCTAGTTTTCAAAAAACTAACTTCATCTATAACGACATTTCTAGCTACTATAAATTTGCCAGCTTCCACATCCCATACTTTGTAACCATTCGGTTCATACCCAACCAGTACACCTTTCAGTGATATTTCATCAAACTTTGATTTTCTGGTTTTATTGTGAATGTAAATAGTAGAACCAAATACCTTCAAGTATTTTAACTGTATCTTTTTACCATGCCACATTTCAAATGGTGTCTTGAACTGTTTCAGAGCTATTGTTGGTGTCAAATTAATTAAGTATGTACTGGTTAGAACAGCTTCTCCCAAAAAACTCTTATCTAAACTAGCTCCTGCAATCTTTGCACGAGCCTTTTCAGTAATTGTTCTAACCATTCGCTCTGAAACGCCATTCAATTGAGGGGTATATGGAACTGTCAAGTGATATGTAATGCCTTTTTTAATACAGTAATTCTTCATCTCATTTGATAAATACTCTCTATCGTTTACAATTTTCAAATTGAAATGAGCCTCACTTTTTGCCACAAAATCTTGAATATCTGTAAAAACTTCAGACTTATGTGGAATCAAGTATGCTACACAATAGTGAGTATATTGATCAATGGAAAGAACAAAATAATTTTTATCATTAACCGTAGGAGTGATAGGACCACAAACATCCGAATGTATTATAAATAATGATCGTTTTACATTGCTTTTATCTTTGATTATTATTATTATTAAATGACAATCTTGCTAATTTGCTATTAACGTATGACTCACATAAATTATTATCAGGTGAAATATTTTCGATCTGCCCTATGTCTTCGATCATGCATTCATCTCTTAATTCTAAAAACTTTGTTTTACTAATATGGCCCAAACGCTGATTTCTTGTTTAACTGTATTCACCTGAACATGTTTATTAACCATAAACTCAATACCAATCAAATTGTTTAACGACTTACCTGTCATGATGACCTTATTATTTCTACTTATTTCAACCCCTTTTTGGTTGAAAACAATTATCATACCAGCTTCCTGCATTCTTTTTACTGATAATAAGTTGTATGGAATGTCCAAACAATAATAGACATCCTCCAAGGTTCCTGGTATTCCTAAGTTGTTGGTGATGTACAATGTGCCCTTCTTAAGGTGATTATAGACGGTGAGACATGTCTCATCGAATTTGTCTCATACGTGTCTCACTAAGGTCTAAACACTCGTAAGACAGTGTAAGACGAGATTGTTATGATATTGTTGGTGAAGTTTTTAATTTAAAAAATGCTAGTATATATGTTTTTAGATATTAGGTAAATTTGAAGATGATGACGCCGTTGGTTATACGGCTGACTCTATTGTAATGGTTAATAAGTGAGGGCGGGGACGGATCAAATCAAATATTTTTAACTTCCCATAGGAAGTTATTGTATTTGGTGTGAAAATCAAAATCGAAGTTATCAACATATCTTTACGTTTCAAGGTCTAAAAAGTATTTCTAGAATATTTTTGGAAAGAAGTATGAATATATATGTACCTACGTACGTGCGTGGTCATTTTTTCCGAGACAATAACTTCCGAGATGTCTATCGATGCGTATTGACGTTTTTAAGAGCTGATTAGTTTTTGGATAAATTTCATTGAGCCATTTTTTAGTTTTAAGAAAAAATCTTCAAAAGATATTAAGAAAAACTAGTGAAAAATAAGTTCAATTTGATTCTGATTTAGCACAATCCATATAAAAACACATTAAAATATATTTAAAAAAATTAAAGTTAAAAATAATATATAAAAATTAAAACAAAATTAAGAAAAAAAACATTGTGACATCTCGCAAATAAAAAATCTAATCGAGTTTCTTGCTAAGCAAATCGAAATACTCCCATGTTTTTATGAGCTAATTAGGTTTTTGTGTAATTTGATTTTTCGATCAAAATGGATTGTAAAGTCCAAACGAGAAGGTTTATACTGTCCAACCAGTAACCGAAAAATTGTCACAATAATGATTTTTATACTAATAGTGTAATAAATATTGCACCTTTAAATATTATTCTTTTAATTCTTCATACAACGCTTTACATACTTTTATTACTATTCCGATCAGTGTGCACGGCGGAATGTGGAATATTATGGAGATGCTGTTGAAACTGTCACCTGGCAAACAACCAAAAACAAGAAATAAGAACATTTCACTAAAAGAAATTAACTGCAGTTGGGTATTTACCTGATGCTAAATACGACAAAGTAGCAGCTAAACGTTCTCCCGTTGATATTGATTTCCTCATGTTGGTGTCAGTTTTCCGAATCCTGTGTCTAATCTTCTGGTGAAGAAACTCAAACTCACTATACGTTACTCTAACGAATTTTTGATAAAAGTCTTCACCCTCATTCTTCAACTTTGCCATTAGTTTTTCGAACACGTTTTCTCGATTGCGGTCGAGATAAATTTCTCGACTCCACACCTTACGCGATTTCCTTCGCGGCTCAAACAAACTTAATTCCTTACATACCGATAAATAACCTAACAATATTTTTTTTCCCATTAAAATTGTACGCCATGTTAAACAATCGAAATTCATTAATTTTTCACAAATCAAACGTCATCTGATAAATATATGGGCCTTTACGGGTTCAAAACGCGATTTGGTAATTAACAAAATTTATTCACAAAAAGATATATAACAAAGGGATTCCGCGGGCGGCGATGTCGTTGAGGCGAGAATCCAAAAGCGACTGTTTTTGGGCGAAAGGTATCAGTCCTTTATCACCACTTCCAAAGTGCTGATGCAGCGCCTGAGTACCCGGTCTCGAGCAGCATATCGTTCCCGCGATTACGATAGCCATGCGTATTGGGTTACGTGCACGGCTATCGCAGCGGAAGATATGCTACGTTTGCTGCAATTCTGCTTATCATGCACATGTGCGCTCACGTCTGGATGAAGCAGCATATCGTTCCCGCGATTACGATAGCCATGCGTATTGGGTTACGTGCATGGCTATCGCGGCGGAAGATATGCCACGTTTGCCAAATTCCAGACGTGGCGATATTTTCCAGCGACTGGTGGCCGGCGACAATGTGTAGCAGAGTGTTACCGCCACAGTACTCCCCCCGCAGTGGCTTGACCACGATGTTAAGGCTGGAAGCGTACGGGTGGTCGAACTCTGCGTCCTGTGCGGGTGGTTGTTCGTGTTGCCGTGGAATCGCTGCTGTGAGTCCTCGATGAAGCAACGAATTCCGGCGTGCGGAACGCGGGTTTTAGCCTGTCGATGGAAATGGCGCTCGGGCGTCCGTTGATGTCCACCTTGAAGAACTTGGCCTTCCTGGTCAGAACAGGAAACGGACCATCGTAAGGCGGCGTCAGCGATGGTTTCACCTTATCGTTTCGTACAAAGACATGGGTGCTGGTACCTAAGTCCTTGTGTACGAAAGTTGATGTGTTTGTATGATGCGCTGTGTCTCGAGGTCGCAATTTTGCCATGCGTGACCTGAGATCGCGCAGGAAGTCAGTGTCGTTGGTGCCTGGCTGCGATGAGGCAAAGAACTCTCCAGGGAGCCGCAAGGTGGTTCCGTATATCATGTCGGCGGGCGTAGATTTGATGTCTTCCTTCAGTGCGGTGCGTAGGCCTAGCAGCACGAGAGGAAGTGCTTTTGTCCACTCCAGCGTTTCATGGCAACGAATGGCGGCTTTGACTGTTCGGTGCCATCGCTCGATGATTCCGTTGGCGGCAGGATGGTATGGGGTTGTCCTCAGGTGGTTAATCCCCAGAACTCGGGTTAGCTCAGCGAAGATCTGGCTCTCGAACTGGCGTCCCAGATCGGTAGTGATCCTTGCTGGCACTCCAAAGCGGCTAATCCATGCATTGACTAGCGCTTCGGCGACCGATGTTGCGGTGATGTTCTGGAGCGGGACTGCTTCGGGCCAACGGGTGAAGCGGTCGATGATGGTCAGGCAGTATCGGTAACCCTCACTTGGCGATAATGGGCCAATGAGGTCCACGTTGATATGCTCAAACCTGGCATCTGGAAAAGCATAGCGTTGAAGGGTTGATTTGGTGTGTCGTCCGACCTTGTTTCGTTGGCATGCCATGCAACTTCTGACAAAGTTGTTGATGTCCACGTTCATGGCTGGCCAGAAGTAACGGTGGGTGATGAGTCTCCTCGTCGCGCGGATGCCTGGATGTGATAGGCCATGCAGCATGCTCATAATCGTGCACCTGAACTGTTGCGGTGCGTATGGTCTGATCTTGTTGTTCGTGACGACGCAGTGTAACTGTGTGTTACAGTCGGCCAACTCTTGCTTCTTCCATTCCAGCTTCTGCGTTGGTTGTTCAATCAAGGTTTTGAGCTCGAGATCGTCTTGTTGAGCTAAAGCGAGAGAAAAGAAGTCGAGTGTGCTGACTGTACTTACTCGAGACAAGTAATCCGCGATGGTGTTATCCCTGCCTGGGATATGGCGGATGTCAACCGTGAACTGCGATATAAAGTCTAGTTGACGTTGTTGTCTTGGCGACGCTTTCTCCGGCCGCTGGTGGAATGCAAACTGGAGTGGCTTATGGTCCGAGAACACTGTGAACACTCTGCCTTCGAGCATGTAGCGGAAGTGTTTAATGGCTTCGTGGATTGCCAACAGCTCTCGGTCGTACGTGCTGTAACGTCGCTGGGTGTCAGTAAGCCTGCGCGAAAAGAATCCGAGGGGTGATGTTCCGGTTTTCGTGGTCTGGTGCAGGACGGCTCCGAATCCATCGTCTGAGGCGTCCACGGATAGGGACCACGTTGCTGATGGATCAGGATGTGCAAGCGCTGATGCCTTGCTCAGGTCTGCTTTGGACTGCTCGAAAGCTGTCGTTGCTTCGTCTGTCCATGTCAGCACCGTCTTGTCTCGCTTTTTGTTCCCTGCTATGAGTCGTTGCAGTGGGCGTTGGCTTTGCGCATCGTGAGGCAGGAATCGTCTGTAGAAATTGAGCATGCCTAGGAAGGATTTCAGTTGTAGCGCAGTTTTGGGTCTCGTGATCGCGGATATGCCTTCTATCTTCTCAGGTAAAGGTTTCAATCCGGTTGAAGAGATCGTGTGACCCAAAAAGCGAACTTCTCTCTGTCCAATTTGGCATTTGTCGATGTTGATTGTCAGCTCATATTTCCTCAGACGATCGAAAACTTCTGCGAGGTGATGTTGATGCGCCTGGTGGTCTGGCGAGTACACTAAGATGTCGTCTAGGTACACAAATACGTGGTTGAGCCCACGTAGAACCTCGTGCATGAAGCGCTGAAATGTCTGACCTGCGTTGCATAGTCCAAACGTCATGAAGACAAACTCGTACAATCCGAATGGCGTGATGATTGCTGTCTTCGGAATGTCGCTTGGCTCGACTGGTATTTGGTGAAATGCCTTCTGTAAGTCGATCACAGTGAAGACCTTCATGTCGTGCAACGCAGTGGTGCAGTCCTGCAGGAACCCGATCGGGTAACGATCCGGAACGGTGCAGGCGTTGAGTGCGCGATAGTCTCCGCACGGGCGCCAATCGCCATTGGCTTTTCGGACCATGTGTAGGGGGCTGCTCCATGAGCTTTTGGAGGGTCGGCAGATCCCCTGCTGTAACATGTCGTCGAATTCAGCTTTCGCGGCTGCAAGTTTGTCGGGTGGCAAGCGGCGTGCCTTAGCGCTGACTGGAGGGCCTCTCGTCACAATGTGATGCGTCGTCGTGCAATCAATGTTGCGGCGTGCCGTGGTCACTGTGATGTCGTGGTACTCAGCCAGAAGGGCGGCGTATTCTGTGCCACTGTTCGATAATGTCGAAGAAACCGCTGGTGGTTGGTCCTTTGAAAGGACTTCCACCTCCGTAGAAGTCGCAGTTCGTCGTTCGATGAGTTTCCGTCCTTTGATGTCGACGAGCAGTCCGTAATGCTCGAGTAGATCAGCTCCGAGAATCGGGGAACTGACGTCTGCGATGACAAAGGTCCACGTCACAGGCTTCGGTAGCCCTAGATTCAGCGTTAGCTTCCGCTTCCCGAAAGTACGAATAACGGAACCGTTGGCTGCTAATAGTCGCGTGCCAGGATCCGGGTTGCTTCGCTCTCGAATGGTCGGCGGAATGACGGAGACGTCTGCGCCGGTATCGATGAGTAGCGCACCTATGCCCTTGTTGTCTCTGATATAGAGACGGTGCACGGTGCGTGTGCCGGCAGACTGGCGTGGAGAGGACGAATTTAGTTTTTTGTCTGCTAAGACTGCAGGGTGGTCTGCAGTTCTTAGCAGTGGGTCCGTAGTGGGTGTGATACCAGCACATATCTGTCGTCTGCTGCGGTGTTTTCGGACGTGTCGGCGATTTTGGTGGCGTTCGTACCGTTCGCTGACTCGTATGGCAGAAACATGAACAACTGATATCAGTGCGGCGATTGCGCTGAAGATCGTCAATTTTGTGCCCTAACTTACGGATTTCCTCCGCGAGCTTACTGAGCTCGGATGAAATTCGCAACATTGGTGGAATGGCCCCCGGCAGGTCGTGGTGCGAGAGTGACTGGATCGAGTATGGTCTAGATCCTTTGGTCACCTCGTGCACTCGGTCAGCGATGGAGGCCAAGTTGGATAGCGATGCGTCGTTCGCCGAGAGGATGCTGCGGAGCGTTACGTCCAGGCGGTTCAGCCACATCTGTTTGAGGGTGTCGTCGGTGATGCTGTCGGCCGCTAGTGACCGCATCTGGTTCAGCAGCTGAGATGGCCGTTGATCGCCGAGCTCTACTTCAGAAAGCAGCTTCTGGATGCGCTGCTGGGCGGATTCCTGGAATGCAGTGACAATCTCGCGTTTGAGATTCTCGTACTTGCCCTCCGCAGGTGGTTTGGAGACGGCGTTCCTAACCTGCTTTACCACCCTGATGTCCAGGCTGGCAACGATCAGCTGAAAACGCGTCGTGTCCCCCGTTATGCGGCTCGCACCAAAATACGCTTCGACTTGGTCGAACCACAACTCGACGTCCTCCTCCCAGAATGGAGGAACCCGAAAGGCGACGCGGCTCACTTCTCCCGCGGCGGAAAACTCTGCGTCGTGAGCGGTGGCCGGGATATCGTCCTTTGGCGGGTCGTTCGTTGCCATATTGTTCGCGGGGTGGTCACTCACACTGAGGTGTTGCTCCCGGCTTGGGCACGTCTTTTTACGCCGCGAACGTGATCCCTGTACAATATGTACACGAGGGACGCGGTGTTCACAAGTAGGACGCACAATAACGTGTACTCGAGTCGCTCACTTTGAACGTCGAGGCGCGAGTTCACGACAAGGGTGTTTGTAACCTCGCCGGTTACCTCTTTCGTCGGCTGGTTTCCCATTCACGTCGAACGTGGGAATTCGGTGCGTAATCCGGCGTTGCGTCGTAGTCCGTTTACGGTGAACGTGGACCTGGTTCACGGCGGAATTTAGAAACCAAATCGCGAGAGGCAGGATCGCCAATTATGGGCCTTTACGGGTTCAAAACGCGATTTGGTAATTAACAAAATTTATTCACAAAAAGATATATAACAAAGGGATTCCGCGGGCGGCGATGTCGTTGAGGCGAGAATCCAAAAGCGACTGTTTTTGGGCGAAAGGTATCAGTCCTTTATCACCACTTCCAAAGTGCTGATGCAGCGCCTGAGTACCCGGTCTCGAGCAGCATATCGTTCCCGCGATTACGATAGCCATGCGTATTGGGTTACGTGCACGGCTATCGCAGCGGAAGATATGCTACGTTTGCTGCAATTCTGCTTATCATGCACATGTGCGCTCACGTCTGGATGAAGCAGCATATCGTTCCCGCGATTACGATAGCCATGCGTATTGGGTTACGTGCATGGCTATCGCGGCGGAAGATATGCCACGTTTGCCAAATTCCAGACGTGGCGATATTTTCCAGCGACTGGTGGCCGGCGACAATGTGTAGCAGAGTGTTACGGCCACAAATATCTCAACAACTGGGTCTCATGAGACATAAAATTTCATAATCGTGTAAACACGCATGAGACAACTCACAACATGTCTCGTCTCATTGAACTAAATTCATGTCTCATGAGACCAAAATCTCATGCCATGTAAACACGAATGAACTTGTCTCATGTCAAATATGGGTTTGTCCCATGAGACGTGTCTCCCCGTCTATAATCACCTTTAGTGATGGTTATGTATCTCCTTCCTTCGCAATTAATACTTTTATTGGTATCTCCAATTCAATAAAAATTTTCAACTAGATCGGATCTGTTGATTATGTGATCCGATGCACCCGAATCCAGAATAAATTCAATACTGTTATCATTATAGCTATGATTTCCAACCATAAATGCAAAACTTGAAACATTATTGTCTGATGCTTGAGTGATTTGTGCTGTTTGGGCATTATTATTTTTCTTAGTTTGTTAATATTGAATGGTCTTCTTATAATAATAGCAATCATTCTTGAAATGTCCTTTCCTACCGCAGTGATAACATTTAATTTTAGGGTTCATTTTATTAGGTTTGAATGGTCTGCCTTTATATGGTTTTTGACGATGATTTTTGAAATTTTTTCGATTATTAAAATTGGTATTTTTTTACATTATCTCGATTTTCAACATGAAGCATTGGACTGGTATCACGATTTTCTGTTTTCAGTTTAGTTTCATGGTCTAAGAGTCTGGTTTTACGAAAGCTAAAGTTATATCATCCTCAGTTAATGTTTCGATTGCAGTTACTGTTATACGAAGATGGGAGTGTCAATAATAAATGAGATACCTTATCAGCCTCGTCTAATTTTCTACCTGACACTAAGTCTGTAACTAAATCATCAAAATTTCTAAAATGCTCCATCAAAGACACATCCTCTTTTAACTTAAGTTCCAATAATCTTTTTCATGAAGCCACTCGGGTTGCAACACCCTTACGTTCATATATCGCATCTAATTTTTGAAAAATTTATTTTGAGGTGTTTCTTGAATCGGCAAAACTAAGAAAGGAATCACTCAAATATTCAATAATTACACTTTTTGCGATACGCTCTGCTTTTAACCATTTTCTATCTGGTTCTTCAGGAGCTTCATTATCAATCACTTTGATTACATTAAACTCATCACCATCAAAAGCTTTATTATTTCTTTTAGATTTTGTCATCTCCATCGTTTATAGTTGTAAGATACATAAAACAAAAGAAACAAAAAATGTTACAGTTATAACACTGACAAGATTTTCATAAATGCACTTCACAAACAGAACGCAAGTCAAACTTCAATTAATACACAAAGAAACCTGGGCCAATAACCTATTGGGAAAGGTTACTTAATACTTATGAAAATAAAAGAACCATCTTCTATATGAATTAAAATTTATTTTTATCCTCATGAACTCTTAGAAGGCAGACACGATCTTTACTTTAAGAAAATCTACAGGAGACTAACAAAAAAACTATTTACTAGAACTTATCCTGAGTACCTAATATCCTAACTATACTACTAATAAAATATAGAGTATATAAGTTAACTTTTCAAACACTTATTTGTTTAAAAAAACATCTTTATTTTATGAGCTTCAAATATCGACTAGTTTACAATTTAAGCTTAACTCCTAATTACACTTATGTAAATAATGCAGCGTTTGGCTTTTGATTCCACTACATCCGGTAAAACTGCAATTCAGGTTGTAATTAATTACACCTTGAAATTCAAATATTCTTATTATTATTATTTGGTTACAATGTAATAAATTACAAATTGTAGCTTAAGAATTAGCGATAGCTCTAAGGCCTTAGGCTAAGGTATATGCATATCTGAAGTTTGTGTGTGTTTAATTGAGTGATGTGTTAGTTAAGGGATAGTAGAAAGGAAGCTATAATTAATCTTAGTTATAAACAAACATTTTTGTGAGATAAAAAATTATTTATAATCGCGATGTTTTGTGTGTTTATTGTTGAGAGATATTGTCGGAGGTCTGGGACGAGTGAGTTTGCCGACGTATACATTCTTGTTGTGGGGTATTCTGATAAAAGATGCTTTGTTGTTTTTGTAGCTGTATTACAATTAGGACATGTCGCTTGCGGTCTCTTTTTAAGTAGATGTTCATGGGAGAAATTGGAGTGCCCCAGTCGAAGTCTTATGAAGTTGATAAGTTTTTTCCGTGGAACACCGGGTGGGAATTTTGCAGGCGTTACAGTTGGGTTGACCAGTTTGTAATGGTGATCGAATTGTTCCCATTCTTCCTGTTTGATTTTTAGGCATTTTGCAGATATTTCCCTGTATATATCTGCTTTGTTGATTGGCAGAGTTAAAAGTACCGGGGTTTTGTGAGCGAGTTTTGCCGCGGTGTCTGCATAATCATTTCCTTTGATACCTGCATGGCCTGGTATCCACATTATTTTGATTTTATTGTGATTTGCTATTAGCGAGCTTCTGAGAGACGCAACGGAATGATCGTGATTGTTCACGTTAAAGAGTGCGCTAATGCATGATTTACTGTCCGAGCAGATTATGTATTTGCCTGCAGTTCGGGTGGCGAACTTCATGGCTGCTTTGAGGCCTTCAAGCTCAGCGGTAAATATCGACGAATAGTTTGGGAGAATTGCGAGTTGAATCACATCTTCGTTTTCGAAGGTGACAGCAAATGATGTACTATGTGCTGTTTTAGACCTATCCGTGAATAATAATTTCCATTCCATTTCCTTTAGTGGATGTGTTATTTCGCAGAATAGTTGCCTGTAGATTTGATCACTAGTAGAGGCTTTTGGAATGTTGCTGAGTTCTCTGATGATTATTTTGGATGGAATGCGCCAGTACGGACTGTTTAATGTTTTTTGGGTAGCTGGAACGATCGGAATTCCGTATTCTTTGCTTATGTTTAAGCTTCTAAAGATAGCTGATAAGCGTTTTGGCTGTTTTTTGCGTCTCAGAACGGAATTGAGATCGCTATTGATTACCGACCCCTTCGATGTTGACAATTTATATATCAGCCTACCCGTCAGTATGTCGCGTCTCTCTTCGATGGACGGAAGCCCAGCTTCAGCTAAGATGCATTTGATTGGTGTGGTTCTATACGCTCCTAAAGCTCTTCGTGCAGCTGCGTGGTAGAATGGTTTTATTTTCTGTGGCGCTGATTTGGACGTGTATCCGTACAGTGGTAGTGCGTAGTCTATTTTTGACAGCATAATAGCCCTTATCACATTTGTTATCGTGTTTGGATGAGCTTCAGACTTACAGCTACTTATATATTTTATGATGTTAAGTTTATTATTAAGTGAAATACACAAATGTTTGATATGTTCTAGCCATAGATACTTATTTGTTACTGTTAAGCCTAAAATCTTAAGACTATTAGTGGAACTTATTGGGGTCCCAGAAAAGGAGATGTTAGGAGGGGAGCAGTTGTGTTTTTTGCAAATATGAATATGTTGGGATTTTGAGATGGAGATTGCGGCTCCAGATGCTTTGGACCATTGAGATATTTTTTCCAGAAGTGGGTCTAGTTTTTGCTGCAGTATAACCGGATCGGTCATTTTTGCATATATATAGAGATCGTCGGCGTATATGCAGTGTCGGAAGAAGGAATGTTCCTTTATTAAGGTGTTTAAACTTTCGAAGGCGATCAGGAAGAGAGTGACGGATAGTGGGGATCCTTGTGGGATACCATTATGTAACGGAGAACTTTTTGAAACTTGATTGTTAACTCTAACTTGTATTTTACGATTTGTGAGAAAATGTTTGATAAAGTTGTAAATTTTTGGCCCAACTGCCCACAGATTTAGCTTGTCGAGTATACTATGGCAGGCTGTACGATCGAAAGCTTTCTCGAAGTCGATGCTAATAATTGAAGAATGACTGTGTGTCGAGAGTGTGTTGGTGATGAAGTGGTCAAGGTGTAAGAGTAAATCAGAAGTGCCTTTACCGGGTTTAAAGGCGAATTGATTTGGAGAAAGGTGGTTATTTTTGTGAAGGAACCAAAGCAATCGTCGGCTTACTATTTTTTCAAGGGTTTTAGAGATACATGATAGTAGAGATATGGGCCGGTACCTTGTGCTTTGGTCGACTGGTTTATTCGGTTTCCGAAGTGGAAGAACAGTGGCTGTTTTCCATTGTTGAGGGATAATCGAGGAATCGAAGATGTTGTTGTAGAGGCTGAGAAGACGTTCTTTGTAGGCCGGTGGAGCATTTTTTAGAAGACAGTATGGAATTTTGTCTGCTCCAGGAGAAGAGCCCTTGAAGGATAATATGCAAGATTCAAATTCTAGCATTGTAATTTGACTGTCCATGACTTTCGCAGAAGGAGAGAGAGATGAGGGTGAGTATGATTGGTGAAAAATAGAGTTTTTGAGGGATATGAACTGTGGGTCGAAATTAACGTCGTTTGAAAAGTCTGACCAGGTTTTGGGGGAAAAATTTGCAATGTCGGAAGAAATTTCAATGATTTCTTTATTATCGTTTGTTAAATATTTTATTTGATATGCGTTATGGGTCCCGTTTAGTTTTTTAATACATTGCCATATGTGTTTACTAGTAGATTGTGGGCTTATAAACTCTGTGAATTTTTGGAAGGAAATGTATTTGGCTTCTTTGTATGATTTTTTGAATTGGGCATTCAGCTTCTTGTATCCCAGGATGTTTTCCAATACGGGATTTTTTTTTAGTTTATAAAAAGCTTTTTGTTTTTTGTATCGCAAAATTGATGTTTTCATCATGTGCAAGTTGATGAAGCGTTCTTATAGCCAGATAAGGTGCACAAGCCATTCCATACGTTACTGTTGTAAGTTGGTAGTGTTTAAGTGGCTGGGAGGGATGTTTTCGCCAGAGTATACGTTGGTAGTGTTGGTCTTGGTCACTTATGATCACCTGCCGATACATTTTTTTCGATATCAGCGGCTACTACGTACTTATGCACTCGCCACTTCATCAGTATGTCCACAATATTGTTTTGGACAGAAGGCCCAGGGAGCAGCATGTCATTCAGAGATTTACTTATCGTAACTTGCTGAGAAGCGTTGAAGACTACTCTGAGCTTGGTAGTTGTGCTGTCCCTTTTAATATTAGCATGATGTGGGATATAATTGTAGGGGTTTCGTAAATCTTGCTTATCTTAACCACTACAGAGTTTAAAATATCAACTTCAATGTTCTACTTATTTATTTGACTCGACTTGACTGACACAACCTACTGTCACACACCAGATTTCATTACACTGTGTTTTCATTTCTTAAGATTGGCTGCGATGATGGTGGCAGTGCTGCCACAAATACTCCCCCCGCATGAGATTTGCTCGAAGACTTCAACTGTACCTTTTTGCTTGCTTGATACGTTTTGAGTGGGCGTCCTAGCATTGATGTCCATTGATGAGCCAGTATTGGCTGTTGTGGTAGAGATTCTTCGTTGCTGTTGTCATCTGTTTTGGTGATGTGTGATTGCCTTGATGGTCCCATTTACATTGACTTTGTAGACACGATCCGTTACTCTCTCTATGACTTCGTAAGGTCCGGTGTATGGAGCTTCTAGCGGTGCTTTGACAAGATCCGTGCGTATGAAAACATGAGTGCAGGTGTCGAGTCCTTTGATCGTGAATATTCCGGATTTAGAGTGATGCGCAGTTGGTGCCGGCCGTAGAGCTCGTATGTACTCACGGTGTTTTTGGATGAAAATTTCAGGGTCGGCCGCGAAGTCCTGTGTTACAAAGAATTCACCAGGAATCCTAAGGTTTGTGCCATAAAGCATTTCCGCTGGTGTGGCATTGAAGTCTTCTTTGAAGCTCGTTCTAAGCCCTAATAGGATGGTGGAAATTATTTTCGTCCAGGGCTCCGGTGAACACATGAGTGCTGCCTTCAGGGTTCTATGTCACCTTTCTACAACCCCGTTTGACTTTGGATGCGAGTTTTCTTTGCTCCTATAAATCGTGACAGTGATTGAAAAAGCGCCGATTCAAATTGGGATCCTTGATCCGTGGTTATGGTGAGTGGCGTGCCATAATGAGCGATCCAGTGATCGAATAATGCTGTTGTTACTGTGCTGGCTGTAATGTCACGGAGTGGAATGGCTACGGGCCACCTGCTGAATCGATCTATTATCGTTAGGCAGTATTGATATCCATTGACATTTGGCAGGAATATTATGTCAAGATGAATGTGGTTGAAACGGCTGTCTGGCACTTGGATTCTGTCTGGTGTGAGTTTGTTTTGACGATATACTTTAGCTCTTTGACATGGCAAACATTCACGTGACCATTGAAGGGCGTCTTTGCGAATATTAGGCCAGATGTATTTCTCACGTAGACGGCGAGAAGTGTTTCTGGTGCTTGAATGTGCGACACCGTGTAACGTCGAAACCTGTTCTGCGCAGTGATTTTGGGATGTACGGGCGAATTATGTTTGTCGAAATATCACAATAAAGTTTGATGCCTTTTTCAGTTTCTAGTTCTTGGAGTTTAAGAGATGTCGGGTTTTCGATGAGATCTTTTAGCTGTTCGTCGGTTTGTTGCGCTTCTTGAATCGTGTCGAAAGATAGCTTTGTGGGCATGCTGATGGTGTTGATTCGTGATAAGGCGTCGGCAACGATGTTTTCGTCGCCCTTCACGTATACAATGTCCGTCGTGTATTGCGAAATATAATCCAGTGGCCTTAGTTGGCGTTCCGATGCTTTGTCCAGTTTCTGTTGAAACACATAGGTGAGGGGCCTATGGTCCGTTTTGATGATGAAGTGATGACCATCGAGTAACTCTTGAAAATGCTTGATTCCTGCGAAAATTGCAAGGAGTTCACGGTCATATGTACTGTATTTTTGCTCTGCACTGCTTAGTTTTCTTGAGAAATGACATATGCCATCTTTAAGTTGATCTAACGTTGCTCCGATGCCGTTTGCTGAGGCATTGGTGGAAAGAGCCAAGCTTGCTGTGGGTGACTAAAATGCAAGACGAGTAGCAGTGGTGAGAGAGGTCTGACAAGCTTGAAATGCTTCGTTAGTTTCTTTTGTCCAAGAGATTTTTGTATTGTTGTTTTTCTTCGACAATGTTATATGCTTATATAACGATTGTTGTAGCTTAGCGGCTTCAGGAATGCATCGCCGATAGTAGTTTATCATTCCCAGAAATTTTTGAAGCTGGATAACTGTTTCGGGCTTCGAAAAGCTATAAATTTTTGTAAGACGTTCTGGTGTTGGCGAGTATCCTTGATTATTTAAGGTATATCCGAGAAAATTGACTTCTGGTTGGCCGAATTTGCATTTGGAGACGTTAATTGTGAGAGATTGTTCTTTTAGTCTCTCAAATACTCAAATACTCGTCGTGATTTCGGCAAAACTTTGAAGCAATTTGGCATAGGGCATAGCCTGGTTAATTGTGGATATGCTGTGAAAAGATGCTCTTAGGAGTTCACCTTTGGTGGTTAATGTTGTGATCTTGTCGATCAGTCGCTGACTTTCTAAATCTATCAGGAGGCCAAAATGTGTGAGAAAGTCGGCCCCAATTATTGCTGCTTTGATATCTGCAATAATGAAAGACAATGTGAATTCTCGACGTAGATTAAGGTCCAACGTGAGGGTTCTTGTGCCAAAGGTGCGGATCGCTGTGGAATTGGCTGCATATAAAGTGATTTCACTTTTTGAGTTGTTTGTACCGAAGATGCTAGTAGGAAGAATGGAGACTATGGAGCCGGAGTCTATTAGGAATGTTTGATTCCTTGCTCTGTCGTAAATATGAAGACGAAGCTCTTTTGGGGTTAGGTTCTGACTGTCACCAACAGCTCCAACTGATGACAGTAAATTTAGTTTTTTTTTGCGATTGTTGATTGACAAAGGTGCATGGCGTGGTGCAATATCGTGCTTGATTACCGAATTTTCGGTGGTAGGAACAGATGCCTTGTTCGTTGTGTCGCCTGCCCGTTGATCCTGATCTGCCTCGTGGGTGCTGGTTTTGATTTGGTTCAAAATATCGTTGTTGACGTTAAGAATATTGGGATGATGTGTGTGTGGGTGTTGTTGGCATTTGTTGCCAAAATGCTGGATAATGCATTGTCTGACTTTGTTGGTCCTTTACGAGTTTGAGTTCGCGGAGGCAAGTAGCGAGCAGTTGTATCTCGTCGACTTTTTTTTCTAAATCCCTTATGTTTTTGTATAAGGGGTCTATACGTTCTACGGATGTTGCTGTTGACATAACGAATGAGCCACGTGATTCGATTAAGCGGTCAGCTACTTTGGCTAGTGTATCTAGGTCCTCATTGTCGTTGACCACGAGAAATGGACGCACGTCGACAGGTAGGCAGTCTAACCAGAGTTGGTACAGTATGCCATTGCTGACAGAGTCGGCAGCTATATCTTTCATTTCCCTTATGAGTTGCAAGGGTTTGTGATCAGCTAAAGTCCTGACTTTTAAAAGTCTCCTTATGTCATTCTGCCTTGAGTTTGTAAAGCGATCGAGGATTGCTTGTTTTACTGCTTCATATTTGTTTCTTTCAGGCGGATGGCTGAGAATATCAGTGATTTGCTTTAACGTTATTGGGTCTAGAGATTTTATGACTGTGCTGAACTTTGTGTTGTCACTGCACGTGGGAAACGTTTTGAATTCCGCTTCAACTACAAAAAACCAAGTTTTGGGGTCATTCTTGTAAAAGATTGGTACCTGTGGTTTATTTATTGGCAGGATTTGATCTTGATTTTTAAACACGCCAAAGTTTTGTGACGATACGTCGGATGTCATCGGATTTTGTGTGTACGAATTTTGATATTCGGGCTGAGACATGTCGCCCGCCACATGTCCTAAGTTTTCGTCCATGTGACATTATTCATTTGAGGGCTCATGCGGCATGGTTATGCACGAGTTTTGGGAAATTCGTATATCGCGGTCACCAAATGTAGGGGTTTCGTAAATCTTGCTTATCTTAACCACTACAGAGTTTAAAATATCAACTTCAATGTTCTACTTATTTATTTGACTCGACTTGACTGACACAACCTACCGTCACACACCGGATTTCATTACACTGTGTTTTCATTTTTTAAGATTGGCTGCGATGATGGTGGCAGTGGTGCCACATAATAACCAGCGACAGCATTTATATTTTTTGGGCAAAATTCTACGATGTGCTTTAACATCAAATAATCGTCCATGAAAGCACAGTACTCTTCTCGTAGTTTGTCATTTCGTGCTAGCCTTTTCTCCAATTGTGAGAACTGAATATGTGCTATTTGTTTGGAATTTGCCAGTTCCTTTCCAGGATGAGTGCCTTCTCTGAATGGGAGTCGAACAGTATACCTTCCCGATTTATCACGTCTAGTGGTTTTTTGATACCATTCATTTACAGCCTCTTCATCTGCTGTGAGAGGTGGTTTGGAAGGTATTTCCTCAATCTCCCAAAATTTCTTCAAACTCTCGTCGGTTTTGTCGTCTTTTGCCACTAATGTTGTAAGTGACGATTGCCTGTTTGTGTTAGATGTGGGTCCTAGTAACACCCATCCGAGTTTAGTTTTGATTCCACATGGTGAACCACTAATCGATCCTTCTAGCATTAAAGTGCCGTAAATATCTGCTCCAAGCAGAATATTGATGCGCCCAGGTGCTTCATAAGATGGATCTGCTAAATCTTTGATATGCAACGCTCGCGGAAGATTTCTCTTGATTTCAATCGGAGGACAATTGTTTGTTATGTTTGGTATTACAAAAACTGTCACACCAATAAAGGTTCCATCTTTAATTTTTATTGATAATGATATTGAACCTCTAGTTTGCACCGCAGCACTTGCTTCAATACCGCATATATTCAATTTCGCAAATTGTCTCTTGAGACTCAAAAGTTGCGCTGCTGCCTCAGTTAGGAAACTTCACTGTGACCCAGGGTCTATTAATGCACGAAGTTTTATTAACCTTCCAGTTGCATCTTCCACGTTAATTTGTGCCGTAGCTAACAAAATCGCTTGAGCTGAAGTGTTTCCTTTAGCTAGCAATGTGGTAGTTGGTTTCGTGAAGGGCTCTGCAGCTGCGGATAACCATCCTTGTTTTTGGGTTGTGTGCAACAATGTGTGATGGCCTTTGTTGCACGATTGGCATCGCGATTTTGATGAGCACTTGTTAACTGTGGGCCCCTTGCGGAGGCAGTTGAAGCAGATATTCCCTTTCCGCACAAAGTCTTTTCGCTGTTGAATGTCAAATCTCTTGAATTTATCACATTGGAAAATTAAATGGTTCTGATGGCAGCAACTGCACACAATTCGCTCATTTGTAATGAATGCTTCGACCTTGTGTTGCTTCCTGGGAACAGATAAAGCTTCCAGAGTTCTAAAAAGAATTCCGTGAATGTTGCCAAGGTAGGAATCTCAACTGACGATCCTAAGGATGACTCCCATAGTCGTCTAGATTCCTGGTCTAATTTTTGAGTTAAGGTGTATATAACCAATATATCACGCTGATTGACCTCACAGCCAATGCTTTCTATGTTGGCGAGAAATTCTGAGGTGGTGTCAATCAGTCTTTTAATAGAAGTGGCACGTTCTTCTTTTGGTGCTGGAAGACTGTAGAACTTATTTAAATAAGTCCAAGCTATAGCACGCTTGTTTTCGAAGCGATTCTGTAGCAATTCTTTGGCAGCCCTGTAGTTCTGTGTTCTGGTTAATTTCCAGGTGTTGTATGACTCTGGCTGCTTCTCCAACCAGATGCGTCTTTAGGTACTCCATGTGCTCCACCGGGGTAAGAGATTCATTGTTGTCAACCATTGAGTTGAACAAATCAATGAATGCCCGCCAATTATCGTAACTTCCATCGAACTTAGGAAGAGTTATTCTTTCGAGTCGGACTTGATTCGCTTGCCTGAAGTCAGCCTGACTCTTCTCATCTTTAGGCTCCGAAACTTGGAATGAGCTGAGTTTCGTTTTGAACTCAGTCATTATATCCAGATACGTCTGCTCAGCTTCCTCGTACTCAATCATGTACTTCTTTCGTGCATCAGCTGTTTGTTGCAGGTCTTGCACCATCTCGAGGTGTAGCTCGGTACACAATGCCCAAATCTCGTCCAGTCTCTGTATCCTGGTTTGAAAATATGCATGACAGTATCGCTCCTTACTGTCCATGTAGTAATTTCGCTTTGCTCGAGAGATGCCTTCAAAGTTGTCTTCCTGCTTGATACTTGTAGCCATCGACTCACGTGGTGATTGTTTCGACAGCTGATAACCAAGCAGGTACTCCAATAAATGTAATCCAAAATATGAAAAAGTGCTCCAACAATGTCGTCTGAATTCGTTAGGATATGTTTTCCTTTATATCGTTGGAACTTGGAGTTTTTGCTACACCAAAAATGCAATAAAAGCACTTGATACTGGTGGAGCTTATAAAAATTCACAAATTGCAACAAAGAAAAACTATCCGGAGTTATATCACAAACCCCGACCACCCACATTTCTCATAAATATGAAACCGAACACCCAAAGTCCTCAAATCAAACACTCGCAACGTAAGATAAAACCAAAGCATCTTGCTTATCTTTGTCGCCGATTTCTATAAACATCGGCCCGCGTTTATCTTTCGTCGCGACGTTCACTTGAGCGCGCTTATCTTTTTGTATACTGATCCAAAGACTAAGATTCTTTTTTTGGAATGATTCGAAAGATTGTAATGGTAGGAAGTAAATTAAGAAAAGTCAGTCGAGTCCGCGCTTTTGACTAAACCACATCAAATTAAATTTCTAAAACCATTTTTTAATCATATTTTATAAATAAAATATTAATTAAAGTTTTCGTCGTTTTATTGCTAATTGCCCCCATTTTTAAAGTGCCCTATTTACGAGCACGCATCACATCATTGGCGCAGTCGGTTTCGGAAGAATATTTCTTCGGTTATTTAACGGGGAGTAAATCAATAAAATAAAGCGCGGAAAGTTATAGAGTGGCGACCTAAAACCATTATCCTGCGATAGATAGTGAAGTGTGAAGTGAAAAATAGCAGCTATATATTTGTTTGGATACTCGACACAACTCAAGATCGAAAACTTGCTGCCATGTCACTGGAAAAGGAAGAATCAAACCTTTTGTCTATTAACATAGACCCTATTGCATACATCAACCAAATTCCAACATTCGATGGTGAAAGGACCCAACTAAAGCCCTTTGTTGACGCGGTGGACGTTATTACACCAGCAATAGCAAAATACAACGCCTCATCACAACATCTCATTTTTAATTTAATTAAAAACCGGATTAAAGGTAAAGCTAGAATTTTAGTTGACATAAATAATCATATCCATAAATGGGAGGATATAAAAAACCTACTATATTCTAACTTCACGGATGGCCGAAGCAGTTTTTTGTTAGCCGACGAACTTATTAGTTGTAAGCAGATTAATTCAATTATCAATTTTTACAATAATATCGTTAATAAACTTGCAATTTTGAATGTGAAAACGGAGTTAGAAGTAGACAAGAGTTCGCCGGAATTCCCTCAGAGAATAGAGTCGAATAAAAGACTCGCCCTTAATGTTTTTAAAAACAAACTGCTCGAGCCAGCAAGAACATTTATTGCTTGTAGAAATCCTTCTTCACTAGAAGTTGCTCTTAATATGCTTCAGCCCGAACACGGTCGCACAACTGGCCCAGTGCTAAGCCATTGCTGGCTGAGCACCACATTACGCTCGCTGAGTCTCGTTCGCCAGTGCTGGCCCAGTAACATATCAGTGCTGGATGATAACTACGGGCGGACGTTGTACGCCAGTACTGGGCCAAGATCCACAAGCAGCATTGGCCCAGTACAGGCCCAGTACTGGCGCACTACTGGCCCAGTACTGGCATACAACGAATTTGTTACTCCGCCAGCACTCAAATGGCAAAATGAATCGGCGGCGGCAATAGCCACGGAAATTTGTATGAAAATATCATTCTCACATGATATTCGTCGTCCGGAATGTGAAGAAGACGCCGGCATCCAAATGATGAGTGAGTGATGTATCGCTTTTGCCACTGAGAATTGAACCCGCGACGTCTATCGCCCGAAGCAAGCGCTGTAGCGTCGAAGCCATAGAGACAGTTAAGAATTTACGTGCACACATTCGAACACATTGGAAAGCAAGCCGTCAGCCGAGCATCGATGAGAGAGTGAGCGGGCCGCCGTCAGCGACTCTCCGTCGCTGTGCGACGGGTGAGCGTCGGCTGAGTATTGAAACGTAGCAACTTGCCAGCAATGGGGGAGTGCTACGAAATAGCACTGAGCGTTGTAACGTGGCATTTGCATTGCAAATAGTCGTTTATGTTGCTAATTCGAGATATGAAATTTGCCAGTCGTCCGTATAGTGGCGGATATGAATGCAATTTGGAAAAGAAGACATTTTTATCAATATCTCGAAAAATACGACTCGCACGAAGATGTGATGTCCAGCAAACATGGTCAAAATGCAGTTTTATAAAATTCTGGATCATCCATCTAAATTTATTTTATTTAATGATGTCGCTAAGGACAAAATCAATAAAACTGCCACCGCACTGTTGCGATGGGACGTCTATCAGTTGAACTTCTTTACAATAAATAAGAATAGAATTCAAAATTCCAAGAATAAAACAAAAAGTCTCTTCTTCAAAGTCGACTGCGTTGCAATTAATTGCATTGTATGAGGAACAATTGCTGAAGTGCAAATGAAAAAAGCTTCTGCATTCAGAATTGCTTTTTTGCCAGTTTCTCGTAGCTCGTTCGTATTTCTACATCAACAAAAAGCTATGATTGTTCACAAATCTGTTAATTCAAAAAATCTTTTCAGCCTAAGTTAGTTAGCTTTGCATTAAGAAAAAAATATTCATATCAAACTAGATCAAAAAATTGCTTTTTAGTCCACATAAAATGTTTCAATGAAAGCTTGATGAAAGATTCCTCGTCACATTTTTTTGCAAGCAAAATTAAGTGTTGTTAAAAAATTCAAATATTATCAGGAAAATTAATTTGGTCGAAAAATGGTCAAATAGTATTCAACAAATATTTCTATCAGAAAAAATACGGTTAACTTTTTCAATTGACGAAATTTGATTTAATCGAACAAAAGTTTTTATGTCAGAAAACGCTGTATTTACGCTTCAAAAAGATTTCAAAATCATCTTAAACGTTTTCTGTTTGTTAAAAACTATTCAATTTAGTTTGGATGAAAAACTTGCTACGACATCCAAAATCTATTACTACGTCTAAAAAAAATTAAAACACTTTTGAAAACATACTCATTTGTTTTCAAGGGACACTTCTAGTTCTTTTAAAAAGCAATTCGGGTGTAAAAATCAATAATGAAAAATTGTATACTAGTGTGTTCGTTCTAAGAACAAATAATAGTGTGACTTTCGTGCCATTTACCTTCGCCTGCAACACATTTCTTCAAAATATCGACGACTACGAAAGCGAATACTGTACAGCCTACACCCTCAAAATGAACGTTTATGCGTTCAATCAATATGAACTATGAGTTCCTCAAATAATGCAATGATTTCTGATATGTTTTCTTTTCCATTCACTTAACATTTCATTATTAATGCAATACTAAACATACTTATTAATATAACGAACTTGCACTGAAGCTTACTAGTGAACTTCCTCCAAATCGTTTAACATTCTGCTTGTATCATAAATTGTTATATTTCAGTAATGGCTTCAAGCATTGGGTCAGTGCCGATCGCCAGTGCTGGCGCAGTGCCAACCCCCAGCACTGGGCCAGCACTCGAATGCACTACTGGGCCAGTAGTCAGCCAGCACTCAGCCAGCACTGGCAGCTGACCGTTGGCCGTTCGTTGTACGCCAATGCTTTGCCGACGCTAGGCGTTGTTTCCACTGCCATCAAACCCTGCTCGGGAGGAATCGGGCTATCTTTACGTTAATTCATCAGATAAAACAAATTTTAATCACATGCAAAGAAATTCATTTGAAACTAACTACCCCAGTCCTCAGTTTCAGCCACCAAACTCTTCACAAGTAAATTTTAGAAAACTTAACCAATATACTAACCAACCTCATACTTATCAAGTTACTCATAGTAACAATTTCCCATCCAATCGATGGCGAAACTCTAACAATTATTACCAATCACAAAACCATTTGCATCAACAACGTTTTAATAATCGTGACTTAACCTTTAACAATAGCGATATTAACCGCTCACAACAAAGCCGAATTAGACGCTTTGGTAGACCATTACCAATGGATATTGACACTTCTACACAGACTGCACATACAAACGTAATTACAGAAAATTTTCCTTTCCATGCCTCGGAAACTCAACTTTCGGAGCGAAATTACCCTATATCAAAATAAAATCAAACACACGCCCATTAAGAGTCGTTCTAGATACAGGCGCAAGCATGAGCGTCATAAAACCCGGATTATGTTCACCACATCTAAAAAAACCTATTGATAAATTTTTTGTTTCTACTCTTAACTCAAAAATCGAGTGCAACCAAATAATCGAAATTGAGCCATTCTCCGAATTCGGAGGTAATTCAACATTTAAATTTATTGAAACAGATTTTCACGGTTTCTTCGATGGCCTTATTGGCAATAACATTTTCTTCAATTATGACACAAAAATTGACCTTAGAAATAGGAAACTTATTGTAGACCAAAATATTATCCCATTATACTTCGAGCAAGAAGAAGAAAACTACGAAAGCGTTGCAAAAATTCACTGTAACGATACTTTCGTCGAATTTATTGGCCGACCATCTTCTACTGACTTACTAAAACTTATCCGAGTAGATCATCTTAATAAAGAAGAGAAAACCAAGCTTTATAACCTTTTGATAAAACACAAGCATACCTTTTACCAAGATGGAATGGACTTATCATTCACAAATTCACTAAAACACGAAATAAAAACTTTCCATAATAACCCCATATACACAAAAAACTATAGATACCCAGAAATTCATAAGCAAGAAGTTGAGAAACAAATTAACGATATGCTTTAGCAGGGAATCATACGAAACAGTTCCTCACCCTATTCATCTCCACTGTGGATAGTCCCCAAAAAGCAAGACGCATCAGGAAAACAGAAGTGGAGAATAGTTATCGATTACCGAAAAATCAACGAAATCACTGTTGATGATAAATTCCCCATACCTAACATAGATGACATTCTCGATAAATTGGGCCGAGCAATGTACTTTACAACGATTGATTTGGCTAAGGGTTTCCACCAAATCGAAATTTCAGAAAAAGATATCCACAAAACAGCTTTCTCAACTAATAGTGGCCATTATGAATTCACGAGAATGCCTTTCGGCTTGAAAAATGCGCCAGCTACCTTTCAGAGGCTTATGAACTCTATTTTACAACCCTACATCGGTAAAATTTGTTTCGTGTATCTCGATGATGTTATTGTATTCAGTACCTCACTCGAAGAACATTTAGTGTCTTTAGACAAAATATTTAAAATCTTACACGAACACAATCTTAAAATACAGATGGACTAGTCGGAATTTCTGAAAAAAGAAACGGAATTTTTGGGCCACGTCGTTACAACCAAAGGCATTAAGCCAAATCCCAGAAAAGTCGAAGCCATTCAAGCATTCAAAATTCCAAAAACAACTAAGCAAATTAAACAATTTCTCGGTCTGGTCGGATACTATAGAAAATTTATTCAGGACTTTTCTAAAATTGCTAAACCCTTAACTTTACGATTGAAAAAAGGTACAAAAATAAACCCTCAAGACAAAGATTATGTCGAATCCTTTGAAAATCTCAAACTACTCATAATGAGCGACCCAATACTGATTTATCCTGACTTTAATGAAAAATTCGTACTTACAACGGATGCTTCAAATTACGCTATTGGAGCTGTGTTGTCTCAAAAAGGGCATCCCATTTGTTTTGCTAGTCGTACTCTCAACGAACATGAGATTAATTACTCCGTGATTGAAAAGGAATTGCTAGCAATCGTATGGGCTACGAAATATTTTCGCCCGTATATTTATGGCAGGAAGTTCACTATAAGAACTGACCACAAACCCCTTACTTGGGTTGCAAACTTAAGGGAACCAAATCCGAAACTTCAGAGATGGAAGTCAAAATTAGAGGAATATAACTATGAGGTAGAGTTTATTAAAGGCAAGGACAACGTTGTAGCGGACGCTTTGTCTCGACCCGAAATTCACTTAAACAGCCAAGATTGTAGTTCAACGAGAGCTACAATTCACAGTGCCGAAGATGATAACTCACTATATATACAAATCTCCGAAAACCCCCTTAATATCTATAGATATCAAATTATTATAAAAAAAGGAAGTACCAACTCAACAAAAAAGCGTATCATTTTTGGAAGACAAAGATTAACCTTCATTACCAAGGAACCAAACGAAAAATTCATGATGTACATAATTAAAAATCATTTACCCGACAAAGGGATTGTTGGCCTGTATGCACCAGATATTCAAGTTTTCAATACTTTTCAAAATGAATACCTCAAATTTATTAACCCTCATAGTAAAGTTAAAATTGTAAAATGTCCCTATCTTCTTTACGATTGTGAGAACCTTGCCCAAATTCAGGAAGAAATTTTAAGAGAACACATCAGAAACAATCATAGAGGAATAGATGAAGTTTACAGGGAACTAAAAGAGAAATATTATTACCCAAACTTGAAAATCCACATCACTAAAATCATAAATAACTGTAATACCTGCAACATTGCAAAATATGAGCGTAAACCTTACAAACCACCTTTTTTTAAAACCATTATACCCACTAAACCTCATGAAATAGTTCACATGGACATTTGGTTCAAAGATAGAAACACTATGTACTTAACTCTTATCGATAAATTTACTAAATTCGCCCAAGCCATTCCAATCAAAAGTCGAAATTGGCCGGACATTAAAACCGCATTGAACACATATTTTGGATCATGCTCAATACCAAAAAAAATTATTACAGATAATGAAGCTGCTTGTACACTAAATTTAAAAAACTTCCTTGATAAAGAAAATATTCACATACATTTTACAACCCCCGGTTTAAAGACAGGTAACTCAGATATCGAACGGTTCCATAATACCCTGAATGAACATATAAGAATTATGTCCGAAGAAAGGCGAAATAAACTCGATAATTACGTATGCGTACAAGAAGCTGTTAAATATTACAATTATACACATCATTCTACAACGGGAGAAAAGCCCATTGAAATTCACAACGGAATAATACCTCCTAAAAAATTTCTCGACATTAGAAACAAAATTCTGCACAAACAAGAGATACGCCTTGCATATCACAATAAGAAAAGATCCGAAACTGATCTCAATCCCAACTTTATAAAAAATGTTCACAGAAAGAAAAAGCTAGAACCCCATTTTGAACAAAAACCCAACCTCAAAAGACCTACCCACAAGAAACTCTTAATGAGAGCTAAGAAGTTCCAAACTAACAAAATATCTTTTCAGGCACCATCTTGCTCACCCTATGTCTCTTTGCCGCATGTACGAACTCACAATTCATAGAAGTGAATGAAATCAAACAACATTATTGATAATTTTACAAATACCATTCATATTGTAAATACTACTTTATACCAAGAATCTCTTGAATCTGTCCGCTTCAGTATTAACAATTCAATTTTCAAACACGATTCTTCGATCCAAATTTTAGAGCAACAAATTACTGATAAATTAAACACACTTAAGCCCCATAGAGAAAAAGAAGTTCAATTAACCTTCGTGGAAAGTTTTTGAAATGGGTTAGAGGAACAATGGACGATGACGACAGACAAAACATCAATAACCACTTTGAAAAAATTGAAGACGACGTTACAAACGTTGCAGACGACATTAACAAACAAATTACTATTAACAGAAACATTAACAATAATATCCAGAAATTTACAAACCACATTAATTCCCAACAAACGATAATCACTAACAAAATTAACCAGCTCATGGCTGAAACTGATTCGCTCAAGAAAAAGTTTGAAGAGTTTAAAGTAAAAAGCGAAATTACCGAAAACTTACTCGCACTCCTGGACTCTATATCTAAAATCGAAGATGTTATTATGGCAAGTAAATTGGGCATATTGAGCAAAAGTATTTTGAACACCCACGAAATTTTTCTCCTCAAAATAGACACATTTAAATTACGGAATATTCGAATCTCAGTGGTTCAACAAAACACAATTATAATAATTGTTTTACAAATTCCAAAATTTACATCTAGCAAATATTACAGAACATTAATTGTCCCTATCTCAAGCAAAGATAAAAATTTTGAACTATTCACAAGCTATTCTGAAATTCTTATAAATCAATTAAATGAATTTGAATATTTCGGCGAAAATCTTAAAAGAAAGTTAAAACCTGTTTCCGAAAAATGTATAGCAAACATCTTAAAAACCAATGTACACAATTGTAAAATGGTCAATAATACTAAATCAGAAATTTCAAAAATAGCACCAAATATTGTAATAACAAAAAAATTAAAAAGAACACTTTTATACTAAAATTGTAATGACCATAAAATCGAAATCCAAGGAAACAACATTGTTAAATTTGAAAAAAAAAGTAAAATATCAATTTTAAACAACACTTTCCACCATAAACTCGAATAATACAAAGAATATGTAATCCTACCAAATACTATGAATAAAATTAATTATGTAATTGAAGACCCTTATGTGTTACAAAAAATATATTCTAAAAATTTAGAAAATTTAAAGGAAATCAACATGCAAAAATATAAACATGTAACTAGTAATTGGATCAGTATCACTACCGATATCATAATCATCATATTATTAGCAACCGTCATTTTCGTTATTTACCTCAAATATAAAAATAAAATTCGACCACTCACAATTCAAAAATTTGATTCGTCAGGAGCCGAATCCTAGGGAGGGAGAAGTTATATCACAAACCCCGACCACCCACATTTCTCATAAATATGAAACCAAACACCCAAAGTCCTCAAATCAAACACTCGCACTCGAAACCATATTTTAAATAATTAATATCACATACGTGCATGCTTATCTAAAAATTCCCAAACCCTTCTTATTAACTTATTGCCAACGTAAGATAAAACCAAAGCATCTTGCTTATCTTTGTCGTCGATTTCTATAAACATCGGCCCGCGTTTATCTTTCGTCGCGACGTTCACTTGAGCGCGCTTATCTTTTTGTATACTGATCCAATGGTAATGGTAGGAAGTAAATTAAGAAAAGTCAGTCGAGTCCGCGCTTTTGACTAAACCACATCAAATTAAATTTCTAAAACCATTTTTTAATCATATTTTATAAATAAAATATTAATTAAAGTTTTCGTCGTTTTATTGATAATTGCCCCCATTTTTAAAGTGCCCTATTTACGAGCACGCATCACATTATTCCGGCTCGACGGACCAAAAATGTAATAAATTACACCTTGAAAGTCAAATAATAACTAACTTTTATTCGAGTTCACCACGCTAATTTATACAAATCAAAAACTGCATAGCGTATGCAATGTAAGCGTCAGCAGGTTTGATACAATTTATTGCTATATGAGATAACAGCGTGAACTAAGCATTGTGAACAATAGAAAGAGTATCCAATTTGAAAGATAAGCAATTTGAGAGGTAAACAATCTAAAATCATAGAGCATAATCAGCAAGTCAGAAAATTACATTAGATTTATGCTTATTTAAAGTAGACAATTAATGATCTCAATTGGGTTAACTCTCAGCAAATTAATTAGACTATTTCTTAAATTAGATCAATTCTTAACACAGGTGTCCGGCAGGTAGAGCGTGTTAGCGAATTTGATGATACCGGGGAATGACTCGGAAATTGATTGATGACTCGACGTTTTTGTTGACTTAGGTAAAAGGGTTGGCCATGGCATGGTAACTCTTCGCCTCTTAGATGCTGATGTCCTCATCTGCTCAAATAGGTGGACCATTGTAGAACCTTTGAATTCTCAGGGGTTGATTATGATGATGTTGCAGCGTATCTGGAATTGATGTGATATTGATCGTAGTTTCTGGAGATGGTAAGTTTATCTCCGTTGGACGCTGCTTCTCGATTTGTTCATCCTTTGTAAGTTTATTGATTTTGTAAGTAATTCCTGTTTTGAAGGAGATTTTAAGGAGTATTATGATTGCCAAAATTACAAATAATGTGATTGTGAATCCATAATTAATCCATTTTTCGCTGTCTTTTTCTGCCCTTAGCAGTTCGATTTGGTTCGTATTTTTTACATGCAATTCCTTCATCATCTCGAGGGATAACAATTCCCGGTACTGGTTTCCCTTGGTGTAGGTTGTAGGATGGCCGGAAGAGCTTCATGTTTGTGATCTCTTGGGATGTAAACGATTGATCAAGGATGGTGATTGTTGCATTGCTAAATTTTATAAAGAAGGTTCCCTTGAGTTTTTGAACTGCATCGTCGATGCTGATGGTCCCATTGAAGTCATTCACGAGGATCATGTCTGAAGCGATTTGCTCGATGATTGGTATGTGCTGGCCGCTAATCTTATTGCAGGTGGAATCTAAGCTTCGTAGAATGTTAGCGATGCAAGATCAGTTACTGATGTCTCTTAAACTAGTTTGACTACAAATTGATAAATTGTTGACAGTTTTACAATTTTCTGATATGCTATACATTTTATTTTGATTTTTCAATACAATATTTTGCGGAATTTCTACAATTGCGTTTCTTTTTTTTACTGTTTTTATTTTCTGAAAAGTTCCTTCTTTCGTTATTGGAATATTGACAATGTACAATAGAATGGAAAAATGGAAATGGTTCGTTATTACTTTTACATTGGAAAATTCTAATGCCTTTTCTGGCGATGTGTATGGATGTTTTTTTTTATCCAGGATTTGAGTAGCTAATTTTATTTCTTTTTGTGAGAGCATTAAAGTGTTTACGGTTCTTAGTTTCGCAAAACTAATAGCGTACTTGATCTTTATTAGTTCTCCTTTTATTAATTTCAATTTGTATTGTAGGCTAGTCATATGCTCGTATTTATAATTTTCACTCCTTTTTACAAATCTTTAAATTTTATTTCATGTTTCTGTTAAATTGTTTAGCCTATCGCTTAGAGACTCGTTTATTATTACTTGATTGTGTATGTTTTTAAGAACGCTGTTAATTTTATCTTTAATAGTCAAAAAATGTTCATGGTCGGGATTATCGGCGATCCACTTCCATGCTGTGCCAATGAAGTCTGTGGAACGTTTTACAATTTTTGGTTTCAAATTCTCTAAAAGTTCCTGTGTTTGTATCAATTCATGAGAGAGGTATGGATACAAGGGACTGCTTTTGGGTACTTCGTTTTCCAATGCACTCGCTATGTCTGTAACGACTTTTTCATATTGTTCAAGGTCAACGGCGTGTATGATCTTGAAGTTTCCAGTTGTAATTTTCGCTAGCCCTTCCTTTATTGCAATTACCTGTGAATTTGTGTAGTCAAGGATCTGAACCTTGCTATGCGTCAAGTTTAGATTGATTCTGAAAGAATAAGCTAATTTTTTATATGACTTTTATGAATGGTCTTGCCTGACTCTGTTACAACAGTATTGTTTTTGTTTGTTTTTTAATTTGGAACCTAATCTTTTATTAAGTTTTACGTAAATAATATCTCCTACTTGATAACTCTTTATAGGTTTTCGTTTCTTATTGTGATTTGCAAGGTCTTTTTCCTGTTTAGATTTGAATTTTTCGATATTGATTGTGCGAATCTTTTCGAAGTCTTCTGGATTGGTTCCAGGTATTCGACCAAGAAATAGTTCTGCAGGTTTTCTTCCTGTCGTGGAGTGAATTGTTAGATTGTATTCATGTACTGCTTTTTCCAAGAGTTCTTCGAAAGATTGTATGGGCTGTTCTTTCTTCAGACATCGCATGATTTCAATTAAGGTGGAGTGGACGTTCGACCTGTCCATTAATCGCTTGTATTGGAGGTGTTTTATATATCTTTATCTTTAGCTCATCCTCCACCATAGATGTTAGCGAAATTGACCTAAGAGCACCTTCATTGTCTACAACGGCATTTTCAGGAATGCAAAATGTAAATTAGATATCCCGGAGTGGCTGTCTGACGTCTTGGACTGACTTAGATTGCAGGATCGGGACTTTAAGAAATTTAGTGAATTTATCTATTGCGGTTAACCAAACGTTTTTCTGTAGAAAATATATCGATGTGAACAGTGTGTCCAGGATGATTCGGGATCGGAGTTGCGTTAATGTAGGGTTTGCTAGGATGGCGATCATATTTATTTTCTTTACAGATTGTACACTGATTGACCAGCTTTTTGATTTTTGCTGACATTTTAGGAAAATAGAAGTTTTGTAAAAGCTGAAGACGGTTTTCTTCAGCATAACGATGGGCCCTGGGGTGCGTCTTAACGATTTTCTCTTTCTCAATTTCGTCCAGGATGTCCTCGACAATTTTTTGCGTGTATCTAATTTTATAACCACTGAAATGATTTGGATAGATTTCCTGTACGAGCCCCATCGTCCGTACGTCACAGAGAAGTCCGTTTATAGCATTCGGGTTGAGATATCTTTTGAAAGTGTTGATCAGGTCCTGTTCTGTATAATTTTGTTTTATGAAAATGTGTCTGGTATAGTTATCGAAAGGATTATTAATTTGATAGCTGTTTTCGTTCCCAATCTTTAGGATAAGCTGGTTCCTGAATACATTGATTAGTGTTTCTACGGAAGGAATAATGTTATGTGAAGAACTTTCATCGCTATGCTCAGTGGGTGTCATTGAATTGACTTCAGATATTCGCGGAGGTCTTGAAAGGGAATCGGCAACAATGTTAGCCTTTCCTGGTTTATATTGAAGCTCGTAATTATATTCTTCCAATATTGCCTTCCAGAGCTTCAATTTGCTGTTAGTGTTTTTATTGCTCAAGGCATACGTCAGAGGCTGATGATCTGTATAGATTTTTACTTTTCTTTAGCCGCAAAGGAAATTACACAGAGCTTTCAGAGACTATATGATAGCTAGCATCTCTTTCTCGTTCGTAGCGTAGTTCTCCTCAGTTTTGTTGAGGGTTCGAGAAAGGAATGATATTGGTTTGCTGTCCTGGGAAAGAACAGTGCCAATGGCATAATCAGACGCGTCCGTCGTTAGTTCAAACTCTTTTTCAAAGTTTGGGTGTAAGAGCACAAATTCTTCTGACATCAATGAGTTTTTGAGTTTGTTAAACGCTGCTATTGCCTTATTATCAAGAGAAATGAGCGTTTTTTAGAAGAGTTTTTGGACACTCGTCCATCTTCCCCTCTTAAAAGGGATGTCAGGGGCTTGGTGAGTTTAGCATAGTCCTTTATAAACCGCCGATAGTATCCTGACATGCCTAAAAAGGACCGAAGATCTTTAAGTGTTTTTGGCGGAGAAAAGGTTGCAATAGCCTCTACTTTCCTTGGGTTAGTTTTAATACCGTCAACACTAACTATAAACCTTAAGAATTCGATTTCTTTTTTAAGAAATTCGCACTTATCAAGCTGAATTTTCATGTTTGATTTTCGAGAGTTTCTAGTACCATGGACCCTCCCGTAGACGATATGATTCATATTAACTCATTCCTGTTACTGCTATGAATACCTCTCATTGTTGTAATGTTGTTGATGTTTATGTAGATATTACTGGGAAGTTGACCGTGTGGACCTCAAGGGTCGCACCTCGCGGCTTGTTTCTTTCATTGTTTTAGATTTTGGCATTGAGTCTATTTCCCCAGTGTATCCTTGTCGTTCGTCTTCCTCATTATTTAGCCTTGATAAATAGTCCGCTACTTTGTTGGCATTTCCTTTCATATATTCAATATTGAAATCAAACTCATTTAACTTAAGCTTCCATCTAATAAGTTTTTGATTTGGTTCTTTGAGATTCGTAAGCCAAATTAACGGTCTATGGTCTGTTTGCAGCATAAATTGTCTTCCATATAGGTATGGTCGAAAGGATTTAGTTCCCCATACAATGGCAAGTAACTCCTTTTCTATAACCGAATAGTTGATTTCATGCTCATTCAACGTTCTTGATGCGTATGCGATCGGATGCTTATTCTGAGATAGACTCCTAACGCATATTTTGATGCATCTGTTGTCAGAGTGAAAGGTTTTGAGAAGTCTGGATACCTCAAAACTGGTAGCTTGGTTAAAAGTTGTTTAAGTTTAATGAATGATTCTACATAATGAAGGTTGTGAATATCTATTTTTGAGTCCTTTTTTAAAAATGTTGTTAACGAGACAGTTAAAGATGAATAGTCCTTAATAAACTTTCGGTAGTAACCCGTTAATCCTAAAAATGATCTGATCTGTTTCATTGTTTTTGGTATTTGTATGTTTTGAATTTTATACAGTTTTTCTGGATTTGGTCTAATTCCTTCTTCAGTCAGTATGTGTCCCAAAAATTCTATTTGCTTTGCGAAAAAAGTGCATTTGATGCATCTGATTGAATTTATAGGTTATGCTCTGCAAGTTTATTGAATATTTTATTAATAGAATCAATGTGTTCTTGGAGAGAAGTACTAAATATTAAGACGTCATCTAAATAAACGACACATATTTTATTAATATATTCTTTTAATACTGAATTTATCATCCTTTGAAAGGTGGCTGGAGAATTTTTTAGTCCAAATGGCATTCTAAGATATTCCTAATGTCCATTATGTGTACTAAATGCTGTTTTTGCTCTATCTCTAGGATGGACCATTATCTGATGGAATCCTTTTGCGAGATCAAAAGTAGTAAAATATGATGCTTTCCCAAGTTTATCGAAAAGTTCGTCGATGTTTGGAATCGGAAACTTGTCGCTAATAGTAATCTCATTGAGCTTCCTGTAATCAGTAACAATTCTCCATTTAGTTTTTCCTGAATTGCCTGTTTTTTTGGGGACAATCCAAACGGGTGCATTGTATGGTGAATTGCTGGGTACAATTATATTATTGTCTAGCATTTCTTGAATTTGCTTCTCCACTTCTTTTTGATGAGCTTGTGGAAATCTATAGATTCTTGTGAATATAGGCTTATCAATCGTAGTCTTTATTTCATGCTGGGTAATCTTTGTGAAACTCAATGTGCCTCCTTCTCTATAAAATAATTTTGCATGCTTATTAATTAGTTTTGAAAGTTCGTTTTTTTCTTCGCTATTCAAATGATCCATTTCAATATTTATATCTTTGACTGATGTTGGCTCTGTTACTATTAAATTTAAAGAATTAGCTACAGCTTCGCTATCCTGATTACTTGTTATAAATGGCACTTTACTGTTATTAATTTCAATATATCCTTGTTTATTATTTATAATTGACTTAGTGGGGCTTAGAACATTTTGGCCTAATATTGCATCGAAGTTTTTGTTAAAAAAGTTAGTGATTTTCCACTCTATCCTAGATTCGTTTAAATTAAATTTTTGTGGAAATTCTGTCCAGATACCAAAATTAATTATCTCTGTAGAATGAAGGCTTTTTCAAACTAGTGGGTTACTTAACTTTTGAGTTAGTTCTCGGTCAAAAATATTATTAATTAGAGATGTGTTACAGCCAGTATCGATCAAGCATCTTATAGTGATGTTTCTTATTGTTATTGGTATGATTGGTAGTTCCCATTTGGTGGTTCTTGTATTTCCGAGGCTAGTATTCGAAAATTTTCCACTTCATTTGTGTGGGCAAAATTATGAGTTATAAATGAATTAGGTTGCAATGAATGTTTCCATGTTTGGTTTGATTGTACTGTTCTCATTGATACATCTTCAATTTTAGGATTAACAGTTCTCATCGAAATATCTTCATTGCGTGGAATTTTTCGCTGCATTGATAAATCATGGAAAAGATTTTTTTCTTGAGGATTATAGTATTGGTTATTTGTATTTCGTTGATTAATTCGATTAGAATTATACGATGGTGTAAAACTGTCCATAGGATCATAGTGTCTATTTCTATTTTTATTGGCTGAAACCACTTGATCGTTGTTATTTTGGATGGAAAACAATGGAGTTGTGTACGTTTCATTGCTTCTGTACTTATAATTATTATTTTTAAAATAACTTTTTTGAAGATAGCTGAAACTATTACTTCTGAAATTTAAATTATTTACAGGAGGGTGAAGCTCACGCTCTTGCTCCATTTCTCTAAGAAGCTGATATGCTTCATCCAGTGTCAAACATTTGTTTTGAGTTATCAACAAGGCCTTATATTCAGGGATGCATGCTTTAAATTTGAAAATCGCAAGTGATTCATTGTTAAACGTGTTGAAATATGGAATTGGTGATACTTCTTGCTTAAATCTCTGGTTTAATTTATTTAAAACATGGCTGATTTGATTATATACAATTGTTATGTTATGGTTAAATTGAATGCTTTGCATTTGAGCAATGAGACAGTTGAAGGACTCATTGATTCCATATTTTTGGAGTAATTTGAACTTAATAGTTTCCCAACGAGAATCCGGAAATTGATTCACAACTTGCTGGGGTTTTCCTCTGATTTTTCCCAATATTATCGGCTCCAAAAATTGTCTTTGCTCTTCCGAGCAGAATTGCAAAAATTTGTCTACTGTTGCACAAAAACTTTGGATAGATATGCCATACTGGGAATCAGTAAATTCTTCTATTCTTTGTATATTGCTTAATATTTCACTAAAACTAAGATGAAGTGTGCTAATTCTATTTTGGTTAATCTGTACACTTTTCGATATGCTGTCTATTTGGGCTTTCATACCTTTTGCCGCAGAATTTTCATCAAAAGACGGAAATTTTTGATCTATGATGCTGCGAATTTCTTCCTGAGCTGTGACTGACTCAATGTTTCTGGGCAAATATGCCATTTTACATGTATATGTACCAACTTACTCGAATACGGTGATGGAACTGGATCCTTGTCCGGTTGTTGATTTACTATGTTGCTGAGGTCCTTAAATGCATCGATGGGACTAGATCCTTGTCCGGTTGTTGATAAAAGGACAAGATTTTAGTTCTCTTGCCAGAACCAACTAAGTTTAAGAGTCTTCGGTTAGACTTATTACATTTATGGTTGTAAAATAATTGTTTAATCCGTATCTTTTTACAAAAAACGGATGATTTTAGACGAGTCTTTTGTTATACTAAGTTCTTTTTTGAACATGTGCGCCACTTAATCCTTTTCTTAACGTATGTTTAATATTTCTTCACTAGCACTATTCACGGTATTTTTTTCTGCAATAGTGATTGCTTCTGAATAATATCACTTCGATAGTGATAAAATACGTTTTCCGTTATGGAAATAAGATTCGTCAAACCGACTGCGCCAATTAGGGTTTTCAATGAAAAACACTATTTTCTTAAATTAATTTATTTTATTTTATTGTAACGAACGTCTTCGTCTGTTCGCAATCTAAACTAGAGTGAACTAAAATCTTAAATCTAACATCTTCTACTTACGAACATATGTATGACAGATGTGGGATCATTTCTTGTACGCATTTTGTATTGTTTACTTAAAGGTATTATTTCCCACGTTTTCAATATGCACATTTTTAGGCAACACCATCTGGTCATAATAAGAAAGATTAGGAAAAAGGTTATTCTATGGTTTTATTTCATAGCATCCTTTTCCAAATCTTATCTTATGGATGCCATATGTGTTGAGGATAGGAGCTATCCGTAACTCTCGTTGTACCTGGTTTGTGTGGGTCGTTGCGTTTGGCGAACGTAGTTTTTTGGCATACTGGGCACGTTATTTTGTAAATGCCACATTTCTCTGACTCTCCAAATTTAAACTGACGATTATAATTGAATCGCGACTGATCAAAGTTTTGTAGTCTGTGGTTGCTATGTCTACTACTATTTTGTCCGTGATTCTGTGTTGGTTGCCTGTCACCTATCTTAAAGTCCTTTTCTAAATTATTACTGTCATACCCGACGTATGAGTACAAAATCTCTTCTAACTGATGTAAGCTAAACACTCCTTAAAGGTCTCTTGAAAGGTTACCTGCCACTATTTGTTTAACACAATTGATGAACAAATTGTAAAATAGCGTTTTTATTCTAACGGGTTTAATTCATATGTTGCAATTGAATTTATTTCCATCGTAATATTTTCGGTTTTACAACTTAAATTTAGAACTGAACTTACTTTAAGGTTACTGATTTTTCTGGCGATTTCCTTGTAGCTTGCGTTTGGCCTGAAATGATGTTTCAATCAAGTTTTGGCTGCTTCCTAGTCACTAGGTTGATTGTTAAGCAGCAATTATTTCGCCTTTCCGACGATTTTTGAGTTGTACATTGCCTGCCACAATTCGTTTCGGGTTTCGGTTTCGTTTCATCCGCCTGCTTGTAAGCGCGTATCCACAACGTCAATAAAGTGTGTCAGCTCGTTTTTGTCGCCACTAAACTCTTTGATGTATGCTATTTCTTTCAAAAGACGAACTGCTTTACTTGGAGGTTGATTCGTTATGTTGGTTGCTGCAAGGGTCTCCAAGGCCTTTGTTAATCGTTGTGCGAGTTCGACATCCATTTCTTTCCGTCGTATTTTTTCCCAGAACTTCAAAGTTTTGTCCTTTAGTGGAATGTAGAAGGATTGCTCGGTGAGTTGTTGTTCTCGTACTTGCTTATTTTCGGCAAGTTCCAAATGGAATTATTCTTCCGATCTGGTACACTGGTCCTTGTGTTGTAATGGCATTCACTGATTTGTAGTGATCACACTTTGGGTTAGTTTCACAAGTTCGCGTCTAGGGCTCTTCCTATCCACGGAAGCAGTTTAGGACAGATAATTTGGGTAGGCTTAACACTCCGCTCCTAGGCGAAAACACATTTAATCCAATTTAGTTTGTAACGAGAATTATTTACCGATAACCGATCGCGGTTTTAATATAATCGCGTTTATCTCGATTCGTTCTCGTATGAATCTAACAAGTATAGTCGGAATCCTACCGACTGCGCCAAAAGTGCAAAAAACTTAACGTTTTTTTAAAAATTAAGTTCAGTGTAAGTGTAACCGATCGCGGTTTTAATATAATCGCGTTTATCTCGATTTGTTCTCGTATGGATATAACAAGTATAGTCGGAATCCTACCGACTGCGCCAAAAATGGAAAAAACTTAACGTTTAAAAAAAAATTAAGTTCATTTAATTCGGTATTTTTTCGTACAGAGTAGCGTCACAACTGACTTAAAGTATGTTAGTCTATAGCTTATATTAACTTTTAATTGCTGGCTCGTTACATTTCTGATGGAAAAAGTAAACAAATGCACTTAGTCTATTGTAGCAGGTGCAGATGTTATGGGAATCTATCATAACATGTGCAGCTGCTTCGAGGAAGATTTTATGAGATCCAAATTTAAGTACGAAAGATTTTATCAGATGTGGAGTATGTAACCTACATAATATCGAAATCACGATCAAATATAGAAATACCTAGTGCCTGGAAATAGCTGGTTATATTTCTTGCAGCGTCAGAACTCGTGATCTGCGAGTGAGTACCTATTTGGTTTTGAGTGCTTCACTACATGGTTTACTCCATCATGAGAAACACTAAACTGGCTTTTTTCTTGGGCACGATGATGATCCGAAACAACATTATCGGATTCTCATTCATCTTTAACCGATTCTACAAAATACTTTTAGTTAACTTGAGTATTTTTAGGGAAAACACGGAAGAAAAAGATACTTTTATTTGCTTAATGTAATTAAATTACGTATGTAACTACCTACCTGCTCAATACTTCCCAAGCAGAAAAACAAATGCAATATTATTGTGCCTAAATATGGTTGTATTCTTTCGAACGTAATCGTGCGTGATCGTCAAATTGAAGAGTGAAAGAGGGAGAGTCGCGCCCCTCTCGCGCGCTTTTCTTCATTTCGCGCTGGACGGGCGGCCAAGTCATACTTGCGTGTGTCATCCGCGCCTCCATCGCGCGCCGCACAATCGACTAATCCCCGAAAGCGAGACTGAGCTTGTCCCGCGTAGGGCATTTAATTTTGATTTCAAACTCGGGCCGTCCCGCCGAAATCGGAACGTCTGGCAACACTGGTTGACATGTACCGATTTTCACCAAATTTTCGAACTGTTTTGCTGCTACAGCTGAGATGGGTTGGCAGGATCGCCATGAAATGGGTTGGCAGGATCGCCATGAAATACGCTTTGTTAGATAGGGCCATTGTGTTTTTTTTTTAGTTAGAGGGAGGGACTCACCTAAATATCGGCGTCTAGCACCAAAGCTGTTGGCATGCGTGAGCTGCCTATACAGTACTGTGCAAAAAATTTTGCTCACCCTACAAATTTTTAGAAATGCCCATATTTTGAGAAATTCCAAGAAAGCAATGACCTTTAATTGCTTTCTGGTATTACCTAGGTCCTTTAAGAGTCTATAAATAGCTGAGGTCTTAGACAATTTTTTTAGTTGAGTTAAGATTGTTCCTTGAAGCTACAAGTGCACAAAATCGGAATAGTAAGTGCTGAAATAAAAAGCAATATATTGTTGATGTCTAAGGATAAGTTATCAACTCGAGATATCGCAGCTCGAGTGGGTTGTTCCCAACGTACGGTGGCCTGGATATTGAAAAAATATCGCTAGACAAGCACAACGAAAAGAAAAAGCGGTTCCGGAAGGCCTAGGAAGACCACTTCAGTGGATGACCATTTTTTGAAGGTCCAAAGCCTACGGAATCGTTTTAAAACATCTTCGGACTTAAGGAGCGATTTAGTCAATGCTACAGGCAAAACGATTTCTTCAAGCACAGTGAGAAGAAGGCTCATAAGGGCCGCTGTGCTAAAGAGCCGCTTTTTAGTGTTTCGGCCAAACGAGCTCGCAAGGTTTGGTCGCAGGAACATCAAATTTGGACTAAGGAGATGTGGTACCAGGTCATTTTCTCAGATGAATCCAAATTTAAACTGCATGTCGGCGATGGGAGGATTTGCGTACGTCGAAGACCGGGAGAAAGGCTCTGTGACCAGTGCATACAGGCACTACCTCCCAAATCGGAAGGTATAATGGTATGCGGCTGTTTTTCTGGAGATGAGCTTGGGGAATTAGCATTTGTGGTAAGAAATATGAACGCAGATGTGTATTTAAATGTTTTGAACCATCACCTCGAACCTAGTGTGCTAAAGCTTTACGGGGAAACGTGCGACTTCATATTTCAACAGGATAATGCGCCGTGTCACAAAGCAAAAAAGGTAAAAAAATGTTTCATTCTAAAGATTATCTTGCCTAGTTTAATGTTAAATTTTTCGGAAAATTTTTAAATCACTTCTTTTTTGTTTTACCATTCTTAGATTACAGACTACTTCCAAGAAATGAATATCTTCGCTATGAATTGGCCGCCATATAGCCCAGATCTAAATCCAATCGAAAATCTCTGGGCTATAATTAAATTAAATGTAACAAAGGAAAAGCCAAGCTCCAAAGAAGCGTTAAAAAATCTGATTAAAGACACCTGGGAGACTATATCACGGAAGACATTACAAAACATTATTGCATCTATGCCCAAGAGATGCAGAGAAGTAATACGGCGGAAAGGGGGGTAACTAAATATTTAAAAAAATGTCAACTGTATATTAATTTCAAATAAAATATTTTTGATATTATCATCATTACTGGTTTTTTAAATTTTAATAAAAAATATAATCACTTTTATCAAAAACTAATAGTTTTTTGTCTTTTTCCATTTTTTGATTGTTAAACAAAATTGAAATATTTTTGGACAAATACTACTTATATTTATTGTGTTTTCAAACAGTTTTCAGTAAAAAAAATTTAAAAAAAAATTAAGTCAGAAAAGTTTAAACATAAATTATTGGTGAGCAAAATTTTTTGCACAGTACTGTATTCCTAATACAGCGCTAGCGCCGCAACGAACAATAAAAGAAAAGGATGCCGATGTAGGCAGTCCAAATTCTCTAGTATGAATGTTATTTTATTCATTGATTCCCATTTATTTATATAAAAATATTCCTTATTGTCAGAGATGGCTGAAATGGTAGATCGTTACACGAGACAATAACCATTCGCGACGACGGCTCGCTACTCAATGACCAACTCTTAGTTGGTCGACGTACAATCCTCCATCGTATAGCGGCCAGTACAACAAACTTCGGATTGTTCTCACAATTTCGCATGAGTCGTTCTCTCTTTATTACGTAGTCCTTTTTTATTTGTTTCGCTTGCAGACTAGTTTTCTGGTCGCCTAGGATGTTGATAATATCGTTTAACTGTTTATCACGTTTTTGCATTGATAGCAACCAATCGTCTTCGTTCGTACCGATCACCATCATGTTCTCGGCAATGGTATTTGGCTCAATAGGTTCGTCGGTCGGGTTCCGGCTTAGAGCGTCTATGTGAGATATACGATTGCCTGCTCGGTGTGTGACTTCAAAGTTAAACTCCTGAAGTTTAAGCCACCAGCGTGCAACACGGTTGTTCAACGGAGTCAACGGCTTGGTTGTCGATACGGCTTGGCAATCTGTCACTACATGAAAATGTTTACCCAGCAAGTAAAACTTAAATCGTTCAAGTGCCTCGACAATTGCCAACACTTCCAATTCGTGACTACTGTATCGTTGTTCTGCGTCGTTACATTGGCGGCTGTAGTAAAAGACGGGTTTCCACATCACCTGGTCTGGTGATTGAAACAGCACGGCGGCAAGTCCAACCGTGCTGGCGTCGGTGTGGACTTGGTGACATTCCGATGGATCGTATAGTGCTAAAATCGGTTCAGCACTGAGCAGAGTCTTCAATTTTTCAAAGGCTCTTTCGCAATCCGGTGTCCAGTCAAATTTCGGTTGATTTTTTGTTTTTAACAACGCAGTTAAAGGCCGGGTGATGACAGCGTACTCCTGGATGAACTTTTGAAAGAAGCCAGATAATTCCAAGAATCCTTTGACTTCTCTGGCAATCGTCGGTGTCGGGAAGTTGATGACGGCCTTGATTTTCAGATTTCCTGGCTTAATTCCGGAGCACAAGATGGTGTGTCCCAGGAACAACACCTCGGTTGCAAAAAAAATACACTTTGATGTTCGCAACGTCAATCCTTCCTCTTCGAGTACCGTGAGGAATTCCGCTAACAGCTCGATTCCATCGGAAATGGTATCGCTCGCAATAATCACTTCGTCCATATAGCTAACGACTTTTTTGAACGAATCTTACGGACGATCGTCGTTATCATCTGCTGAAATACCATCGGCGAGTTCACTAACCCAAACGGCATGACGGTGTACTCGTAGTGACCACTGTTTGTCACAAAGGCTGTGTATCGCATCGAATTTTCGTCCAACGGTATTTGGTAATAGCCTGAGAACAAGTCTAGAATCGTGTAAAACTTTTCCCAGCTATTTGCGAGAGTATCTCGTCGATTATCGGCATCGGGAACGGAGTCTTTTGCGTGACTGCGTTGACGGCTCGGAAATCTACACATAGTCGGTCCTCTCCGTTTTGCTTCTTCACAAGCACGATCGGAGACGAATATGTAGATTCACTGGGGCGGATAATATTGTGTCAGTAGTTCGTCGATTATTGAATCTACGGCAACTCGTTTGGCAAATGGAATTCGGTACGGGCGGCTTTGAATCGGTTTCTCACACGTTAGCTGAATAGTCATCACCGACGACTTCGTCCCATCTCGGATGTTTTGTCGGCAAAACATGATCGGAACTTGGGCAACAACTGTCTAAATTCGAATGACTCGATTTCCATGAGCTCGGACTTTACGGTAACGATCGGCTTACTTATATCCTCGATCAAACACACAGATTGCAGGGTAACTCGCCTCGAATCGTGAATGAGCACGTCGGTTCCCAATAATATCGGCGAGGGAATTAACTCATTCTCGACGACAAGTAGTTCGGCCGGTAGTGTGCAACTATCCACTTTTAGTCGTGTTCGCATTTTCCGCGTGCACATGTAAGTACCACCTCCAAAACCTTCGAGTGTGATTGGAACGCATTCGATTACGTCAGAGGAGTCGCTTTCACGGATTAACGAACGGCTACTTCCCGGATCGATCAGTGCATCGACATGTCGATTGTTCAAAAGCACCCTTTTAACGACTCGACCGGATTGATTCGAACACAGTACAGCGTCTACTTTGTTGATTTGTCCGTCACGGCGCGTAGGACAATTATCAACGGAATGTCCTACTTTCTGACACTTCGAACAACGGGCGCTACGTTGCTGGTTTGGGCAATTAATTGAAATGTGCCCCGGTTTGAAACAATTATAACACAATCCCCTTGTCGGGTTTATACGTTTTTCTCCTTCAACCGTTTGTTGGGGTGCGGGCGAAACTATTGGTGGAGGTTTTACTAATTTAACTTCTGTTACTGTTCTGTTAACTTACTGTTAACTTGTTAACGTTTGCGAGGAATCGTGAAATGGACATATATACTTCGTTTGTGTCCTGGAAATTCAAGGAGGCTATCAAGTTTTGTAGTATCGGATAATTTAGTCCGCGGCAAATGTACGGCACGATTGATCGTTCCGACAATCCACCCCTTTTCCCCCCAGTACACATTCGGAAGTGATAGTCCAATACGGGTTCACTGGTTTCTCTCACGTCAGCGGCCATACGTAAATTAACGTCTGACTCTTCGTCATTATCCGGGAATGTTCGCAAGGATTCAATTGTAAACTGTTCGAAGTTTACAAACACGTCACTGTACGAGTCCAGCCAGAGTTTTGCGGGGCCCTTCAACTTGGCCTGAATCGCAAAAATCACAACGGTCCCATCCCATCCGTATGCGCTCATTAACTTTCGAACCCGATGTACAAAAGCACTCGCGGATAATGTGCTGGTTTTTCGCGGGTCGAAGTCCGGGATGAGGTCAATTACGTCTCTCACGTTGTGAAACATTGATCGGCAGTCGGTTCGCTCGCCAAAAAACAAATTTAATGCAGCGCATGTATTTTCGGGGAATGGAGTTGACGTTTGATCGAGTCGTTGATTTCCACTCAACAGACGGACGTCGGCACTAAGTCGTTCGACAATTGCTGTCAGATTCGCGATTGATTGCTGCATTTCTGACATTTCGGGATCATCCACTTCGTCAACCTCGATTTCAGCACTGCCTACGGCCTCGGTGAGCCGCAATACCAGTGTCGCCTTTTTGTCGGTGGTATTGAGCCTATGTGACCTTAGTTGGTCCTTTATCGCTGACACTGAGAGCGAATCGATTTTCATCAGAGTCATGATCGGTGGAAGACGTCACGTCGAAATAATGCTTATCGGCAAAATCCCAGAACACTTACGTGGTGGAGTTTAACAACAAATTCCTGCACGTTGGAGCTTGTTGAGCGAATTGATGTCGGTCCGCAAACGTAATGGATGGCGGTGTGTGTAGAAAATGGCGACGGGCGGGTCCCGCAATGTGAACGACGGCACGGTGCGCGACAGGTTTCTACACGTTGCACCGAACGACCCGAACCTTTCGGGACTGAACAGCCCGCGAGTTTTGGAATTTAAAACCGCAAATGTTATTACTTTTGCTACAATCCCACTTCTGATCTGTCAGAGATGGCTGAAATGGTAGATCGTTACACGAGACAATAACCATTCGCGACGACGGCTCGCTACTCAATGACCAACTCTTAGTTAGTCGACACTCTCCGGCAAAGTCGGTGTTGCCAGATCGGCCAAAGTTGACATTATGTACAACTTACTAACTAATCAAATATTATTTACATGCTTCTGACCTAAATCTATTTCCGATATTTTAGCAATTAAGTGTAGTTTATTGGCTTCAAGAACCTTATCGTAGATGTAAGCAAAAAAATGCCAATAACCCCGGATTCGTTTTCAACAAAACTCTCGATCACGTCCGTCCGCGTCTACCATTCTCGATCGACTTCCCGTCTTCTTTGCCGAGAGCTCAGACCGAGCTCTCTTCTCTCGGTGTTACCGTGACAGCGCGGCCATTCTGTTTTCGCTGGTCGCGAGACACATGATCTCCATCGTCCTCTTCATTTTCCGCTTCATCTTCGTTTTTGATTTCCGGGCCCAAAAAGAGCACCACGGTTTCAGTCGTTCGGCGTAGAAAACTGATTGGAACGAACGTTGTGTAGTGTAATACAAGCCACAACAACATTCATACAAGTGAATTTGGACTGCCTGCATCGGCACCCTTTTCATATTGATTGTTCATTGCGGCGCTTGCGCTGTGTTAGAAATATAGGCAGCTCACGCATGCCAACAGATTTGGCGCTAGACGCCGATATTTAGGTAAATCCCTCCCTCCTCTAAATCCCCTCCTTCCTCTAAGTAAAAATCACAATGGCCCCATCACTCCAAACGTATTTCAACGGGTTTCGTTGGCAATCCTCTAGATCGCCTATAAGATATCGATCACGCACCCATACCCCATTCACCACATATGGCCCCTTGTATTTCGGAGAGAGCTTTCGGGATTCACCAGTAGCCGCGGGAACGTTTTCGATTACAACCAAATCGTTAACGGCGAACTGCTTCGGCTTGCGGTGGTTGGCATCGAATCGTTTTTTCCACTTTTGTCGCTCCTGGTTGATTTTTGCGGCAACTTGCGTGTAGTTGATCTCTGGTAATTCGCGTTCATCGAGATCATGCAAACTCTCTACAAGTTTGTTCGGAATGATGTCCCGGAGTTTATAATCAAATATGATTGCATTCGGTGTTTTTCCGGTGGTAGCATTTTTCTACGAATTCAAAGAAAACTGCAATATTCGTAGGTTCTCATCCCATTGGCGCGACGATACAGTCATAGTCCGCAAGAAAAGAAGTATTGATTGATTCGCGTGTTCTATTTGGCGATTTGCCCGGGATGTGCGCACTGCATTCTTCAGGTGTTGGATTTCGTTCTCCGAACAGAAATTCTCGAACTGGTTTGATGTGAACGCTGTTACACGATCGGATATAATCACCGTTGGTAGTCCGAAATAAGCTGTCAGCTCGTCGAGTGCTCGTATTACTGGAGCTGTTTTTGTCGTTTTGACTGCTTTCACCATCAAATATTTTGAAAACTCATGTGCAACACCCAAAACGTACATATTTCCCGTTTTACTTTTTGGGAAAGGGTCCAAATGGTCAATATGCAGAGTGTGAAAAGGCCTCGGCATGACCGGATTTGCAAACAATCTTCCTTCCGACAACCCTGCGGGTCTTTTGTGATAACAGCACTCGATGCACGCTGCTAAATTTTCTCGGACATACTTTCGCATGCGTGGAAACCAAAAATGCATCTTTAAGTGGCTCAGCGTTTTTTCCAAACCAAAATGTCCCCGTCGGTCGTGAGCATTTTGCACGATCCGCCAACGCACAGCAACCCAACAAAGTTCGTCGCCAACCTTACGATACAGACGATTTCTTTTTTGAGTATAGTCCGTTCAAAGCTGGTTTATCTGCCCACTTGCTGTTTCGTTTCGTAATGCTTTTATGATCGCCACCAACTTTGGATCTTGCTGCTGCATCGTCACGAGCCAGTCTTCATCTTCTGACCGTATCATCATAATATTGTCGGCTACTCCAGTCGCTTCAACTGCAGGGTCAGATGGTGCTCTGCTCAAAGCATCTACATGAGCTAGTTTGCCCGAAGCCCGATTTTGTAGTTTAATATCGTATTATTGAATTTTGAGCCACCACCGAGCGATTCTAGGGGACATGGGCTTTTTTCAATCTGGTTGTTAACGCCGAGTTATCAGTTACAATGGTGATGGGTTTTCTCATCACATACACTCGGAAACGTTCGAGCGATTCTACTACAGCGAGCGCTTCTAATTCAAATGAGCGGTAATTTATTTCTGCATCGGTAAAACGTCGACTGAAGAAAAATATTAGTTTTATTATTTCTGGTCCTCCTTCCTGTAATAGTACCCCAGCTAATCCTCGTGCGCTAGCATCTGTATGTACTTCATGACGCTTGTTTGGATCTTATAGTCCCAAAACTGGTTTGCTACACAGCTTCTCCTTTAAGGTCATAAAAGCCATCTTTTGCTCGTTCGCCCACATAAAGGATACAATTTTGCGTAGAAACCGGCTGATCGGTTATGAAATCTCAGCATACCTTTCAACATATTTTCGGAAAAATCCCGTCAATCTTAAGAAACGTCGAACCTCTTGCACATTTTCGGGCACTGGGAAGTTTCTTATTGCTGCCACTTTGTTTTCGCTAGGCGAGATTCCGTTTGCGTTGATGCGATGTCCTAAGAATCGCACCTCTGTTTCTAGAAACTTACATTTTTGCTGTCGCAGAGTAAATCCAATCTTTTCTGCTACTTCTAGGAACCTTCTTAGACGTTGGAGTCCTTCATCCACATTCCTACTGGGGATTAACACGTCATCCAAATAAGTCAAGATATACCCATGAGGCAACATTCTTTGTATTTTGTTCCTAGCGTCCTGGAATACTGCTGGAGCATTAACTAATCCAAACGGCATGCGGGTGAATTCAAAATGGCCATCATAGGTTATGAAAGCAGTATAACTATTTTCCGATACCGGAACCTGGTAATAGCCAGACATCATGTCAAGTGTGGTGAAATATTTCGCACCTGGCAATTGAGCCAATAGGTCGGCGATAATTGGCATTGGAAATGGTCGCTTAGTTGTTGCGCTATTTAGCTCTCGATAATCAATGCATAACCGATTTTCGCCATTCGGTTTTTTTCATAAGAACTACTGGCGACGAATACGACGATTCGCTAGATTTCATAATTCCAGCTTCTAGCAATTCGTTGACGATTCTCGTTATCACCGGATGCTTGGCGAATGGTATTCGACATGGTCGATGTTGAATAACCGTATTCGCTTTCAAGTCGATTTTAATCTCTGTTATATTCAATCTGCCGATGTCTTTCATCTTTTCCGCGAAACCTGCGCTAAATTCGTGCAGCAAGTTATTTAATTTTACTAATGTTGCGCAACATGTGTCTCGTTCACCTATGTTGTTTTCCTCCCGTTCTCCCATATTTTCAACTCGACACTCGCCTTGTAGTCCAGTCAAAGCTTCTAAATTTTGACGTAAACCGTGCATTTTGGGTAGGCAGACATTTTTTTATAGCAATGCATGGGCAATGGTATAGATAGCTTAAGTTCAAGTTTCTGGGGTCGCAACTCCTGTCCTTTGGGCTCCATCTTCAAAACAAAAGAAGTTGGGGCACCCTCATATCTCCGAAACCATGGCTCCCACAAGAAAGTTGTGTATGGCAAACTTGCGTAGAATAAAAAGTTTAGCAAGTCCTTCATACATCACTTTTACGTTGGGTCAATAATAAAAAAGTTACAAGCCAAAAACTACACACAAAAAGGGGGAACATCTTTCGGGCGCCACAACTTTTTTAATTTCACGTTTAACGCGAAACACATTGAAATAATATTCCAAGATAATTTTGTCGCAAATCGTTTGCGGTATTGATTGTTGCAATCACTGCACATTGACGGAAGTTATCCCATCCCAAAGGGGAGCAAGTAGCGTGAAAAACCCGCTTTTAGGCAAAATAATCGGATTTTGATGGCAACCCCCTGTTGCGAAACTCGCGGAGCATTTTGGTAGGCAAGCAAATTTTTGATGCAATGTGTGGTATGCCTTACTGGCAGCTTAAATCCAAGTTTCTGGGATCGCAGTCCCAATCCTCTGGGCTCTATCTTGAAAACAAACAAAAAGTGGGGCACCCCTATATCTCCGAAACCATGGCTCCCACAAGAAAGTTGTGTATGGCAAACTTGCGTAGAATAAAAAGTTTAGCAAGTCCTTCATACATCACTTTTACGTTGGGTCAATAATAAAAAAGTTACAAGCCAAAAACTACACACAAAAAGGGGGAACATCTTTCGGGCGCCACAACTTTTTTAATTTCACGTTTAACGCGAAACACATTGAAATAATATTCCACGATAATTTTGTCGCAAATCGTTTGCGGTATTGATTGTTGCAATCACTGCACATTGACGGAAGTTATCCCATCCCAAAGGGGAGCAAGTAGCGTGAAAAACCCGCTTTTAGGCAAAATAATCGGATTTTGATGGCAACCCCCTGTTGCGAAACTCGCGGAGCATTTTGGTAGGCAAGCAAATTTTTGATGCAATGTGTGGTATGCCTTACTGGCAGCTTAAATCCAAGTTTCTGGGATCGCAGTCCCAATCCTCTGGGCTCCATCTTGAAAACAAACAAAAAGTGGGGCACCCCTATATCTCCGAAACCATGAGCCCCACAAGAAAGTTGTGTATGCCAAACTTGCATAGAAATAAATTTTTAGCAAGTCGTCCATACATCACGTTCATGTGGCAAAAATAATTGAAAAGTTATAGGCCTAAAACGACATCCAAAAAGGGGGGACATCTTTCGAGCGCCACAAATCCATTGTTTTCGGTTTAACCCCAAAACACGTAGAGAATAACTTTGAGGCAATTTTGTTCCAAGTCGTTTGCGTTATTGATTGTTTTGATCGCTGTACACTGGCGAGAGCTATTGGATCCAAAAGGGGAAAAACTCACGTGAAAAAAGAATTTTAAGCCAAATAATCGGCTTCCGATGGCAAACTCCCCATTGCAAAACTCAAGAAGCATTTTAGTGGGCAGAATTTTTTTAATTGCAATAAGTAGTATGCCTTTATGTGAGCTTAAAGTGAAGTTTCTGGGGTCGCAGCTCCAATCCCCATGGCGCCATCTTGAGAACAAAAAAATTGGGGCGGCCCCATATCTTGGAAAGCACCGCTCCCACAAAAAAGTTGAATATGACAAACTTGTGTAAAACTCAACTATGATCCCCCCTTTTCAACGTCGGTTTTGGCGTGTAACTCTTTTAATATTGACAGCAAGTGAAAATGATGTATCCACAGCTTACTGCAAATTGAGTTTTACACAAGTTTGTCATATGCAACTTTTTTGTGGAAGCGGTGCTTTCCAAGATATGGGGCCGTCCCACTTTTTTTCGTTCTCAAGATGGCGCCAAGGGGATTGGAGCTGTGACCCCAGAAACTTAAATTTAAGTTCACATAAAGGGATACTACTCATTGCAATAAAAAAAATCTACCCACTGAAATGCTCCGTGAGTTTTACAATGGGGAGTTTGCCATCGGAAGCCGATTATTTGGTCTAAAATTCCTTTTTTACGTGAGTTTTCCCCCTTTGGGATGCAATAGCTCCCGCCAGTGTACAGCGATCAAAACAATCAATAACGCAAACGACTTGGAACAAAATTGCCTCAAAGTTATTCTCTACGTGTTTTGGGGTTAAACCGAAAACAATGGATTTGTGGCGCTCGAAAGATGTCCCCCCTTTTTGGATGTCGTTTTAGGCCTATAACTTTTTAATTATTTTTGCCACATGAACGTGATGTATGGACGACTTGCTAAAAAATTATTTCTATGCAAGTTTGGCATACACAACTTTCTTGTGGGGCCCATGGTTTCGGAGATATAGGGGTGCCCCACTTTTTGTTTGTTTTCAAGATGGAGCCCAGAGGATTGGGACTGCGATCCCAGAAACTTGGATTTAAGCTGCCAGTAAGGCATACCACACATTGCATCAAAAATTTGCTTGCCTACCAAAATGAGAGTTTTTTCTGAGAATTTCGAGTCGACTTTGTTCGGCGTACCTTTTGTTGCGGCACACACACTTTCATCAATTTGGAGTATTGGTATTACGCATTGGAGGACTGGTGAACGTTGAGACGGTTCTGCTCGGCGTTGCTGGCCATCAACACAGTCTTCGGTGCGATGCCCTGTTCTTTTGCAGACTCTGCACGTCGTTGTGGTTGTGGACATGACGTTGAAATGTGACCTCGTTGTCGGCAGTCAAAACACACTGGTGCGACTCTCGTACCACTCTCATTTCTACCATTCGCACACTACCAGCTGGTTTTGGGGTGTTGTGTTGTAAGGTGTCAGCGAATGTCACTAAATTAAGATCACGTAGTCCGTCTGCACTTACCGATGATCGAATAACGACCGGTTTCATCCCATCTGGTACATATTTTTCGGAAAATCTCATAATCGCGGCATGCAGATCCTGTAAATTGGAAATTTCCATTCCTGCGATTGCGTTCTGCAGTGAAGCGAAGTTTAATCCTCTTCGGATGTATTTTGTTGCCGATGCCTCGGTGAGGTATCCTCGTCGCTCTACCGCCGACATCTTGTAAAAATACTCCTCCACAGAGTCGTGCTTTTGTCGCCCAGTTTGCATGAGTTCCAAATGAACATCTGCGTCGTCCACCTTTGCTGGGAAAGCCAGCACGAGCTCCGCAGCAAATTCTTCGAAATTACGCAGTATGCGCTGTTGGCCGTCATTCCGTTGCGTACCCCTTAAGTTTCGTTTGGGTAGCGAACAGCAGCAATTTCTCGTCCCAATTATAAACCGCTTGCAGATCTCTCACACGACGCATGACCGGATTGAACTCTGGCAACATTTCTGCTATATCTCTAACGGAAAACCCTGTTCGTGCTTGTCGTTCGCTTATTTCCAAGAAGTCACGTTCACGTTCGAGAAGTGTATGCTCCCGGTCTAGCAGATCGCGCTCACGGCGTAACATTTCACGTTCCGAATTTATATCGTCTCGTGCGTTCACTTCACGACAGGTTTGATTGTCCGACGTTGTATCCAGCGGGTCTCCCAGGGTCACTGTTCACACGGGAGTACTCTCTGCATCTGGCTGCTCCCTCAGTCGTCGAACCAGCTCCTCCTCACTTCCCGACACGGGTAATCCACGATCGCGCAATAATTCTTGCAACTGCGATTTGGTATATTTCGCAAACATGTCTAGCGAACTAGTTCTTGTATTTACCGCACTACCAGAAACTTTACTCGAGATTTGGATAATCCCACTTCTGAACTGTCAGGAAGCAAAACAGAAAACAACAGTCTCTCGATTGTTAAGATTTATTTTCCTAAAACCTATTCGCTGATGGTTCACAACAAAACTCTCGGTCACGTCCGTCCGCGAGTTACATTATCATCCACCCATATGGCTTGCACATGTATGTATATACAAATAGAGTAAGTTTATTACCGACGACCGGCGGCAAAGGCATTTATTGCACTTTAAAGATAAACAGAAATATCCTTGTTTTATTGTCATTGCCGCCTGGTGTTTACTACATCTAAGAGATCCGAATAGTTTAGAAAAACATATGTAAGCAATAAAGAAAATAGTCTTTAAGTTCGTACATATTTTCAGTCAGTCTTAAGTTGTTCATCGAATGAAAAATACACATTTTAAATAAACGGAAAAACGAGAACCGCGTTTCATTTAATTAAGAAAATCCTTTCAGTTGTAAGAAAGGCCTAGTTCAAATGATTAAAACTTTTGAACTGGTAACTGGCGCAGTCGTGCGGTTAACTCGAAACTTTTAAAAGTGATTATTCGTGAGTGCTTCAGTGAGATAATCCTGGAGGAAGAAAATTTGCTGCATTTTTTTCATGCACTTTGTGTTACGAGCAGGGATCGTTGTGTGACAAAAAAACATACATCGAATATGACTGAACCATCAAACTTGTTGTTTCTTTTGCTACTCCATTTTTAACATCCTTTATTATATCGATACTGGACTAATAAGTTAAAAAATATTTTTGTTTGTACTTATTTTCACTCAGCACTCATTAGAAGTAACTCATGCATTAACCTTATAATATTATTATTATACATACAATTCCTGACCGATCGGCGGTTTAGCGATTACATAAGATTATGAAGAAATCGAACATCTATATATTTTCATTTCCTTTTTTTCGTATTTTTCTTTACGAGATCATTTAAAGTTATAACTGGTATTTGACATTGGATACCTTCAATGCGACGCTTAATACATTCCCAATAATACGTGTTTTTAATGGTTACGATTTAATTGAAGCCATTTTATCGTCAAGGTCCGCTGTCTGGTCGCTCCACTAGATGAATCTTGCTCGATTCCCAAGTCCGCTGACTTGAGTTGCATCCCAACCACTCGATCAAGATTCCTGCCGGATCTCGAATACGACGACAGAATCTGGCGACGGGCTTCAACTCTACTCGACTACGACGACAGAACCTCACGATCGCTTCAACTCTCCTCGACTCCCTCCGTCTGGTTCGCCAGACTAATCGCAACTCCCTCCCCACGTACCATTCCGGCACGTCGAACATCGAAAAGCTACTTTTCGCGTAGCGTGGCATGATCGATCACTCTTATTCGCGAAAGCTTGAGCACGATCCGGGGGTTGGAGCGAGACGACGTGTTTGAACAGCTTTTCTCTGAATTTGGTGAGCTTTACACCTTCAAATAATCATTGCCAGGTAGGTATTTCTCGGATTTAGTTATTTCGGCCAGAAAAGGTGCGAAGATAATTTGAATCTAGTTTTATGATAGGTACGTAACAATTTTCTCAGATGATCCTGCAGCTTAGATGGTTTCATAGCATCATTGCCCAAAACTTTGTTGCATAAAAGGCACATAGGCAATTGTTTGTCCGACAATGGTGGAATGAAGCCAAGCTTCAAATAATCAACACTGTACTGTCTACATTTCTTTTTAGACTCGGACATGGCATCAGTCATCTGTGGGAAAAATTAATCTATTTAAATAAGACATAAAGTCATATGGCAGGCATAGGCGTACAGCCATTATAAATGAATGTGAGAAGGGGATTGTTATGCATGTTACTTAAGGTTTTGATATGATGAAACTTTAAGGAAATTTGAAAGTAACATGACAAAAAATGTTAAAATAAAATATTATACAACAAATAATAATAACAAATTGTTATGCAATTTATCTCTACGTACATTCGACAGTAATGTGTAAAAATTCACTGGTTCCACTTTAGCAACAATACAAAATTTTAATGTAGAGAAGTATGTAGAAAAATGTTTGAATATTAAACTACTAATAATTGAAGTCATGATTGGCGTAATTTATTTATCTTTGCTAACTACGAGTACAAAACTAAAATTTAATAAAAAATAATGCACTTACTTTTCTTCGGCACTCTCAAACAAAATAACACCGATTCACTATAATTTGTGTGATAAACTACCAGTTTATATTTTTTTAAATATTTTCTTAGCACTTTCCTTTTCAAGATTCAGGAAACGAATAAACGTATTTGTCTCACATTCGTTTTTATTGAGTGACGAATTGAACAAGTCAGTGCAAGTTCGCGAAGCTCTGAGCAAAAAACAAAGATCTTTGCTCTGAGACTGCGCGTATGCTTGTAACAAGATGATACTGGTATATCATTATGTGCAGGTTTTTACAAGTTCAAAATGTATTGCGACCACAAAGCGAATGCCTACATCCTACAACTTACACAATCTTATAAACATATATAATAAATTTTTGAAGTGAAAACTTCTTTAAGATCGGTTTGATCTAGTTTGAACTACATAGATGAAACGAAAAAGCGACAGTTAAAAAAGACAAACACATCAATGTATAAGATTTAACGTACAGCACAATTGGCGGTATCGCGCTAGGACGCGGCACAAGTGGTCATGGGCTCAAATCTACGCTGGCTTTGATTATGTTTTTTTTTATTTATCATTCTTTGAGTTTTACATTCTATTCATTCATAGTTCGTGTTCATAGGTACTTTTATAAATAATGTGTATGTCTTTATATTATAAGATTGTATAATGTAAGTAAATAGGTACTATCAGTGTATGTTGAGATCCACTATCGTGGACCCCCATTTTCATTTCATGGACCCCTATTTTTTTCGCTGACGTAGACCCCTTGCAGGTTGTCATAGACCCCTGGGGGTCGATATAGACCACTTTGGGAATCACTGGTTTAGATGATGGATTCTTGTGCGTGAATAATGACACCAAAGGTCTGTGGTCAGTCACCACAATGAATTTTCTGCCGTACAAATATGGTCTGAAGAAGTTTATCGTAAGTATTTCTTTCCAAACTGTAGGCTTATTCAAGTCGTGTTTGTCTAGCGCGTAATTTTTTCAAAATATTCATGCCAATAATTTCATCTGTAGTTATTGGGAATGTTTCTTCTAAATGATTTTCTGCGGTATACATACATTCCAATTTGAAGTGTCAAATTCGAAGATATATTGATGTCTCAGGGGTGCTATTTGCCAATTTGCATCTACCACAATTAAAATGTGCAAAATCGATTTAAGCATTGACGATACCGTATTATTGAAAATTATCATATTTATCGAATGCTTCCAACTAAAGTTAAAGAAAGAATGTGATTTTTCATTTTTTTTTACACGTAATGTCAACTTGTTTCACTATTATTTTGTGCTGATCAAACTGTTTGTTGAATAGATAAAAACCAAAGTCTAAATACAATATTTCGAATATTTTTCCGATCGATGTCTAATTTAACTAGAGTGTAAAGTGTTATTTTAGTGCGCGTTACCAATTGTTAATTCTATACATTTATCAATCATTATCAACATCATCTATTAATTTTTTTTTCCTTTTAAACGTTAGGTGCATTTTAGTGCAATTTTCATAAGAACTCACGTAGTGATTTTATGCTTTCTTAAAATTTGACTGATTTGTTTAAAAAAAATTCCTTAATTAATAACGTATTCTTATTCAGTCCATACAAAATTAAAGTTTGACTTAAAATGATTAGTGTACAATTTTAAATCCTGGTCGTTGCCGGTAAATCCTTTAGTCATCGTTAAGGTGATTTTTAAGTTTACTCGCAAATAACGCAACAAATTCTTCTTAATCTTCGCCTTCTTTCTATTTGCAATTGGCTTCCATATTCTTCGATGAAGTTTTATCTCCAGTATCCTACGTCGAAATTCCATTTTCAGTCGCATTGTTAGTCGTCAGCGTGAAAATTCAAATTTTTGTTCTTATTTTTAGTAAGAAACTTTCAGCTTCGTGTGGGCAGAATCGCGTTGATACAGTGGGCAAGATCGCCATGAAATGGGTTGGCAGGATCGCCATGAAATACGCTTTGTTAGATGAGGCCATTGTGTTTTTTTAGTTAGAGGGAGGGACTCACCTAAATATCGGCGTCTAGCGCCAAAGCTGTTGGCATGCGTGAGCTGCCTATAATCCTAATACAGCGCAAGCGCCGCAACGAACAATCAAAAGAAAAGGATCCCGATGTAGGCAGTCCAAATTCTCTAGTATGAATGTTTTTTTTCATTGATTCCCATTTCTTTTATACAAAAATATTCCTTATGTACAACTTACTAACTAATCAAATATTATTTTCATATTCCTGACCTAAATCTATTTCTGATATTTTAGCAATTAAGTGTAGTTTATTGGCTTCAAGAACCTTACCGCAGATGTAAGCAAAAAAATGCCAATAACCCCGCATTCGTTTTCATTCTCATGCCCATGCTGAACTCATTCACAGTGCACATTGTCAGTCTTCAATTGTTTTGCTGAGTCGCTCTTATTTCATTGTTTATGATAGAAACAATGGACTTGGGATATACCCACAAAGCCTGACTCACAATGACTCGTGCGTATAAATATTGTTTACGTCCGTCATGGTGGTCGGCATATGTTTTGTTTGCTTATGTAGTTTGTATTACACTACACAGCGTATTTATCAGGTGCTAAGCGTCGAGCTTTTCCAAACCCGGGTGTTCCTTAGGTAATTATATGGTGCCTTACATATGTCTATCGATTTTCCCGGTGACGTGAGTATTAGTCAAAATTGGATATGCAGCCAATAGTGCGTGAATATCATCATTTTTTACAAGCGTTGACAAAGTTGACACTATTGACTTTGAAAGTTGCGCTTCAGCGTCCAGAAGCGTTTCTTCGTCGATGAAACGTTTCCCTCGAAGGTCAACCAGCAAATAAAAATACTGTAGAAAATCGGCTCCCAAAATTGGTCGTGATACGTCAGCAACGCAAAATACCCAATTAAATGAACGAAGTAGTCCTAGGTTGAGGGTCAGCAGCTGTTCTTCATACGTTTTTATAAGTGATCCATTCACAACGTAAAACAGGTATTTTGAGGCGATTTAGTTCGATTTGTTGTTCGTTATTATAAATATATCAGCACCTGTGTCCACTAAGAAAGTGGCACCTGAAAATCTATCCGGTATGAGGAGACGGCGTTTCGTTGCATCGTCACCGTTCACCGCACATTTTGCTGATGGCGAAATTAGTTTTCAATCACGAAAATCGTATGGAGCCCCACATTTTTTGAATTTGTGCCATAAATTTGATGATAATAACAACTTTCCTCTTGCGGGACACGTGTCGCAGATTTCGATCGTGAACGGGATCTACTACGAAAACGATGTTTTTTGTACTTGAGCTCCAATTTATCGACTTTGTCCAAATTTTTTTTTGGATGATATTGTCATTGCTGTTATTCGACTCTTCGTTATGAATAGGGAACACTGAAGGCCCGGCATTTAATTCGTTGGCAATTTTATCAGCCATTTCGATCAACTTCTACATTGACTGTTACAGACAAAATGGTGCGTACACGCGCAGACACTCTACGTTGCCACTGAATTGCATTTGCTGGAAGTTGCTCATCTGCCATTGTTTTGATTTCCCTGTAAAATTGAAAAGGGCTACAATTATATTATAATTATCGTTGTGAATTTGAATTTTATTTTGAAAAAGCACAGTTCTTGATGAATTTCCATACAATTCCACTACATCTTGATGATCGTTTATGACGGACGGAGATGATAACAGTCTTCTCCCTACAAATGTTCACGACTCTTGTGATATGAATCTGGTGAGTACTTTTTATGGTAATGACTTACAGCAAATCGCTCCCAGTCCCAATCAAAACGGTCATTGGTTAGATTTAATATTTACCAACACGTATGAAGATGTAGTGGCCAGTCCTACTAATGCTGTGGAGCATCTCTTCACTAACAACCTTCACCACACAGCATTCCCAGTTGAACTTTCCACTACTGAACCTCAAACTCCCAGATCATACAATTGTAGTATTGTATACGATTTTCGTAATGCTGACTACGAAAGCATTAAACTTTACCTTGACAGTGTTGACTTGTTAGGCACTCTTTCAACGTTAGACTAGGACGAGGCTGTATCCTCATTTTACCAAATAATTCTGGACGCCGTTGAAAGGTACGTACCTAAAATTAGGAAAAAAATAAGTTATCTGAGCCCTGGCTAGACAGCAATCTGTGCGCACTAAGGAATGCGAGAAACAAACTCTATAAATTACTAAAGCTTAACAACAATGCTAGCGAGAATTTAAAAAATAGATATTTTGATTTGTAAGAAGATTACAAAATCAAATACCGCGAGGCCTATGAACGCTACGTAAATTTAACTGGCGAAAACAAAATCAGAGACCCTAAGAAGTTCTTTGATTTTGTTAATCTCAAGAGGAAATCATCAGGTTATCCAGCGTCAATGGAAAAAATAAATTACGTTTCTTCCTCTCCGAAAGTAATCTGTGATTTTTTGCTGACTATTTTCAAGAAGTTTTTTCACCGCCAAATATCTCGGTAGATACGGAGTCCTTTAAATTAATCCTATGATGTTTATGGACATGTATCTCTCAAGGGAAGATGTTGCTCAAGCTATTAACAACCTTGACGTTAATAAGAGTCCTGGCGCAGCTTGAAATACCTCTTCATTTTTTTTTTATATATCTTTGACAAATGGGAGTTTCCCAACATATTGGAAGTCTTCCCATATAATTTCTATATTTAAGAGTGGTGACAAATGCTCTGTCCTGAACTATAGAGGTACTGCCATACTTATCTATAATCCCTAAATTATTCGAATAAATCGTTTGCCAAAAACTTTCAGCTATTATTGAGCCTCTTCTAAATGAACCAACATGGTTTCCGCAAGGGCCGATCAACTACAACCAATCTCATGGTTTTAGTTTCTGATATCCTATGTAAAATGGAGATGACCTACCAAATTGACGCAATCTACACAGACTTTAGTAAATCATTTGACCGGGTTGATCACTGATACTGATTTACAAATTGCAGCAAATAGGAATTACCGGCTCTATGCTCAGTTGGCTCAGTTGCTACTTACGAGACCGAACTCAATTAGTAAAATGTCAGGGATATTTCTCCAAGCCAATTCTCGTACATTCTGGTGTACTTCAAGGCAGTCACCATGGCTCTCTTCTTTTTAATGTTTTTATATCAGATTTATCTGAAAAACTTTCGGACATATCACATATTCTTTATGCTGACGATTATATGACACCATTAAGTCTCAATCTGAAACTGTTTTCCTCCAATCAAAATTAACTTCCCTCCAACAATGGTGTGATGTAAACAAACTTTATCTAAACGTTGGAAAATTTCATGTAATGACTTTTTCCCGCAAAAGCACAATTTTGAACAATGCATACATTCTCAACAATACGGTATTGTATAGGAAAGAAAACGTTGTTGACCGAGAATAGAATCAGTCCAAAAACAATTCTTGCTGTTTGCTTTGAGCGATCTCTATAGCTCTGATGACTATCAAATCTTGCCTCCTTATGTAGTTAGATTGGAGCTTCTGAATTTGTCGACTCTTAAAGCCAGAAGAACAGTGTTTTCCTCTTGTTTCGCCTTTGACGTGATTAGGGCCATATTCATGTGGAGTATTTGACGAACAAAATAAAGCCTAATGTGCCTGCATGAAGTACGCGTAATACACGTTTACTTACTGAATACTAGCATCTTACTAAGTATGCAGATAATGAACCTGTTAATAGGTGCTGTAAGGGCTTTAACACTTTGAGCAAACACTACTCCCCTACCATCTCCAAGTTCAATTTTAAATCCGGCATTTATAAAGCGCTTCATTATCCATCCCTAAATTGTGGCGTGCTTACAACTGTGTAAATTAATTTAGAGTGTAGCATGTATTTAAGGGTTAAGTATTTGTTGTAATTTTATATTTTATAACATGTGATTGCCTTGCTTTGGCGGAAACAAATAAATGAATAATTTCCATTATACTTATCACCTACGGATCAATATTTCCATTACCGAAAAACAAAAGGATCATAAATGGCGGTTGTTAAGTAAGTACTTATGCACTACTACAACGGCATGAAAAAAAACCAGTCAAATGTGTGAGTTGCCAGATTTTTTTGATCGTATAAGGGACAAATGCTCATTTTGGCCAAAACCCGGGATTTTTAATTTCCCCCTGGAACAAGTGTAAAACATGTAATTTACGTTGTTTTCATTGTTAGTTAATAGTTATATTTTAAAGAAGATCGTGTAAGTTTTAACATGTCTTGTTGTCAATATACTATAATCATAGATGGAAACGGTCATTAATTCGCTCTTTATCAAATCCAGAGTACATTTGTTGCGCACATCAGTCCATTTTAATGCCATCTGCGAAAAAATTCTTTCTACAAAGCGCAAAGAACTAGGGATACTGAAGATAATCGAAAAATAACATAAGGGATAGGGATCAGTGGCGAGGGGTGAAAAATTACTGTGGGTAAGCTGCTTACTATTTGAGAGACATGGACCCTTAACAGACAAAGCAGTATATTATGAGCATATAGAGAAATACTACCGTAATCATTCTTTCTATTGCATACAGTTTAAATGACGATCAGGTTTGAAATATTTATATTTTTATGTTATGTGTATATGTAGTCAAACTGACTAAGTAGCATCAGGGTTTCAATATAGTTCCCCCGATTATCAAAATCCTCATTTTCAAAATGGCCACGAAAAGATAGTTCCTGCTTTGTCAGAAAAACTACGGTGTCTACGAAGCGCTTCATGAGATTTCGATTTTTTTCTATTTTTCGATTATGCGCTTCATAAGTGTTTTCTAGCGACATGTCAATTCTTGATTTGCCAAAATTATTCAAAGCCAAGCAACTCCTTACATGCTTTTCTGTTTGAATATGCTTCTTCGGAGAATTGACAAGGTCACTGTCAGCATTGGAGAACAGAAGACATGGAAAACAAAGCATCTTGTTTTGTTTACAGCTTCCTGTAAGCCACGGATACTTTTCATATAGAGAGCAATGAAAATGCTTCGAAAACCCATCTTTCCGCTTATAGACATATAGACTATTGCCACAGTATGTATTTCTAATTATGAGTTTTCGATGATTTTCTAGCATCAATTTTCACAGCTGATTCGCAAGCCGGAAACGCTACCGGCTTTTTGATATCCATATCCTATTTAGGAAAACCGAGCTGCCATTCCAACAAACGGGAGATGAATGCCCACGGCACCTTAAATTATTGATGAATTCGAGACTCGGAAAGCTTTGCTGCAACTCTTACAGATGTTGATCGCTTTGCTGGCGATTATGGAACTATGAGGATGTGTAGAATGAAGAGAATGGATATGATGGAATAAACACTGAGATAAAGTGGAACGATTGTGCATGTTTACAGTGATGCATGCAAGTAAATAAACACTTCATTCCCTAATAAAACTGAAGTGTTAGACATTTTTGGATCATATTTGGAAAGGGAAGCCGATGGGAATCGGCTTATATGAACGCCTCGCCACTGACAGGGATTTCCCTCCTGGAAAATTCTTCCATTATTTTCTTCCACATTTCAATTCACCCATGCTTTTGTCATCAAAAGATTTTGCAATTTCCACGTTTTTTAAAAATTAATTTGAAATTCTTCGTATAACGAGTCCCCCATATTTAATAGATCGATCCTTAAGAGTGTGTAGCTTTTTGACAATGTTCATAATTTATTGGTGATTTCAAATTTATAAATAGCATCTTGGAAAGGATGTTACTTTCTGAGAAATCATATCGCGGTGTCAAATATTCTATGAAATTTGTGTAGAACTGTCGAAAATCGTTTTCGATAGATTCTTTGGATAGGTAGATAATTCGCTTGTTATTTGTCCTGTTCGAGAGCTAAGGGGAGTCTAAGGGGGTTAATGTGGTTTCCAAGGGGGGCTAAGGGAGTCAACGGGCTAAGGGGGCTAAGAGGGTGGCTAAGGTGGCTTAAATAGGACGGACATTGTTTGTTCGCTCATACCTCATGCTCTCGTGCGTGCGCAGCGCAGTACTCGTATTTTAGTCGAGTAATGTTGAAAGACGGGACAGAGTCCGTCCCGGTGGGGCGTTTAAAATTATGCCCGAAATACGGGATGTCCCGGGAAATACAGGATGTCTGGCAACGCTACTACACACACTCAATTTCTGCATAATATAATTACATATAATTGTCTTTTATTTCAAATAAAATCCTCGTTTCTTGTCAGAATCCGTTTCAAAGCTCAGATGATTGAGGCATTCAGACGTTCAAGTTTCCGGGCCGTGAAAAAGAAAGAACTTGATCAATCAACGCATCCAAGTCCTCACTAAAGTCATTATTGCAAAACCGTACCAAAATATTCCTTCCAAATCAATTTAATACGTATATTGACACGAACGAAATACGAGTGCAAGTTACATTTTATGAATATTTTCATTAATACAAAAAGTATGTGTGTATAATAGAGCAGCTGTTTTATCATGAATATGTGTGTGTGTGTCTGTGACATAACTGTGGATTCCACAGATATGCCTTTATGCAGTGTTTTGTGTCTGTTCGTGTGTGCATGGATGTTTGAACGCTATTTCCAACAGTCATGTCTGATGCCAATATTTACAGGAGCACTAAATTTCATTGACATATTGTGTCAAACAGGATATTGAATTGAACTAGCGACATTTATTGCGTTATGTTTTGTTCCGTGATTTTGTTCAAATTACATTCTGAAAGTAATTTGAAAGGGGGGGGGGGGCATTTCCCGTGAAACCGACAACGAAAAAAAAGTGAGGTTCTGAAATTCGTTCATATTGGGCACATTTGTACTTCTAGGATATATGAATGTGTACACTTAATATTTTTGTTATTTGATGTTTAGTTGTTAAGATATGGGATTCTACAGAATTCAAATTTTCACAGCGAGGGTTTTTTGAAATTTTATTTTCATATTGATGTAAATTATAATCAAATAATAAATGTAGTGTTTTGCATAGAAAATTTACGGTTCTTTTTGATTTTCAAATGAGATTCCGAATTTGATTTTTTTTAGTTTTAAACCGGAAGTGAATATTTAAAATTTTTTTTTCAATAACTTTGACCATGTTATTTTTAATTTTTTTTGCTGTAAAATAAAGCTTAACATGTATACAATTTACCATAAAAATTCCAAATTGGGATCTAAATTAGTTTCGGAGATACACCAATTAAAGTACGTGCATGTCCCACTGGGCGCTTGCTAAATTTGGCTGGTTTGTGCGAAAAAGGACATACCTACATAGTGAAACTACTGCAACGTCACCTATTTATGCATATAGACATACATATTTTGAATTAGTTTTACATTTGATAACTATATAATCTTAATAATGATTGATAACTAAATGAAACAATATTGTATCAAAAGAAAAATATTTTATTTTATATATTTTACAATAATACTATTGCCATCAAAACTGGTTCGTTTTATAGCCATACCTTTAGTAGTTGGAACAAAACAGTGGTACGTTTTTGTCCCTGGAATAGTTACTGAAGATTGAAATCGAGGCTGGATGTAAATTCTTTGGCGTTCAATACCATCTTTGGAGCAATAATAAATGACTGTTTGAGTTTAATTTGAATTCGCCCATTCATACAATTGTTTTGGCGTGATAATTGTTCTACTTGGAGGTAACTGTAAGCTTGCACGTGTCGCTAAACGTTTTAAGTTTCCTCCAAGACCATCACATGGTCCCTTACCGTGAGAGGTTGCGTGAAAATGAAACTCTGCATTTGTCTTAAAATCTTGTTTATAAAAAATAGGTTCGCAAAATTGAACCTATTTTCAAAATTTTGTGGGGCACCATCTGTGATATAGATAATTTTTGATGCAAATATTCCTTTTTTAAAGATGCTCGTGCAGAAGTTTTTGGAAAGCATAGAAAGTAGCTGTGTCATGCTTTAAATCGTCTGAAATCATTACTATGCTACCGTGTTTTATTTCACTTTCATTTCTATAATAAAAGACGGATGTTAGTAGTGTTGCCTGCCCATTATTCCAATGAAAAGATTGAGCTGCGTCTTGGACAACAAATCTATAATTTTCGGCGAAATCGCATTGCTTCTGTAATGTTCTCCTTAATTTTTTTGAAATAAAGTGCTTGTTCTTTTGCAATGTGGGCATGGGGTTTCAATTCATTCAAAGCGTCACACAAACTATCTACGAAATCATCAGATGGAAGTATTTGAGTAGATATCGTGAAGCGCTCTGTGCCAACCCATTTTTCAAATTGCACGTTTGTTACTTGATTATCATCAAATATCATTTTTAAATGATCACGAATGCCATTCATGCCAGGACACGATTTACAACATTCTGTTGGCGGTGTCTTTAAAGTCGTTAAATGACATTTCGATGTTGGATTAGGACACATCATATTGCGAAGGCAATCTTTGTACGAATAAAGTTCCATGGCAGTTCTAGCGGTTATATTGGCAATGTCTCCTCCATTCAACATCAGCTTGACATTTTGATGGTAAACACAAACACACACCATATGTGTTCCAGAATCGCCGGCGAGAATACATTGTTTGGGTCTTAGGGTAAAAAATTTTGTTAGGCCCATCTTAACATTCGGATATTCACTTTTAAATTTCTGATAAAGTGCGTCAATGTTGCACATTAAAAGTTGTTTTTGGATGTGTGTTCTTTTTCCATCATGTAATTTTAGGGATACAAAATCTTTTTTGCCGGGCACGATGCGACTAATGTATTCTCGGAGGTAAAAAGATTTCACAAAGTTTTCTGCATCAACGGATAATTTACGGCCACCTCGAGGATTAGGGGATGATAAAATGCCAAACTGATCTACTAATTGCTTTGCTTTTCTCGCTTGCCATCTGGTAGTTTTAAATTCTTCAACAAGTTTATTTTCACTCCAACATTTAGGTGCTACAGTCAATATCATTGTCTTCATAGAAATGGATGTGGACGGATCATTAAATTTCTCCTTCAAATGCTTCAAAATTTCTTGGTTTTGGGTAGCACTGTGTTCGTACTTATCTTCGGGAACGTACGGTACATCTTGGGAATTTTGTGGAGCCTCAACTGAGGATTGACTATTCCGCAGGAGATTTTCTTCCGCTATTGAAGGTGTTTCAGCCGACATTCGTTTCCTGCAGGATGCACACACATACACATTTGAGGAACAATTTCATTTTTCAACTAAACTTTTAGGAATTTTTCATATGTCTTTAAACTTTCGATGAGCCAGTAAATTAAATGGATTGAAGCACCGATCACCATAGGGAGCCATAATAATTTAATAAAAATGAGTAAACTTATTAACGAACGTAGCTCACTAAGAGGTTAGAACAACAACTAAAAAATAACAAGCATTGGTTGCCAGGATACTTCTATCTCTTCCTATTATATAACTTTGATTCGTTTTAATAAATTGACTCTTTTTGCAACTAAGAGATGGAATTGGTATTCGTGTGTCTGAAGCGATTGTTACCTAATTGAAAGGTCCTTAATTCTGCGCTTCTTAAAGAGTTAGAATGAATACATAGTTTTTTCTCCGTGTTGATCTCAGCGCCGTTCCACGGTAGAAGTGGTGTTCATAACCGCCACATGTCGTCGCCACAATGAGAAAAATCGCGTAAAATCATGTTTTATTTTTATAATGCTTTCTCCACAAGTTTTTATTCAAAATAATACATTTTATTTTAATCTTAGGTATTAAATAACCTTACAATGATACAAACAGGTAATAAGTATAATACATAATCAATATTCTTGAAAAATAATCAACGTTTTAATGTGTTTCGACATCACCAACCAGCTTTAACAAGCGGCAGGTATCACACTCTGGGCGCATGCACGTACTCTAATTGGTGTATCTCCTAAACTAATTTGAATCCCAATTTGGAATTTTTATGGTAAATTGTATACATGTTAAGCTTTATTTTACAGCAAAAAAATAAAAATATAAATAAAATGATCGAAGTTATTGAAAAAAATATTTTAAATATTCACTTCCGGTTTAAAACTAGAAAAAAAATCAAATTCGGAATCTAATTTGAAAATCAAAAAGAACCGTAAATTTTCCATGCAAAACACTACATTTATTATTTGATTTATTTACATCAATATGAAAATAAAATTTCAAAAAACCCCCGCTGTGAAAATTTGAATTCTGTAGAATCCCATATCTTAACAACTAAACATCAAATAACAAAAATATTAAGTGTACACATTCATATATCCTAGAAGTACAAATGTGCCCAATATGAACGAATTTCAGAACCTCACTTTTTTTTCGTTGTCGGTTTCACGTGAAATGCCCCAGGGGTCAAAATAACGAATGAAGCTAAAAATATGCAGTCTTTTGGCAGTGTAAACAGGCTATAAATAGGCTTTAAACGCTCCGAGGCATTTCGAAATGTGTCGATTATAACCATGTATTTGTAAATAGGATATTGCTATGAAAAAAGTTGGAGCATACGACCGATTTTTTAAAAATATCTATTGTTGATACTCCAATCAATTGCTTTCAGCCATTGCTGCCGTAAGTACCCATTAACGGAAAATCTGAAATAGCGATACACAAGTTTTGTGAAATTCGTTGAAAGCCTTTTGAAACTGCCACGAAACTACATTATTTTTGCTCCATTCGTGATTTCGACCTTTATTGGGTTCCAAGCTACATAGTTTTCCATGCGTATCCTAATTTCTTTCGAAACGCAATTTGGTACTATCCCTTATACCGATATACATCGTCTGGGAAGTACTATTTAAATGAACAAGCTTTCAGGAAATAATTGCACACGGACAGTGCAAGCAATGAACTATGGAGTAAAGATTTTTTGGAGGAAACGGAGGTGGTTTTAGTCGGTAGAAATCCGACATGCCGAGAAGCAGGAGCAACTCGGTATCTTTTGAAGATTTCCATCTCCCAACGACGAAAAAAAAAAAAATCACGAATCAAAACAAGGTTGTTATCGATGTTACCATATACAATAATACAATGTCGCTAGTTATTGTTTTCTAATTCACTACAGTGTTTGACTCATAGCATAAAGAATATATTCTTTATGCTATGGTTTGACTCAATATTTCAAGATACTGCAGTGCTCCTAACAAAAGCTTGTCCACTGCAAAATAAATAAACCGAATTCAAACTAGTGTAAATTGAAATATTTCTAATATATGTATAAAAATTAATTTTCATCGCCGTTTTTTGGTTTTAAAGGAAATTATGATTTTCCTGAGAACATCTTCATTCAAAGAAGTTTTATCCATTCTTTTAAATCCCAACTATTGAACATGTGTATCTAACAAGCGAAATCATCCCAGTGCAATGTAACCGGAACGACGCATTTCGAAATGCGTCAATCATAAATATGTATTTTCGAAGCAATTTAAATATAGGGCAGATTCACAAAAAAATATGAAATCCATTTCTAAAAGGTTCAATCCTTTCTTTTTAGTTTTCTGTTTCAAATATTTGGCGTTGTCGGAAACAATTGCAATTGGCAGTTTTTGCCCCATTGAACAGTGTACTTTAAGACGCATTTTAAAATTGTAAAAATGCAGTCTTAACTTGTATGTTTCTGTTTAAAAAGAGTTGTAAAACTCGTCTGGTACCAATATTTACAGCTTGAATTACATTTATTTTCAGCTCTCTCATCATCAACGCGAATCTGTCCGAAAATGAATGGACGAAGGGTGTGTTGACTAAGAATAACACCACCATGGCAGCAGCTGACTAAGCAAACGTCAAACTGAATGCGAATTTGGCGGGCGATTATGAAGCATCATTCGTATTCGTATTCATATTAACTGGGATCAAATTCATTTAAAAACAGTACCTTTTAGTCCAACAAAGTACAAAGCGTTGAACTACAGGAGTGATTTTTTAATAGTAAGATCCCTTCACCCACAGACAAATCTAGCCGTGTCTGAAGTGTTTTTGGATTTTATCATGCGTTCGTCGGTGCTGCAGCACAACCTAAAATCTGTGAACTTTTGTGCAGTGCGGAATAATCTCGTGCATTTTGAATCCGCATGCTCCTGAAATTTTGCGAAAGAGGTTCAATGAAATATTGCTTTGTGTGTTTTCCTGTTCAGCCAGTGTCAATCCTTTTTGGAAAGTGATAAACATGTAAGATCCTAGTTGAGTGTTGAAAGTGTACAGTAGTGTCTTTTTACGACCCTCTATCCAAATCTAACGGAGCCTTGAAATTCCTGAACCGCATTCAATTCATTCAACGTTCGTCAAGTATGTATGCCATTTATTTGACTCAACGGGAAAGGACATGTATAATACAAGAGAAGAAAATATACAACTTTTATTACTATTATTTTAAGGTTATCGTTAGTAGAAGCATGCTTGAATAAAGCGAGCATTGCCCTATTTTGGGGGCATACTATTTTCAATTAAATTTTGCATTCTATCTGAAGCACTGGCGATCAAAACTGGACTTGTACCTCAATTAACACTAGAAGCCAAACCATATTTTTAAGGCCTTTCAACCCAATCATGCATCAGAATTGCGTGTGATCAGAAAAGTCGTTGTATTTTATTGTTTTATGTAATAAATGGGTAAATTGGGCCAACATACTTAATACAATGCCAAATTCAAGCAGTGGTTAAAAAATTGAAACATAAATTACTATTTTCTTAATACTTATTGCTGATATGAAATGCTAATAGTTTAATTCTAGAACCCCACCCATAATCAGAGTGAACTTTTCTTACCCAGGGTGCTAGAGCACCCATATATTTATTTCGAGATTTTTTAAAAAATAAAAGTTGCACAACATTTCTAATATTTTAATTATATTCTTTGGTTAAAGGCAACAAAGAACAACAACTTTTAAAAAATATATCACCTACTTCACACATTTAGCACATATTTTGATTTGGTGCTCCTCACAGATGGGCATTTTGCACTTGTTGCAAAAAGTTTTACTTTTCCGGTCCTTTGAGTATGGGCAAAACCTGCATCGCCTCTGTTTTGAAACGGCAGGTGGTAGCGGCTCAGACACATCTGTTTTTTTTTTTAAAAAATCCTGCATATCATTTCAAGGATATTGCTGTGTAGAGTAGACCTTTTTTTCTTCAAGCCACGGTGTTATGAGTAGCATGGTTAATGTTATACATGCACAATGACCAGCGGCGTGTTTTTCGGGACACTGAATGCATGTGACAGAGTTGGTCAAATGTATTAACTCCGCTCTTTGTTTTATTGTAAAACTCAACAATTTCTGGTATAGTTACAATTTTGTTCTTATCAGGCGAAGTATGCATTGTAGATAATAAATTCTTGCAGATGAGTAGCTGCCGATGGTATGGATGTAAACCAGTTGTCACAGGTTAGGTTGAGTCAAAGATTGCATATAATATTGAGCAACAGATTGGTTGCTAGACGTTGATCCTTTACCAAAATATACTCCACCATTGATCATGTAGGAAGTTTTCGTGTCACATAGTACTATCTTTAGACCTATTTGCCAGGCTTATTCGAAATATACATTCTGAAAAGACAACGCCCGCGAAATCCCAATAGCTGCTCATCTATGGTACAACAATCGGTCGGAACATATAATTCTTTCGACTTTTGAATTACACTATCAAACAGTTCTCTTATTGGTGCAAGACGGTCATTTTTTTGGCGATCCTCTCTTGTATATCTATCGTCAAATCGTAAGCAATTCGTTAGAAACCCTAATCTTGAATCAAACATTGTCACCCTAAAGTGAGGTACCCCTGTATCTTTGTCAAATAATTCTTTTGTTGTTACAGTATCCATGTTCAAACAGTAGCGTATGCAGGGTTTTGATAAGGGGGGGGGGGGGTTCATATTTTTGAAGTCTTGACTAGGTACGTTTGCTAGTGCTTCGGTGTAGATATGAAGATATAATTATGTAATCATACTTAGTCATACTTTTCACCGGCCAAAGTTGGAGTCCTTCAAAAATAATTCTGGCAGACTTTAGCCCGATTGCATGTCTGGTTTCATTTACGAGGCTAAATTTGTCTACCCAAGGGGGGGGGGGGTTTGAACCCGTACCCCCCCCCCCCTTGGGTACGCCACTGTGTTCAAAACACCAGACAAGTAGTAGAAACCAAGCAAAGCTCGTAATTCATTTGATGTTGTTACACGAGTAAACGATGGTCGAATACCGCATGGGCCCTGGTCGTCATCAAAATTGTTACGGTCACCTTTATATTTTTGTCTCTGTAGGGTTATTTCTGGGTTCGTAAACGATACAATACGTGATGTTGTCGTTGTATCAAAAAATAATGACCAAGCTTCCATCACTGTGCAAATATTTTTCGCAGGGCCCTTACAACCTGGTGGATGTAGTATTATATTTCTTATTGGAACATTTGTACTAATTTTTACGACATAATCTTGTCAGCACTTCTAATACTTTCAGTAAATTCTGGTTATTATCCCGCAAATTCGATAAAAGTATTTCATCTTCGGAGCCTGCTGGTGAAGTTTCATGAATACCTTCTATATTTTGATCCAACTTGTTAGTAGATGCATCACCTCCAACGGAAAGTTCATTTTCGTCGTCGTTTTCGAGCAGTAAGCGACTAATAGAATCATCATCAAGCACAACACGTTTGCTAGTACTTGCCATTTTGTTAGATAAACTGTTTAATTTAAAAATACAATTTCTAATAATACCAATAATCACCATAAACACACGCGAAACAATTATTTACATTATTGCCGATTTTACTACCCAAGGGTACTAGAACATGCTGCACTAATTATTGACACCACGTACCGATATGATAGCCAAATGACATCTAGCACAAAATAGTGAACACAAACAAATAAGAAAATAGAAAAAGTATCAAAATAGTGTTGCCAATAGTTAAAATCATATTTCCAATAAAAGTTACCCCAGGGTGATACAGCTCCCTGGGTAGGGTTCTAGGGTTAATCTGTAATATTCTCACATTTGCAGCGAATGAATGATATCACTATATTTATGGCAATTTATATACGAAGCGGTCGAAAAATGAAACAACAGCGTTACTTTACTATAGACTTATGTTTTATTTATAAAATCATACAATTAAAGTAAATAATTTTTAACTTTATAACTAATATAAATTTCCATCAAACGTGAACCACAGAAATATTTAGTTCAATGAAATATTCTTAATAGTTAAAATCATTTACCAAAGTCTTTCTTAAAAACTGTAGATAACTATTCTATTAATGACAAAACAAAAATAAAAATTAATACAATCTAGCAATAGAAGCATCGACTTATGATGAACAGCAGGTATGTAAGAAGGTAAGATATTTTTAACTAATCAAAAATCTGAATATTACTGTACTAAATGCTATAAAAAACCGGAGACAAAAAAAGTAACTCAGTACTTCAAGTACTTTGTGCTTTCATAAAGTAGATCTATAGAGGGAGAGCCAGTGACCAATTTTCAGTTGTCATTTCAAAAGTCTTGAAAATTTACTGACTCAAAGTTTAATATCTGCCCGTCAATAGAAGCCACTTCTGGCAGCCCCCATTGGCAGGGGTAAATTACCCTGAAATTTTAAAGAGGGTAGGGAAAAAGAATTATTTTAGTTAAAGTATCAGTCATGAAATTTATGCAGATTATTTCTAAAAGTATACTGAATGTTTAAAAAATTTGTCAGAACTTTTTCGTCCCTCCTAGTTGTTGACAGAACGCTATAAATATTTATAGAAAATATTTTTATTTTTGTTATTTCATTAGTGTTCAAATTTTAATACAATACAGAAAATATGTACAGAAAAATACCTTTTTTATGTACAATATGCATAATTATCATTTTTTATTCATCTTTGTCGTTGTGTTCCTCTTCATCACCATCATTGTTGATATTTTCAGTAAACATTGAATCATTCGAATCCTCGTTTAAATCGATATGGGGATCCATATGTTCTCATCTGTAAATATATGCAATAATTATAGTATTTCATTACGAATAGGAAAAAGTGTATCAGCCAAAATAATTACCATTAATATCAATATCATTCGCTTCGATTACAATGTTATCGTTTGTGATGGTGTCAGATACTGTTGGTGGTAGTTGATCTCCCTCAAATCATATAAAATCATATTGATCAACATTTAACCCTAGATACATAACGTTCAACAATACTCCGTACAGCATAACGTGAGGTCGATATGACTCACACTTGATTTCTATCCGATGGCGCTATTTTTTTTTTTTTGGTTCCGTCTATGAGTTTATGTTTTAACACTTGTTTAAAAATGAAATAAATTAATTTATAGGTTTGTATTTGGTTTATTTTTCTTGAAAACAGATAAAAGTTAAAATTCTTTAGAAAAATCACACATAACATACTTAGATCCATTTCTCTGATTAAAATCGACTTTTTTAGTAACTAACTTAAATTATATAAACTTGAACAAAACCAAAATATTAAAAAATTCAAAATATCAACATAATAATCTCAAAATAGGAACTATATACAGTCTAAACAAGTCAATACTTTATGCTCTCCACGAACAGTTTTTCTAGATTTTTGCACTCTGCTTGCGTCTTTCTTCTAAGTTTCCACGGACAGTAGGCGCAATATTTTCTTTTCTTTGCAGTTAGTTCACCTGCATCTTGTGGTGAGCTCGCTGCCGAAGTACTCGGTAAAATATTTTATATGTTTTCGCGTATTCTGCGATTAAGATTAGGCATTTCAAACCTTTGCTCAATCCATGGCTTTGCTAAGTCAGTACTCAATTGTTTCATGAATGCACGCCTATTTAAGGGTTTTTTCTCTTTTGCAATCAAATTGTGACAATAAATGACGTGACTGTTGACAAAATCCATAGAATAACGCCATAGGCCATCTATTTGTCTTTCTACTGCATGACATTTGCGAGCACATTTGATCAAACAAATCAACTTCTTGTTTAATTGTAGAATTCAATCATGTCTGGTTTTCCGGAGCTGGATTTTACGACACCGTCCTCATCACAGGATGACAGTTCATACACCATGGCAGATTTTGGTCGATATGACAGTAAAGTTAGCGGACCATCGTAGCAAAAATTGGAGGTTCCGACACCTCTAGATCTTTTGTTTTTAGTTTTTCCGGTATTTTCCTTTTATTTGAGCGCAGTGTACCGGCTATGGTTATTTTATACAGCTCCTTCAGCAAATAAATACACTAAAACAATAGAAAAATATTCTGGTGGTCAAGTTTACAATGTAACTAATCACATAACGTGGAGTCATTTTGACTCACGTGAATAAAGCGCTCACCTACCACGCACGTGTACCATTCGAGATCTCTAGTCGCATACTGAATTGGCTAGGACGAATGAAGTAATGCATAAAGCCGTAGGAAAGGGACAGGTAAACGCGATTCGCGTGTGAGTCGTTTTGACTCACGTTATGTATCTAGGGTTAATGACCAACCATTCTCTTCTGGTCTCAGTATAGTAGGTATAGATTTGCACTGTTCCATATGCTGGCAATGTATTTCGTTCTTAATACATGCTGGCAAAGTTCAGCCTTACAGGGTGGTAAATCACTTCCATCAAATTTTACGATTTCGTTTTCAAAATTTTCATTCAGGTACTAGTACACTAATAAATAGCTAAATTTAACACTTATTTCAATAATTTTTTTCGGCTTATTTTGTTATTTTATTTTATAATTTTTTTATACATATACATATATAGTTGAAGAACATAAATTTAATTAATAATTAATTTATTTTTATAATGATAACTTTATAGAGGGCGCCAAAGTTCTCTTCTTCAAAATTGTATTGTTGAAAACGGCTTGTCTGAAACAAAAAATAAAAATGGGACGTTAAAAGATAGGTTGGTTATACCGTAATCTACTACAAGTTCATAAAAAATCGATTTAAATAATATGGTGGCAATATGAAAAAAAAAATTTTAATGTTTTTTTCGAAGTTATTATCAAGCCAAATTTTTTTTACATATTTTTGCAATTTTCTGGTAGATTACGCTCTCGGATAGAGAAACAAACCTACTTACAAAAAATGCGAACAATCAGACGCGTAGTTGTAGAGAATAAGTCTGTGCCGATTTGAAAAATGTAGTTTCGAGAAAAACGTGAAACATAATTTTTTCGGTTTATTTCTTAAATAATTTAAAAAAATCAAGTTTGATCACTCACAAGAGATCAATCCGCAATCCCTGGTCCATATAAAAGAAGTCCCGATTCAATAAAAGCCTCCTCTTCATTTTGCCTAGCCGATTTTTTTAGCCAAACGGGCTACCTTTGACTCTGCTGTACTGACCTTTTCAGTTATTGCTTTCGGCTCGTCGTCTTTCATTTGGACATAAGTGAAGGCTGAACGCCCAATAGTGCTAAAGGCTCTGTTATCTTCAAAAGTGTCATCCAACCCTCATTGAAAATTGCTAATGCAATATTTATTGCTAATTCCGTCACATCCTTCCCGACGAACGTATGTTTGGGAGTTATAGCCCAAAGCGTTTTATTAAAACACTCGTTATAATTTTGCATGTTTTTCCTAAACATCGTTTTAAAAGATTTTCGTCCGTCAATTTTGGAAATACGGCTGTCACGAGCTCTTGAACCTCTTCACTTAGAGATGGTTTATGGTTGAATGGAATGCCTCCTTTTTTTGCATTCAAAAATGCACACTAGTCCGGGTCGCAGGGATCATGCAGCGGATTCTCATCGGTGGAAATTTTATGGTAAAATCCTTTTTCCGTTCCAGTTAAAATCTCTTGCATTTTCCCGTATTATTTATAAATTCTGCACTCTTTTACTAAGTGAAGTATTTAGCAGAGATTCATCTTGTCCTTTTCCGCATGCTATTTCATCTAATGGTAAGGTTATTTTTCCAAATAAAAGTTCTTCAGCGGACTTACCCGTTCCTTGGCTAGTGCATTGATTAAAACAGAAACCTGCCATTACTAGTGCTTCCTTCGGTGAAATGTCTGTTTCTTTAGTTACGCTGCGTAAGAATTCTTATATTCTAGCATGTGATCTCTCTAGTGCTCTGTTCGATTGTGGATGTCGAGAACTTATCGGGATTCTTTCTATCCCTAACCGATTACAGAGATCAGTTGAATATTTTCCAGTAAGCACGACACTATTATCCGAAAGAATTTCCTTAGGTATTCCGAAATAGGCAATCCATTCATTTATGATCGCATTTGGAATACTTTTGGCGTTTTCGCATTTTATGTAGATGAATTTTATATTCTTCGTTAGATTATCCTGCATTGTCAAAGCCTTGTGTTCTCCATTTTTCCATTTGAACGAAATTTGCATTTGCATTGCAACTCGATCAAACGGTTGCTCCTTTAACTTTTCTATCGCCATTGGTGCTTTTAAATTTCGTCTTACTATTTTCTGTCTCTGGCATTCGTCGCACTTTTTCACATAATTTCGAATGTCTTTTCTCATGCCTTTCCAGCGATAACTACGTCTGAGAAATTCTTCGAGATTATTCACACCTCTATGTCCTCCTATGACACCTTTGTGGTATTTATCCAGAAGCTTTATTTTTTCATTCGCGTTAGTTATTTCGATTATAGTTGAGTTTTCTTCATTCGATATATTCGATTGTTGTTGCTCAAACTCATCATTATCTGATCCCACCCCTCCTATATTATCAGGATCGTCCTCGATTTGAACCTCGTTGGAATTTTCCATTTCATCTAAACTAATTTCCATTATTTGTCCATTTTTACAAACTCTTACTATTTTGTCTCCTTGTTTCACTATTACATCACCGTGCTTGTTAATTGTGATATCTTCAATAAATTTTGTGTGTTTGTACCCCAAAAGGGTTTCAGATACATCGTTTGTATTTTCTCCAAATATTTCCGTATATTTACCATCTGAGCTAGGTATAATAGCGTTAACCGGGAAATTTCGGCTTATTTCATCCGCTTCTTTATTGTTTTTTCCAGGAGTGTACTCCATTTTGTATTGATACTCCTCTAATTTTAACCTCCAGCGAACGAGTCTGCTACCCGGATCCTTGACACTAAATAGCCATAAAAGTGGTCTATGTTTTGTCCTGCAGACTTGACAATTATCGGTCATGCAAGCTCATGTTATGTTGCACATACCGTACTTGCGATAAGGTTGTTCATGTTTGTTTTTGGGTTATCGTCACGCCAATAACGTTTATGTAACATAAGTAAGTTTTTTTGACGCTAGAAGTAAGGTAGGCACTAGGCCTTTAAAATAGCATTACGCGAGTAAACAACAGGTATATTCTAGTGCCGTAAAATGCCGATGTGTTTTGTATGGAAAACTGATTCCTGGTGCCGTGAAAAAGCAGCGGCTTGGCTGGAAACCTGGTTCCTGGTGGCGTGAAAACAGTGGGTTGACACTGTGGGAAGAGATCAGATTATGTGTTTCGAGCGAGAAGACCTGCTTTGACGTCAGATTTCGTGAGCGCTAATTGCTTCAACGTCGTAATTTTCAGGCGGAGCCTGTTACCAATCCTGTGTTGAAGTCGGCACCGTCGCGATGAGTGCGAGTGAGTTGACTGTTAAAATCATGCACATGTTTATGTCGAGCACGTGTATTTTGGCGGCTTTATTTGAGAGCGTAAATCGCGCAAATTGAGAGTCAGCCGGCTAGATGCAATGTTTACTTGCACTTTTTTTGCGTTTTGCATTGCATTCGAGAAGCGTTTGTTTGTTTGTTTTACGTGAAGACAGTAATTGTGCCGGTATTGTGGATGCCGGCAAACAACGGCCTTCAGGAATTGAAGTAACAATTTATTTCGAACTTATCATTAAACAGTAGTATTACTGTATTGCTTGTGATCACATCAACTGTTCAAAGTGTCTTCTTTCCACAGAAATGCAAAGAAGAGCTTGTGGGTGCTATTATGTGCGGCGTCACTTCGTGGGTACGCAAATGTGCGGCGGCGGGACGACTTGTATCTCGAGAGATGCGGGAAGACCAACTGCCGGATTTCTTGGATAGCCAAGTTCCACCTCTCTCTGCGTCGCCTCTCTCGATATGCTCCTTGTGTGTGTAGGTCGTAAAACACATGTGAGGCTGTGGCCCCCACAGTACTCCCCTGCTAGTGATATGGTCACGATAAAAATGTGTGCTGGTGTTTTACGTGGAACCCGCTTGATACCGCTGTACAAACCGCACTTGCCTGCCCGAGCGTCGTGGTGTCACTTGATGCTGCTGTGATGTCTCCTGTGGCTGAATCTGGTTGTCGGCAGGCTGCTGATCAATGGGTTGCTGGTACTGACTGGTGCTGGTTGTCGGCTGGTCGCTCTGCTGTTCGATGGGCGTTGAGTGGCTGAGGAGGGCCGATTGCACGTTGCACTAAAACTTGCGTGCCTTCGTGCCCGTCTGCTTCCGTGGGGATGAACGCTGGTATAAGGCGATCGATTGATATCACTGTAGTGTAATACAAGCCACAACAAACAAAACAATATTCATACATTGCCATCTGATAACCCGGCACGAGTCAAAGCATTGTGAGTCAGGCTTTGTGGGTATATCCCGAGTCCAATTACAAACAATGAAATTAGAGTGACTCAGCAATACAATTGAAGACTAACAATGTGCACTGGGAACGAGTTCAGTATGGCATAACAATGAAAATGATCCAACGTTGTTGGCATTTTATTGCTTACATCTGCAGTAAGGTTCTTCAAGCCAATAAACTACACTTTATTGCTTGCACTTGCATTTTTTGAACATGGGAAAATATTGGAAATAAATTTAGGTCAGTAACATGTCAATAATATTTGATTAGTTAGTAAGTTGTACATAAGCAATATTTTTGTATAAAAGTAGCATGATTAACTGAATAAAATCACATTCATGCAAGTAAATTTGGACTGCCTTCATCGGCATCCTTTTCATATTGATTGTTCATTGTGGCGCTTGCGCTGTGTTAGAATAAATTTATTGGAAATTTCACACTTGAAGATCTATACCTAGAAAATGTAAATAATAGAAAACTCTTGGATAAATTGAAATATAAGAGCCATAATCATAGGTTTATTAATTTTTGGATAAATTCAATATTAATTTTTTGCATTATATCAATATTAGTCATAAAAATATATAAATACTGTATGAGGAGATATAAATGTAAAAATTCTGTAAACATAGAACTTGTTTCGTCGGAGCCTTAATCTAACGGTGGGGGGGGGGGTTACAATTCCTATTCCCACGATTTCGATATTCCTGGTTACAATCGCTATTCCCACGATTTCGATATTCCTAAAACCCGAGCTCGGATTACTTATCCATAATTGCAGAATCGCGTCTGCACCACACACGAGGATACCCATAAGTATCTTCGCGACGACACTCGACGTTATGTTACACTTAAGATAACCAAGTCGCGTTTGTCTTCATAAATGTCGTTCTTGTGAACTTCGTTTATGAAGACTGTCGCCATCAATGTTATTTATAGGTAGTGTAAATTAGAATATGATCTCCTCTTAAGTAGATTAGAGAAGAGTGCGAGGTTTCATGAGAAGAATCCTCGCGTGTAAGAGTCAGTCATAATTAAAGATCACGCGACACTAGAACGCAAAATATATATATTTAAAAAAGATAAGTTTTGCGTTTCCCTTTTTGTTTTAAATATTTGCAAAAGCAAATATAAAATTCTTAAGCCGATCTATTGATATGTTTGTATGACGGCCGTTGATGCTGATCTTGAAATGCTTGGCATGCCTAGCTATCACTGAATATGGACCGTCATGTGGTGGTGAAAGCGGTGGCTTCACCTTGTCGTTGCGGATAAAGACGAGAGTACATGTCTTGAGATCCTTGCTGACCAAAACATCAGCTGAACCGTGATGCGATGTGTTACGCAGGCGCAATGATTGCATGTGCGACCGTAAGTCACGCAGGATGTCTGTTTCGTTGACGGAAGGATGGGAATCGGTGAAAAACTCTCCAGGGAGACGAAATGCTGTACCGTATACCATTTCTGCAGCGGTTGAATGAATGTTTTCTTTTAGGGCCGAACGTAGCCCCAAAAGGACTACGGGTAAGGTCTTCGTCCAATTGCTGTCTTTATGGCATCGTATTACAGCTTTCACGCTCCGATGCCATCGCTCAATGATCCCGTTTGATGCTGGGTGGTATGGAGTTGTACGAAAATGTGTTGTTCCCAGCATTTTGGTGAGCTCCTTGAATATTTGACTTTCGAACTGCCGTCCTAGATCGGTTGTCACTTTGACCGGGACTCCAAAACGGCTAATCCAATTGCTGATCACTGCCGTGGCGACAGTGCTTGCGGTGATATCTTGCAAAGGGATTGCTTCGGGCCAGCGTGTGTAACGATCTATGACTGTCAGACAATACCGATAACCCTCACTTAGTGGAAGGGGTCCGACAAGATCGATATTAAGGTGTGAGAAACGTTCGTCTGGTAACCTATAACGATGGACTGGTGATTTGGTGTGCCGTTCTATCTTGTTACGTTGGCAGTCCAGGTAGGTTCGGACGAAGGAAGTTATGTCACGATTCATGCCTGGCCGGTGATAAGCTTGCGTGTTACTCGGGCACCTGGATGTGAGAGTCGATGCAGGTTGCACATAACTGTTGAGCGGAATGATTGCGGGACGTAAGGGCGAACTCGTGCTTCTGTAACGATGCAGTGTAGTGGCCAAGGGCATCCGTCTAAAGATTGCGTTTTCCACTCCAAAGGCTGCTTGTAACTCGTGCAGCCGCGAAGCAAGGAGCTCAGTTCGCTGTCGTCTCTTTGTGCTGAAGCCAAAGCGCGGAAATCCGTAGCCTGTATTATGTTGACTCGAGATAGGTAGTCTGCTGTTGCGTTTTCTTCACCGGGAATGTGATGAATGTCGATGCTGAACTGGGCGATGTATTCCAAATAACGCTGTTGTCGTGGAGAAGCCGTTTCTGGACGTATTGTCACTGATAATTCGGCTGTTTGCAAAGGCGGCTTCTACTTGTGAAAATCACAACTCGATGTCTTCGCCCCAAAAAGGGGGAATACGCACTGCTACCCTACCGATTTCACTGTTGTCGACCGTGAGCGGAGGGGGATCGGTGGGATCTGAGTCTTGCTCGCGGGGCGGGACCGTTTTGCTTTCTTCGGGCGTAGGTTTCGACATGTTGGGTTGGTTTTTGCACTGTCGGTCGTACGCGAAAGATACCACTTTGAGGTTGAAAATTCAGAAAAAGAAAAGGACACTTGCTTGTTTCACCATGAAGGGAGCACCATCGGCGTGAATGCACTGTCTTAACAAATGGACCTTAAGCCGTAGACGTTGGATTGTTAAGGGCTCGTCGTTTTACTCCTCGAACGTAGCCACGGTAGAGGCTGTACGCGAAAGCGGCGATGTGAGTTAAAAGTACAGCGACTAGAAGGCACTCTAGTTTTTCGCTTTGAATGGCTAGCGAAGAATTAACGACCATCGTATTGGTCACGTCACCGACTACGGGTGGCTTGCTAGCGGATCCACCCATTCCGCAAAACCAAATATGTCGCGTCAAAGAAGGACTGTTAGGGTCGCGCGAGAACCGCCGTAATACCGTCTAAAGGAACCACTCGGGTCACGTTTGGCGACTACACACTCCTGGCAGGATCGCCAATTTGGCCAAGTGTGCGCGGTAGTCGCGGTACGGAGAAAAACAGATAATGTGGTACAAAAATATATATTTAAACAATAAAAGATAAAGGGATCGCGACCTCTGCAGCCTCAGCTCTCAAGAAATTCGCGGTTTTGTGCGCGCGTTCGATGACCACACATCCGGCGAATCTTCAATGTATGAAATTGAAGACGAAGTTTTATGTGCGCATTCTTGTTGCAGCGATTAAAAATCGCTGGCGCGTACAGTGCCAGGTGATAATAATCGAACGCCACAGACTTTCTTCAATATCTAAAGCATTTATTCGGATTTTATTGTTTACATTTGACTTATTATTGCTAAGATTGTTTGAGGATCAGAAATTATTTCTGGCTGCGTTTGAATGGGGTTGATATCCACCTTGCCGTGACAAATTACTCTGAGCTGGCGTGTTTCCGAAGTTCCTAGTATTATCGAAACACACATATCTACAATTACGTCGGATATGTCCTAGTTCCCGCAAGCAAAGCATTTCTTCTCGGAATGGATTTTGTGAACGCGTGCAAAATATTTCTGTCCGTAAAATCCCTTTTTGCAGATACACTCACAAGACCTTGTCTCTGTTCCTCCTCCTGAGCTAGACGACTTGCTTCCTCCAGTGTTTTCGGTTTCTGTGTGATAACATACATAGTGAGCACTTCCTTCAATCCACTTATAAGCACTGTTTTCACTTGTTCTTCAATAAACTCGTTTTCACCAACCGATGATTGATCCGATCGCGGAGGAGTCTTTGATGGTACTGTACCACCGTTTCACTATATCTTTGTCTAAATGAAAATAATTCCCGTTGGAGTTGGAGCATAGAATGCGGTTGGGCATAAACTTGCTTTAGTTTAGCCTTTAGCGCACGCCAATTTTCAAATTCCTCATTAAGGATAATTGTCTGCACATTTCCGCGAAGTTGCATGCAAATATACTTAAAGAGCACTGTTTGAATTGGTCCTTAGACCAAATTCATAGCTTCCTCACAAGCATAAATAAAACTGAAAGCATCTTCCGCTTTCCCTTCAAACACCGGAATAAAAACTTATGTTTAGAGAAGTGTTTCTCGGATTCTCCTCCACGCTACTAATTTGGTTTGCCTGTTCGTTTCTCTAAACCCATTATTTCCGAACAAATTGATAATTGATCTACATAAAAATTTAAAGCCGATTCAAATGCTCTTTCTAAACAACTCTCGTCAGCTGTCGGGCTGATGGAATTTGTATTTGATTCTTGCAAAGAATTAAAATTGCTTTCACTGAATTTCACACGATCACTTTCACTGTCACTAATTTTAATACTTTCAATCGACGATTCACTACTACTTTTATCCCGTCCGACGAAATGTTTCCCTAAGTATTCGCGAAAAGACCCGAAATCAATGTATTCGTTTTCAATTCTAATTTGGAAGAGATTTCTATTTGGATTGCTTAGCAATTCTTCTAGAGTTAACTTAAATTTCCTTTCCCGTATTTAACGCGATACACACCTGTAGTGGATTGTTTTTGATGCCGTGAGGTGGGACACATTCGCTGGCATCAAGTGCGCAGCGCTTCCGTTTTTGGTACTCGAAAAGAGAAATCCGTTTCGAATGTTTGCTGGCTCTAATTGATTAGGATCAATTAATTGCCTGAGGAAAAGAGAATACAAGGATACCTACAGGCAGCTCGATGGTTGCCGCAAAATTGGCGCTGGACTATCCATGGTCCGTGCTGCCGATATTTCTAAGTTTATTTGCCGATAAAAGGCAAAAGAGTTCTTAACTGCCAAAATAGTAGGCAGTCTAATGAAGCAGTAATTACACTGGCTATGTCTCCAAAAGAACTGTCTTTATTCATTCCATTCTTCTTAAATACTAATTCCATTACCTATCTTATCCCTACCCTAATTCTATTTACTTATTGATTAATTGATTGCCTTGCATTCCCACGCTGTGAATTTGCTGAGTAGTCAATATTGCATCAAATTGATGCACTCGAATTTAATTAGGTCATTGTACGATTGTTTACTTGATCGAGTCAATTTAAAAAGCTTGATATGATTTTCTAATTTTATGAATGAGTTGATTTAATTGAAAAGCTTGATTTAAGTTCCCGTAAGTACTCACAGCGTAGGAATTGCATAAGCTTAGGCGTGTGCATAGGGTGGTGAAGTCATATGGTTTTGTATATTGATTTAAGTATATTACACCCCTATCCTAAGTTAAAAATATACATAGTAGATTTGCAAACTGAATATCTATCACGTCCCATATGCATACGCAGATTTTGTGGATTTCTAATGACTGTACAGAGCTTATTGTAGTTATTAGATTGATTATTAATGAGTATGATATACAATTGCTTATAACATAAAATTGATTACAATATATAGATAAATGTAGTGTAAAGTTTATTATAACACGTATGATTGTAAGAAGTATATTTAATATGTATTTATTGTCCTGGTTTTTATTTTGTATACATTTTGAGTCTGTTATTATGAACCCATTTTGGTTTGTTTTCAACATTAATTAATGTGTTGACGTCTTTTCTTTCTAACACCTTATAAGGGCCTGTGTAAGGTTTTTGATGTTTGCGTTTGTTTTCTACTTTTAAGAGAACTAGGTCACCTATATTAGCAACAAGTGGTTTGTTGTAGCAGTCTTTTCTGGTTCTCGCGATTTTTGTTTTTTCAATTAGCTCTTTGGCCTTATTTAGAGAAAATTTTAGTCGAAGACGTAACTCGTTTGCATAGTTATCTAAATCATATAGCTTTTCTGTACCCTCGAAAATGTCATTAGGCAGGTATGAGAGTTTGCCAAAAACCAGTTCGTAAGGTGGGTAGTTTGTGTCAATATGTGGTGTTGTATTGTAAGAAAAAGTGTAGAATGGGATCCATTCGTGCCAATTGTTGTCATTAGCAAATGACAATAGATATTCATTTAGGACGCGATGATTCCTTTCTACAACTCCTAGAGTTTCGTGATGGTATGGGGTCGAAAATATTTGTTTGATGTCTAGAAGTGCACATATTTCTTTCAATAGGTTATTAGTGAATTCGGTTCCTAAATCTGTCTTTAATGTTTTGAAATGTCCAAATATTAATATGAAATTATTTACTATTGCTTTTGCTACACTTTCGGCTTCTTTAGTTTCTAAAGGTATCGCGGTTACAAATTTTGTCAATTCACATTGTATTGTAAGGATATAGCGGTAATTATTCGAGATTCGCAAGGGACCAACGATGTCTGCGCTGATTGTTTCGAAGCTTGTGGACGGAGTATCGGTTTTCGTCATTCTTTCTTTTGTATGTTTGATAATTTTATTCGTTTTGCATTTTTCGCATTTGTTTATGAATTCCTTTACCATTTTATTCATATTTTTCCAGCAGTACCTTTGTTTTAGTTTTAGATATGTTCTGTGTACTCCTACATGACCTCCGTGTGGCGAATTGTGATACTCATTTATGAGTTCTTTTTGCTTTTCTTCACTATGAACTTGTGAGGGGGGTTTATACAGCATTATTTTTAATTTTTCATGTGCTCCTTGTTGTGACGCGTTGAATATTTCTTTAAATTCATCTTTTTCAACATACTTGAATATATCATCTTCAGTAGATAGAGCTAACTCGTTAATACCTTTATTGTGTGAATAACCTAATAACTTCTTTATGACCGAAACTAATTTCGTGTCATAGTTGACGATGTTACAAGTTGTTACCTGTAACTTGTTGACGGAAACGGATTTCTCGGCCATTTTATCGTTACAGTACACAATGATATTATTGTTTTCTCGCGTAATGCTAACATTTTCATCTATGTTATCTCTTTTTCGCGTCGTATTTATTCTGTTATAATTGCTGTCTTTTTCTTGCGTCTTATTAATTCTTTCACTATTGCTGGGCAGCATCTTGAATTTCAATTTTAATACCCCTGTTATGGCTGATAATGATGTACAATTAAACATATTAAGGTTATCATTCCCTTTATTTTTCTTGTTGATTTCTGTCATTTCTCTTATTTCTCGTTTCTTAGATTTACTTCTAGTAATTGCCATTAGTTTTTTGCTTTTATTTTCATCGTTCATAGGAAGGATCATGGTTTTGAGCATATCAGAATCTACAGTAGCGAGCAGAGAAATCCGGTCAGGTAGAAAAACGAGCATTTCGGGTGCATTATTTCCAGGTAACGGGCAAAAATGGGGTTGGGTACTTTTCCAGGTATGGGACCTTTATGATCGTTATCAGTTTCAGCTAGTTTTTCAAACAGTGAAGTTAGTACAAGTGAAATATATAAAAATGGCAAATAATAGGAAAATGACCGAAATTAAAAAAACGGAAATAGTGCAGTTGTGGAAGGAGAACATGACCACCCGAGCTATAGCCGCAAGGGTAGGATACAGTCAGTCTTCTGTAGCAAAATTTTTAAAAAAATTTAAAACCACTGGATCCACACAGCGGAAAAAAGGCACAGGGGCTAAGAAAATAACAACACCGGCTGAAGATCGCCTGTTAAAAAGAATTTGCCTAAAAGATCGGTTCAAAACTGCGGTAGAAATACGCAAAGAGTTTTTAGAAGAAACTCAAAAGCAGATAAGTGTCCATACAGTGCGCAGACGGCTTGTTGAGAAACATTTAACTGCAAGAATTCCTGCTAAAAAGCCTTTTTTAACGAAAGACATGCGGAAGAAACGCCTAGAATGGGGTAAAAACTATGAGCATTGGACTAATCTGGATTGGCGAAAGGTTATATTTTCCGATGAAAGTAAGTTTAATTTGTTTGGATCCGATAGCTTGCAGTACGTTAGGCGTAGACCCGGAGAGCGTTTAAGTGCCCAATGCATCAAACCAACAGTCAAACACCCACCTGGTAAAATGGTCTGGGGATGTTTTTCCTATTATGGAGTTGGAAAACTGGCCTTTATTGATGGAACAGTCAATGCGGCAGTCTATAAAAATATTTTATATGAGCATTTTTTGCCTTCGATGAAGAATCATTTTTCTATGTGTTCTGAGTGCATTTTTCAAGACGATTCTGCACCGTCTCACCGTGCCAAAGTGGTCAGTTTTGTATTAATTTTATTGCATGATGTTTAACGCATATATATATGTGTATTCAACCACATTTTTCTTTTTCCACAATTTAAGATTAAAGAATTTCATGCCGAAAACCAAATATCTGTTATGATATGGCCAGGAAATAGCCCGGATCTTAATCCGATAGAAAATTTGTGGCACATTATGAAAGCAAAAGTTAATAAGGAACATCCTAACACAATAAATAAGCTAGTTGTATTATAAGAAAAAATTTGGTATGACGAATTAAAAGACGAACTACTGCAAGCTTTGATAAATTCAATGCCATCAAGAATTAAAGCAGTTATTAAAAATAAGGGAGGGGTCACAAAATATTAAATTTAGTTTTAATTATATGTAAGGTTAATTTCTTAAAAAAACGAAAATGTAAAATGCAAATATTATTTAAGAATATCAAAAAACAAAATTAAATTGTGATAACGAATTATTTTCAATAAATACCAAAATTGTAATAAATCCATTTTATTTACTTTTTTTAAACATTTCAACAAGCACATTATAAATTTTTAAACAGTAAATATAATAAGTTAACAGGAAAAAATTACTTTGCGACCCTTCATTTAGATTTCTCCAAAAAAAAAGAGAATTATTAATATTTTCTACCTGATCGGATTTCTCTGCTCGCTACTGTAGTTCTATTCTCGACAATGCGTCGGCGTTGGTATTTACATTACTTTTTTTTGTATATTATATGGAAATCATAATCGGACAGATCCAGTCTGATTCTGGTTAGTTTGGAGGACGGGTTTTTATGCGTAAATAACGATACCAATGGCCTGTGGTCAGATACCACTATGAACTTACGTCCATATAGGTATGGCCTAAAAAAGTTTATGCCCCAGTGTATTGCCAATAACTCTTTTTCTATGATGGGCTTATTTAACTCGTGTTTATTTAGAGTTCTACTTGCATATGAGATTGGTAAGTCTGCATCGATTTCTCCTTGAGATAAAACTGCTCCTAGTGCAAAATTTGATGCGTCCGTTGTTAGGATAAATGGTTTTTCGAAATTGGGATATTGGAGTATCGGTGGTGTAATTAATTTTTGTTTTAGAAGTTCGAATGCTTTTTGTTGTTGTTCTTCCCAAATAAACGGTGCCTTTTTCTTAAGCAGGGAATTTAGGCTCTTTGCCGTTTCTGCGAAGTTTGGGATAAAACGACGATAATAATTGCAGAAAGCTACGAATCTTCTAACGTCATCTGCATTCTTTGGTATTGGGTAATTTTTGATCACGTCGTGCTTGGCTGGGTCTGTTTTTATTCCTTCGGATGTTATGAGGTTTCCCAAGTAAACAACTTCTGATTTGAGGAATTTGCATTTATTTGCGTTTAGTTTTAGATTATAGTTGCGTAATCGTTGAAGACCTTTGACTAGATTGTCATTGTGGTGCTTTATACTGCATCCGAAAACCATGATGTCGTCTACATACAAAAATGCTGAGTGGCTTAGGCCAGTTAGAGCGATGGTGAGCATTCTCTGGAAGCTGTTTGATGATATCTTCAGCCCGAAAGGAAGTCTCTTGAACTGGTAGTGTCCATCCCCTGTTGAAAAGGCTGTTAATGGTCTTGAGGCTTTGTCTAGCTCTATTTGGTGGAACGAACTTGTCATATCCAGTGTTGAGAAGTATTTCGCTCTACCTAATTTGTCTAGTACGTCTTCCAACCTTGTTAGTGGAAATTTGTCGTTTACGATTTTATCGTTTAATTTTCTAAAGTCGACGACCAATCTCCATTTTTTTTTATCATTCGCACTTTTCTTGGGTACTACTAATAGTGGTGAGTTGTAAGGACTCATTGATGGTTCTATGATATCATTTTCTTCCATTTTTCGTACCTGTCTAGCTATCTCTTCATTTTGTGTTTGAGGTAGTCTATAATTCTTAATGTAGACCGGGTTTTCATCACAAGTGATAAGTTTCTGTTTGTAGAAATTATTTTTCGTAAGGTATTCACCGTCTAGGTGAAAGACATCTTGGAATTGTTCCACAATTTGTAGCAAACTATTGTTAACCTGGTCGTCTAGGCTGTTTGTGGTAATGATTTTTAGTAGTTCGTTCAGTCGATTTTTGTCAAATTCTCTTTGGGTTTTTACTATGTGATAGTGTTTTAGAGGTTCTACCTCGGCTTGGAAATCTTTTATGACCATGTCTTTTTCATTTGTGTTTAGTATTTTCACGTGACATATACCCTTCGCCGGAATTATGCTGCTTCCCAAAAATATTCCTTTACCGATCTCTCTACTTTGAACTATGCTGTCCTCTGTCCTGTGTATATCTACTGGTATTATTGTTTCTGTCCTTGCAGGGGTTGTTATTTGCCGCATTCTGATTTCTTTAGTGTGTATCGGTAATGTTACGTCGTTTTCGCGTGTACTGAAAGATATGGTAAAAGTTTCGTAATCAATTTTACATAAATATTTGACCAGCATATCTCTGCCAATTATGCCGTCAGTCTCGATTGGAAATCTCTCGTCCACCACTTGGAAAATGTTGTTTATTATAGTATTTTCAACGTCGAACTCTAATTTAATTGTTCCTAAGGACATCGTTGTTTCGTTGGTTATACCCGTGAGTTTACATTTGTTCTCTGTACGTATGTCATGTTTTATGCAATCGGTTTCGTAGATTTTAAATATTGATATGTCCGCGCCTGTGTCGATTAGAAGTTTTACATATCTTTTTTCTTTTTTATTGTATAGTTTTACGTAATTAGAGCTATTATCTGTTATTCTGTATATCTTGTACCTTTCTTTGTATTTACAATCTCTATTACTATAGGCTACTCTTTCTATATTGATTCCGGGAGGTTGCCTTGATCCTCTCGGAAGCCTGACTCGTTTCCCTGGTCCTCTACTATTCGTATTCTTTGGTTACTGTTTGAGTTGGTCCTAGCATTATTATTTCTGAAATTGGTATTTGATGCGTATGCATTGTTATCTCTATTAAAGATTCTCCTATCGTTAAAATGACGCTGGGTGTTATTTCCAAATGTGTTTCCCCTAAAACGGTCTCTCGGTCTATTATTTGTCCAATTTTTATTGAAGTTTCTATTGTTATTATATCTTGGTCTATTCGACTGATTATTATTGTATCTTTGGTGGTTATTGGACATGTAGAGGATACTGGAATGTTGTGCCTCTGTATTTTCAAGTTCTGCAGCTAACGTGGTGGCCTCGGAAAAGTTTTGAGGTCGTGCCGCGAAAACAGTATTTCTTAGTTGGTCGTTTAGCCCATTCTTGAACACGGTAAGGGCATATGTGTCGTTTATGCTCTTAATAGTATGCCTAGCAGTCTGACTATCATTTGTACCTAATTGATTGACTTGTAACTGATTTAGGTCATTGACAAGACTAAGTATTTTTTCCTTGTACTGGTTGACCGGTAACCTCTTTTGTGTTATGTTAGCTAGCTCAGTATGTATTTGGGGAATTGTTTTCGGATTCTTGTACTTGATTTTTAATTCCGTTTCTAGCTCTGCTATGGTTTTGATTGATTCTACATTTAATAATGTGCGGACATTTGGAAGTAGTTTTACATGTATTATAAAATCTAGCAGCTCAGTTTTACCCTCTGGTGATAATCTTTTTTCAACAAGTTTGGCTATTGTAAAAAATGTGTCTAATTCTCTGTGCTTTCCGTCGAAAGTAGGTATGGTGTAAAAGATTTGCATTTAAATGATAGTTCGTCGCAGTAGATGCCTTCTCGGTGTTGGACGCCGAACGCCGGATCTTGTATTCCTCAAGTGTGATCCGGGATTTAGCGCTGTATAGGAATAGCGCACTTTTAGTGAGGGAACAGGGTTAAATTGAAGTACCTACCGGCAAGTTAATTGCCACATATCTGGCGCAGGATTCAAGATCCAAGCTAGCCGATATTTTTATTCTGTTTTACTTTTAGCGACTGCTTACGCTTTAATTGTAGCGCTTCTAAAGCCAAGTTACGGCTCGAGCGTATTGCCAAACTACGGCAATAGTAGATAATTAAAAACGAGTCAAAAGTAAGACTATGACTATATTTTCTTTTGTACACTTTCCTTTTATACACTTTTTACAACTTAACATATAATCCCTACTCTAATATTTTATTCTACTTAATACATAATCCCTACTCTAAAACTGGAAGAATTGAATATGGTAAATTCATTCTACCAATCAAAATATCGATCAGCACTTTTCCATATGACCCAATTTAAAAATGCAACACTCATAATAGTCCATGAGTGAAATGTAACACTCATAATAGTCCATGAGTAATATGCAACACTCATAATAGTCCATGAGTAATGACTACTCAGGTTTCGTACTTTGTGTGTACATTACACATGCCAATGCTAGGCGCCGCTTCGTCTAGAGCGATCGCAATGGGTTAGTATAAACATTCGTTCATATGTCTATTTTTAGTGACAACATGAATTGACTTTCGTGTGAGTGTAATGCGAAACGAGTATGCAAAGTGAGCATTACAAAGTGATCGTAAGTTATGCATTTGTATATTCTACGATTGCTCATTGATTATTAATTTGTGGGTTTAGTGTATAGTAAAATGCTGATTGATTGTGTAGATATGTGTAGATCCACTACACCCTTAACCTTTTGAGGTGAGAGTTTGGGTACAAACTCGAGACTTATTTTAGGTATTTTTACATGTCTTATATTATATTTTTATTCATTGTTATTCCCCTTTTTTTTTTTTTTTTTGAAAATCTTAAGTCTATTATTGTGTATCCATTTTTTCTTATTATCTATTTCCAATAGTGTATTTACATTATTTTTACTTAGTACTTTAAATGGACCTTTATACGGTTTCTCATGTTTTCTTCTGTTCTCTACTTTTAATAAAACAAGATCGTCTATTTCTATGTTTAATGGTTCTGAATAACATTCTTTATTTGTTCTAATCATTTTAGCTTTTTCAATTAAGTCCTTTGCTTTTGTTAGAGACATTTTTAATCTAATTTTTAATTCATTTCTGTAATTCTCTAAATTGTATATTTCTTTTGAATCGATTAAAATGTCATTTGGTAAATAGGATAGTTTGCCGAATACTAGTTCGTAAGGTGTATAATTTGTGTCAATGTGTGGAGTTGTATTGTATGAAAATGTATAGAAAGGTATCCATTCGTCCCAGTTGTTGTTATCAACGAAGGACAGTAAGTATTCGTTTAATACGCGGTGGTTCCTTTCTATTACACCTAACGACTCATGATGGTAAGGGGTTGAAAATATTTGTTTTATATGTAGTAACTCGCATACTTCTTTCATTAGACTGTTTGTAAATTCTGTCCCTAAGTCCGTTTTTAGAATCTTGAAATGACCGTATAATAAGATAAATTTATTTACTATAGCTTTTGCTACTGTGGTAGCATCCTTAGTCTCTATGGGTATGGCAGTTATAAATTTCGTTAATTCGCACTGAATAGTGAGAATGTATCTGTAGTTGTTGGAAATTCTCAATGGGCCAACAATGTCTGCGCTTACGATCTCGAAGCTAGTAGATGGAGTCTCGGTTTTTATCATTTTCTCTTTGGTGTGCTTAGTTATTTTATTCATTTTGCACTTTTCACATTGGTTTATATGTTTTTTGACCATTTTCTTCATATCCTTCCAACAGTATCTCTGTTTCAATTTTAGCAATGTTTTATGTACTCCTATGTGTCCTCCATGTGGCGAATTGTGGTACTCAATAATTAATTCATTTTGCTTTTTGACGTCTTGAATTCTTATGGGCGGTCTGTATATTAATATTTTTAACCTATAAATTTCTTCTCGTTGCAACGCATTAAATAATTTCTTGAATTCATTTCTCGGTACGTACCTGAATATATCATCATTAGAGGATAAAGATAGTGCATTTATGCTATTGTTCTTTGAATATATTAACAACTTCTTCATGACAGAAACTAATTTCGTGTATGAATTATCGTTGTTGTTATCATGAACTTTCAGCTTATCGTTGAAGGAAACTGGTTTCTCAACAACTTTATCACTGTAGCGCACTACTATAAAATCTTTCTCTTTAGTTATAGATATATCATCTCTCTTGTATTTCTTGCTAGCTAGCATATAAAATTTCAGTTTCATCGCCCCTTTAATATCTGACAAAGAAGTGCAATCAAACGCATGGAGGTGATCAATCTCTTCGTTTTGGTTGCCACTTTGCTTGTCGATTTCTGTATTTTTATTTTCACTTTGTACCTTTTTCGTTTTACTTCTTGTTATCGCCAATAATTTTTTGCTAATATTTTCATCGTTTGTCGGAGGTATCATGGATTTTAGCATTTCAGTGTTCATTTGTATTCTTGACAGCGCATCCGCATTTGTATTTATATTACCCTTTTTGTATATGATCTCGAAATCGTAGTCCGATAAATCTAGACGTATTCTAGTAAGTTTTGAAGATGGATTTTTATGTGTAAACAATGATACCAAAGGTCTGTGGTCTGATACGACTATAAACTTCCGTCCATATAAATATGGCCTAAAAAAGTTTATGCCCCAATGTATCGCCAATAGTTCCTTTTCTATGATAGGTTTATTCAATTCGTGCTTATTTAAGGATTTGCTCGCGTACGAGATTGGTAGATCTGAACCAATTTCTCCTTGCGATAGTATAGCACCTAGTGCGAAATTTGACGCATCTGTAGTAAGTATGAAGGGTCTTTCAAAATCTGGGTATTGTAGTATAGGAGGTGAAATCAGTTTGCGTTTTAAAAGTTCGTATGCTTTTTGCTGTTCTTCTTCCCAAACAAACGGTGCTTTTTTCTTTAAAAGCGAGTTCAAACTCTTTGCCGTTTCTGCAAAGTTTGGTATGAAGCGTCGATAATAGTTGCAGAAAGCTACGAATCTTCGCACGTCATCCGCGGTCTTTGGGATGGGATAATTTTTAATTACTTCATGCTTAGCAGGGTCTGTTCTTATACCATCTGCTGTAATAAGGTGTCCTAAATACACTACTTCTGATTTTAAAAATTTGCATTTATTTGCATTTAACTTCAAATTGTACTTACGAAGTCTCTGTAAAACTGTTCTTAAATTTTCATTATGATGTTTCATGCTACATCCGAAAACCATGATGTCGTCTACGTATAAGAATGCTGAGTCACTTAGACCAGTTAAGGCAATAGTGAGCATCCTTTGGAAGCTGTTTGATGATATTTTCAATCCAAAAGGTAATCTTTTGAATTGATAGTGTCCATCATTGGTGGAAAAAGCGGTTAAATGTCTTGATTCTTTTTCCAGTTCAATCTGGTGGAACGAACTAGTCATATCTAAGGTTGAAAAGTACTTTGCCCTACCTAGTTTGTCTAGGACGTCTTCTAACCTTGTCAAAGGAAATTTATCGTTCACCAGTTTGTCGTTCAGTTTTCTGAAATCAACGACTAATCTCCACTTCTTGGTGTCATCCGAGCTTTTCTTAGGTACCACTAACAATGGAGAGTTGTACGGGCTTGTGGATTGTTCGATAATATCATTATCTTTTAGTTCCCGTACTTGCCTAAGAATTTCTTCGTTCTGAGTTTGTGGTAATCTATAATTTTTTATGTAAACTGGGTTTTCGTCGCAAGTGTTCAGCTTTTGTTGGTAGAAATTATTTTTTGTGAGGTATTCACCTTCCAGATGGAAAACGTCTTGGTATTCCATTATAATTTCTTGCAAACTCTTGTTTGCTTGTTCATCGAGACTGTTGGTATTAATTACGTTTAATAGTTCGTCTAATCGTTTTTTGTCAAATTTCCGAGTTGTCTTTAATACGTCATAATTCCTCAGTGGTTCTACCTCTGTTTGAAAGTTTTTCAGAGTTATGTCATGTTCGTTAGTATTGAGTATTTTCACATGACATATACCTTTCGCTGGAATTATGCAATTGCTTAAGAATATCCCTTTTTCGATTTCTTTGTTTAATATTATGCTGTCTTCCGATCTGTCTACGTCTATGGGTATTATCGCTTCTGTTCTTGCGGGAATAGTTATGTGTGCCATGTTAGCTTTTGTAGTGTACATTGGTAACACTATATCTCTGTCTTGTGTACTGAAGGATATGGTATACGTTTCGTAGTCAATTTTGCACATATACTTGATTAGCATGTCTCGTCCTATAATGCCATCAGTTTCGATAGGGAATTTCTCATCTACCGCATGAAATGTATTTGATATAATGATATCTTCAATGTTGAATTTTAGTTTGATAGTTCCGAGTGACATTGTAGTTTCGTTTGTTATGCCCGTGAGTTTGCACCTGTTTTGTGCTTGTATATCATATGAACTTAAATTATTACTCTTGTATATGGAGATGTCGGCTCCAGTATCTATTAATAGTTGTAGATATCTACGTTCATTTTTGTTATATATTTTTATATAGTTTGTGCTCATACCCGTAATTCTGTATACCTTATTCTCTAGAGTGTATTTATTACTGTTTTTTGTTTCGGCTTCAAAAACTATGCTTCTTCCGGGAGGTTGCCTAATTCCTCTCGGGAACTTGTCACGTTTCCCTGGTTGTTTATCAATTTTACCCTTCTAGTGTTGTATCTGTTATTATTGTTATTATATCTTCCTGTATTATTATCAAATTTATTTCTATTAAAATTTCTGGTAGGATTAGAATTCCTATCATTGTATCTATTATATGTCCTATACGAGTTATTATTAAAATTATTGCGTGGGTGATTGGAACTTCCACGATTGTCATTTCTATTATAATAACCATTGTGGTTATTATGTCTTCTGGCATTAAAATTATTGTACTTGTTATTTTTATTTACGTACATAATTGTTGAAGGTTGAGATTCATTGTTCTCAATTTCAGTGGCCAATGTGATAGCTTCACTGAAAGTCTGTGGTCGTGCTGCGAACACAGTGTCCCTAATTTGATCGTTTAGACCATTCTTGAATATAGTAAGAGCATATGTGTCGTTTATGCTCTGTATTGCTTGTCTAGCAGCTTGGTTTACATCTGCACCTAACGTGCCAATTTGTAATTGGTTTAAATCACTTATTAAAGATAATATTTTGTCTTTGTATGCCGTTATGGGCATGCGTTTCTGGGTTATGCCTGCGAGCTGTGTATGTATTTGGGGTACTGTTTTATTATTTTTGTACCTGAGTCGTAGCTCTGTTTCTAAATTATTGATACTAGTAATTGATGAAATGTTTATTGCTGTTCTCACATTTGTGTTGAGTTTAATGTGTAGAACTAGATTCAGCAACTCTATTTTACCTTCTGCCGATAATTTTTTTTCTATTAATTTGATTATAGTTAAAAATGTCTCTAGTTCAGCGAACTTCCCATCAAATGTGGGTATAATCTTGATTGCACTTTCTATGTTAAATTCTGCCATCTCTGTGTAGATGATATTGTCTTCAATTTTTACCAATATGTTTGCAGCGTTCAGCCGTTGTATCAGGTTTGTAATTAGGTTTCTACAAACTGATGAAAATGTCGATTTTAGTTCTATCTCATTGCCTTCCTTAATGTCGTTAAAAAGGTTTTTACCTACAGTTTCTGCATCGATTGCGTATTCTAATTTCTCTTTAAGAGTTTTGACCGTATAGGTCTTTGTTTTCTTTAAATTTATTAAATTATTTTGTAATTCAGACAATATCTGTTTTATCTTCTCCACCGACATCTGTGAGGACAATTAGAATTTCTTTCAGCTATACATTGTTTCGTCCTAATCCGATATTCCTATCTACTATCTTCCTTGCATACCTTTTTTGACTATTATTATAAAGATATAGGCACGCCATTATTATTAAGAAAACAATTGTTGTACTTATTGTTTGTTTGTATTCAATAAAAATATTAGCCTGAGTACTGCAATTATTTCCCATAGTTTAAAGAAGTTAATATATATCTGATACAATTTAATTATTTATACAATTTTTTTTTTCTTTAAGTTTGTTTAGCCGCTCCGTAAATTGCCTCCTTTGTTCCTTGGCCGAAATATGTATTAGCCTGTGAAGTATAGCTTTTTCACGCCTTTCCTTGTATCTGCGTCCTCCACGTTGTCGACGTTTTATTTTATTTATACGTGGCTCATCTATTCCACTTCGTTTCACGAAGTCCTCTATTTTCCTTGGACGTGGACCAGGTAGCGATGATGGCTTATATGGTGGAGCTCGTAGATTTGGACTAAGCTCATACTCCTCGTGTAAGGTTGCCGCTGGTGTTTTTTGTGCTCGTATCAGACATCTTTCAAATGCCTTGTGGAACTCTTCATCTGTTGTTATATTGGCTATTTCACCGTCTTCAAGGTCTTCCGTATGCTGTGGTATATCATCCTTCAGATGTTCGAAGTTTACTGGATCGTCGGTTGCAGGATCGTCGGTTGCAGGATCGCCATGTAAAAGATTTGCATTTAAATGATAGTTCGTCGCAGTAGATGCCTTCTCGGTGTTGGACGCCGAACGCCGGATCTTGTATTCCTCAAGTGTGATCCGGGATTTAGCGCTGTATAGGAATAGCGCACTTTTAGTGAGGGAACAGGGTTAAATTGAAGTACCTACCGGCAAGTTAATTGCCACATATCTGGCGCAGGATTCAAGATCCAAGCTAGCCGATATTTTTATTCTGTTTTACTTTTAGCGACTGCTTACGCTTTAATTGTAGCGCTTCTAAAGCCAAGTTACGGCTCGAGCGTATTGCCAAACTACGGCAATAGTAGATAATTAAAAACGAGTCAAAAGTAAGACTATGACTATATTTTCTTTTGTACACTTTCCTTTTATACACTTTTTACAACTTAACATATAATCCCTACTCTAATATTTTATTCTACTTAATACATAATCCCTACTCTAAAACTGGAAGAATTGAATATGGTAAATTCATTCTACCAATCAAAATATCGATCAGCACTTTTCCATATGACCCAATTTAAAAATGCAACACTCATAATAGTCCATGAGTGAAATGTAACACTCATAATAGTCCATGAGTAATATGCAACACTCATAATAGTCCATGAGTAATGACTACTCAGGTTTCGTACTTTGTGTGTACATTACACATGCCAATGCTAGGCGCCGCTTCGTCTAGAGCGATCGCAATGGGTTAGTATAAACATTCGTTCATATGTCTATTTTTAGTGACAACATGAATTGACTTTCGTGTGAGTGTAATGCGAAACGAGTATGCAAAGTGAGCATTACAAAGTGATCGTAAGTTATGCATTTGTATATTCTACGATTGCTCATTGATTATTAATTTGTGGGTTTAGTGTATAGTAAAATGCTGATTGATTGTGTAGATATGTGTAGATCCACTACAATGGTTTTTAACGCTGTTTCTATATTGAAGTCTGCCATGTTATTAAATTTTATTGAAGTTTCTTCTATTTTTAAAGAGATGCCTTCGGCGTTCAGCCGTTCAGTGAGAATCGAGATTAGTTCTCTAGAAATTTCTTTGAAGGTTTTTTTGTATAGCGGATGTTCTCCTTCCTTAATATTCTCGCATATACTGTTGCCTCTATCTTCAAGTGTTGTAGCTTGTTCGAGCTTTTCTTTTAAAGTTTTGACCGTGTAGGTCTTAGTCTTTTTTAGATTTGTTAAGATAGTTTTCAGTTCTGCTATCAATGTTCCTAGCTCTTCTACAGACATTTGTGGTGGGATTATGGTTTTTTAAAGTGTTTAAACATTGTTTCTGTTTAGGACTATATTTGTATCTACTATCTTCCGAGCGTATTTCTTTTGTAAGTTGTTGTATACGTATGCAACAAAGATAATCACTACGAAAAAGACCGAAGTGCTAATTGATTGTTTGTATTCGACTAGGAAATTGTTTTCCACCGTGCTACAGTTGTTGCCCATTGTTGTGTAGAAATCAAAGACGTATTTATGGGGACGTGTTAATTGAAAGTATTTTACTTTATAGTTATTTATGTTTAAAATATATTGCTACGCGCACTTTTACCCCGAAGCCTCTAATGGCTGCGGGGTGGACGATTGTGCCCGGTGTCTTTGCCCGCGAAAAGCGGCGGGGTAATTTTGATATTTTTGGGCGCCACCCAGTCGTGCGCCGACAATCGTCCCGCGACCTAAACCCTGACTGGGATTTGGTTTGGGTCGCGACACTGAATACCAAATCTAACACGTGTAAGGCCAGACCTCACCGCCGAACGGAGATGCGGCACAAATTCGACTTATATCGATAAAAAAAAGGAAAGCGAAAGAAAGAAAACACTCCACTGAGCTTTACACTTCTAATGAAAAATAAAAGAGACTTAAACTAAATCTACTTAAACTACTTAATCTACTCACGAACACTCCTGGCGAAGATGCAGCGGCCGCCGTTCCAACGCGCGTTTTTCTTTGCTGCGGTGTTCAGAAAGTTCCTAAGCCGGAGTCCTTGTTGTCTCGATCCCCTCGTTCACTTTTCTCCCTGGACTCGTGGTATCTCCTCGTTTTTATCCTTTTTTTTTTGTCCTTTGCACTCTCTGGAACGTTCACCCAGTCCAATCGCCCAGCCTCTTCTCCCTTTTCTTTTTCCGCCTCTTTTCCGGTCCTCCACCGGCCCGTCATGTCCTGAACACTTCCAGAACCAGTTCTCGTTTTTAGAACCACTGGTGTTAAATCCACTGGATTTGGTCTAATTCCAGTGTTATACGGCCGGCCATCTTTGTCTTTGCGGTCCGCCTGTCAATCCGACAGTGACAGTGCGTGGTGTTATTATTTTTTTTATTTTGGTTCCGTCGCGAACGCTTTTGTCGCCGGGTGCTTGGCCGGCACCGATAATTGTGGTCGTCGTGCTAGATGGGGTTTCTCCTTCCAATCTGGGAAGTTTTGCGCGTCATCCGGTTAGTGTCACTTGTTCGCGGAAAGTTTCGTTCCCCATTAATTCATTGTTTTATTTGCAGTTGTGGTGCGTGTTGCTCTGTTGGTGGATTCCCATTTGCTTCGCCTTAACCATCTGCTGCCATTCCCCTTCCATTCTTCTCATCGTCGTCGGTCTTGCCTTGTTTGTGTTCTTCAATTGGTCGTCCTTTTGCTAATTTGACGACTACTTCGGTTCCCTTATTGTCGTTGAATGGTTTAGCTGTAGAATCACTACTTTTGCTTGATCCGGGTGCATCCAAGTTATCGTTGCAGCGTTTATCGGGCTCGCTTGCGGAGTGTTCTTGTTTTAAGTCAGAATCCGCTTAATTTCTCGGGGCTGGCTCGGTGATGTTTTCCTTAACCTAGTGACCACTTATATTGTACTTACCACTAGAAAGTTAATTTCTATTTCTACTTAATTCTACCATTCTTGATAATTCACGGATGAGTTTATATAATCCAATTCTTAAAATAAAATTTCTATTCACTTCCATTTCTTAAACTACTCTACGAGCCTCAGTGGAGTGGTGCTTGCGCTATTTACGTTTGGCGGGTGGTCTGGGTTAGACCTGCAGGCTTTTTGACCAGAGTCCTGATTGGCTTTTTGACTCAAGTCAAAGTCAATCAGGACTTCTTTTTTTTCTGTAAATTTATAAACTATTCGGTCGCAGCGAAATGCGACCGTAACATTACCCCCCCTTCTTCAAGTGGATTTTCCCAAAATCCACTCAAAGAAAAAAAAGGAAAAGGAAAGAACGGTTAAAAAAAAACGAGCGATGAACAAAACGGAAACGAATAATATTTGGGCAGCAGCATTCGACTCGCGCGTTAACGTCGCCCGATTAAGAGTGGTTTTGCGTGCCCTGGCCATTGCCGAGTGCTCGCGGAGCATTGTTGCTCCGTCGAATTCGCGCAGGCCAAACAAAAATAGCGGTTCTGCACATAACCCACACGCCGACTTTCTCCTTCACTTAGATAACTACCCCTAGATCCCCGAACTAAACCCTCTACTAACTAACCTAACCAACTGCTAACCCTCCACCAAATACGCTAGTCTTTATTCTGCTCCCACTAATACCTAACTACGATCACTCGTCTATGCTACCCCTCCATTCTCCCTAGCCTACCCAACCGTCTCCTATCTAACCTGCCCAATCTAACCCCGACGTAATATTTATCTGTCTACCCATCCACCCCTATTCCATTACAACCCAGCCTAAACTTTCCCTCTATCCATTGCCTGTCCCGTGTTTTCCCAATACCAAACGCATTCTCCAAATATCCCCCCCACTGAGCCCCAACATTAATTCCAACGCTACCAGCCTACGAACCTAATTCCCTAACTAACCCTTACTACGCTAACTACTCGCTACCCCTCCGTCCAAACTACTGACCACCTACTCTATATCCCTAACAATCCTCCACCCTAATTATTATATCTACTACTCATTCCCTTCTTAAACTCTTTATTTTAGCGAGAAGAAAAAAAAAGGAAGAAAAAAAACTTAAACCCAACAACACTAGAGCAACCCATTACCGGGAGCAAAAAGGAAAGGAAGAGAAAAAAGAAACGATGGAAAAGTAAAGATCAAGGGAAAGGACTCCAAAGGATCGATTCATACAGTATTGAATTTATATTCTTAGCTTATCGTGTCTGTCCCACTTGAATGTTGTATGTTGCATGAGCCTCTCCGTAATTGCCTTTACTTGATGTAGGGCTTGAGGTCTTTGGCATGCCAGGTGCCAGCATCTTTGCCCTTCTCATCTACTAGGCGGTAGGTGTTCGTCGATACCTCCCCCTTGACAACGAACGGGCCAATGTATTCGGGCGCAAGTTTAGCCGAGAAGTATCTGGCCGCGTCTGAGAGGACAAAATTTCTCCTCCACACTCTGTCGTTCGCGTAAAAGGACTCTCCTCGTCTCCTGAGGTTGTATCGCGCTTGCGCGGCCCCTCCGGCTTTAGCGAGGCGATCGGCCACTTCGGATCGCACCCGATTGACGGCCGCCGCTCGGTTTTCAGGATCGAGGTCTTCCGTATCGTCGGTCGGTGGCAGTGGTTCTCCGCGGAAGGCCACCATCTCTCTCCCGAAGTTCAAGAAGTAGGGCGTCACGCCCATCGCCTCGTGAGTATACGTCCGCAGGGCAGCTCCTATCTGGGCGAGACTCTCGTCCCACTTCCGGTGATTTTCCGTCACGTAAGAGCGCAGCATGCGCTTAATGTTTTGGTTCACCCGCTCCGCGGGATTTGCCTGCGGGTGATACAATGCCGTATACTGCACCCGGGTACCGAATTTTCGCATGGAGTCCTCGAAGAGTTTGGCGCGGAACTGCACTCCATTGTCGCAGACGACCTTCGCGGGGACTCCGAACACCATGAAGACCGAATCTTCTAATCTGATTACTATCTCGCGGGCCTTGGCCGAACGGAGCGGGAATACCAACGCAAATTTGGTCGAGTAGTCTACCACGCTGAGGATGTAGCAGTGCCCTCGGGTCGAGCGCGGCAGGGGCCCGATAAGGTCAATGCAGACCACCTCCCAGGGTTGTGCAACCGTCCCTGCCCGAGTTGCCATCAGTCCCCGGGGCGCCCGACGCTCCACTTTGACCGCTTGGCATACCTTGCACTTTGCGACGTAGTTTTGGACGTCGCCTCGCATTCCCGCCCAATAAAAGCGTTGCGTCACGCGATCCCGCGTCCGCTTCACCCCCATGTGCCCCGCTTTAGGGTCGTCGTGACACTGGTTTAGTGCCTCGCTCCTATCGGCCTCCGGGAGCACGCGCTTCCAAGCCCGCGTGTCCAACGCCGGGTAACGCCCCGGCAGGTGCCTCCACAGCCCGTCCTCATTCAGCTTCCAGTTGGGGAACTTGTCGGGCCTGCGTTGGAGGTTTCGGACCATCCCTTGGTACCACCCATGGTCCTTTTCCCCAGCCTCATTGGCCTCCAGCGCCGGTACGGCTCTCGATAAGGCGTCTGGAACCAGATGTTCCTTGCCTTTCCGGTGTACGATTTCAAAATCGTACTGTTGCAGACGGACCGCCCAGCGTGCGAGTCGCCCGGTTGGGTCCTTGAGATTGTGTAGCCAGACTAGGGAGTGGTGGCCCGTCACCACCTGGAATTGAGTGCCCTCTATGTAGGGTCGCAGCTTCTCGATGGCCCACAGGACGGCCAAGCACTCCTTTTCGGTGGTAGAGTATTTTCGCTCAGCACTAGTGAGGGACCGGCTGAGGAAGCATATTACCTTCTCTCCCCCGGAGTGTGTTTGTGACAGCACTGCCCCCAATCCGAACCCGGAGGCGTCCGTCTGCACGATGAAGGGCAGGGAGTAGTCAGGGCACGTCAATATTGGAGCAGTTGTAAGACGTATTTTCGCTGACTGAAAGGCATTCTCACAGTCCTCTGACCACTCGAATCTTCGGTTCTTTTTTAGGAGCGCCGTCAAAGGCGCCACCAGAGTAGCGAACTCCGGAATAAACCGCCGGTACCACGACACCATACCCAGAAATTGTCGAATGCCCTTGACGTTGGAGGGCCGAGGGATCTTCAGCAGGCATTCCACCTTTTCTGGGTCCACATGGAGTCCGCCCTCGTCGACCACGTAGCCCAGGTACCTTAACTGAGGCCGGCAGAACTCGCACTTTTGTCTAGAGACCCGTAGTCCGGCCCTTCGCAGCCGTTGGAACACCTCGCCGAGGACCTCCAGATGTTTGCCGAAATCCTGGGTGACAATGATTACGTCGTCCAAGTACACGAAAACGTATGGCTCGAGTTGCGGCCCCAGTACCTGATCAATCAGCCGTTGCCAGGTCGCAGGAGCGTTCTGGAGCCCGAACGGCATCCTCCGGAATTGGAAGAGGCCCCCCCCGGAACCGTGAAGGCGGTGAGCGGTTTGGATTCCGCCGCCATAGGGACCTGCCAGTACGCGGATTTTATGTCCAGCGTCGACAAGTACTTCGCATCCCGCAACTTATCGAGGGTAGCCAAAATATATGGCAGAGGATATGCGTCCCTCTCCGAAACTTTGTTGAGTTTACGAAAATCGACGAAAAAACGGAACTTGCCATCTTTCTTCCTGACCAGCAATATTGGGGAGGACCAGGGGCTCGAGGATGGTTCGACCACTCCCAGGTCTAGCATCTCCTGCAACTCCACATTGATCTGCTTCTGAACGGCTGGGGACACCGGATAGTATCGCTGCTTGATGGGTGGTGAGGTGGTCTTAATGATGTGCTTCACCACAGATGTGCAGCCCACTCCTTCACCCATCAGTTCGAACTGCTCCTCCAGGAGGTTTTCCAATTTTCCCTCTTCCTCCGCGGTCAGTTTCGTTCGTCCTCTCAATGTCTCCAACGTGGCCACTGACGGTAGGGACGTGAATTCCCAGCTGCCTCTCGATAGATCCAGCACGATCCCCAACTCGCGCAGACAATCGGCCCCCAGAATGAGTGCATGGGGCACCGCTGGCACCACTAACGCCTTTACTCATCGCGTTACTGCTCCTACCCTCACCGGGATCCATACAGCGCCCTCGATCCTCACTCTGGCGTCGTTCGCCAGCCGAAGTGAGGGGTGGTCAGTCGCCAACAGCTCCACACCCCGCCTTTTTAGCAGCCGCCACCCGTCTTTCCCCACTACGGAATTTGTGGCCCCCGTATCCATCAGTCCCATAAACCGCTGGCCGAAAATCTCCACCTCTAAGTCTGGACGATTGTCCCCCTCTCTGCGCCCCAGCGCAAACCCCATCGTTGGCCCTTTTTCGGCTACTGAGTAAGTTCCCGTGCCCCTCCGGCCGGCTGAGGAGCACGGCGATCGTTTTCCGACGGTCGCCCTCGGACCGTTCCATGACTTCCCCCTTTCCCCTCTCCTGTTCTCGCTGAGTACCCCCCCCCCATTCGGGTGGCACCGGGATTACTGCACGTTGGGCATGCTGCTCGGAACGTTCCAGCTCGCCCGCAGCCATAGCATCTCCGAGGCTCCTGGCATTCTCGAGAGGTATGCCCCTCCCTCTTGCAATTCCAACACTGCACAGGTGGCCGGCGAGGGATTTCTCGAATTGTTTCCAGACGGCTGTCTCCCATCGCGTCAGCATAAGCCAGGTCAGGTTCCAGCAACCGATGAGCTCGGCGGCTCGGCGGAGGTGCGTATGCCTCTACCGACAGCCTTGTCGCCTCCAACTTACGGCCCAAGAAGACCAGCTCGGAGATGGAGGACACCTCCATCAGGCTCAGCTGGGTTTGATAAAAAGGGGAGATGTTCCGCCGAACCACCCGCAATTTCTCACTCTCCTCGCAGCGTTTGGCCAAACGCCGGAAGAGGCCCTCCATTGCCGCCACGAACACGCCGATAGACTCGTCGCGGCCTTGGGTCCTGTGCCGGATTTCCTCCCAGAGCCTATCGTCGTAGCGCGGGGGCAAGAATTCCGCTCGCAGCTCCCGGCGGAGGTCTTCCCAGCTGTGGCAGCGTTCCCGAATAGAGCGGTACCATATCAGAGCCTTGTCATCGAAAAGATCAACTGCCGACTTATACAGCTGAGCCATGGGTAGCCCCCTCGCTTCCCGAAGCTCCTCAACCCTCTCTAGGAAGGCGCTCACCGTCCCTGGCATCTCCCCCGTAAATTTGACTCCCCATTTGGTCAAGTCCTGAATTTTCTCAACTGCCCCCCTGCTCACCTTCGGGGTGGAACTGGCGGGTGCGTCCGACCGCCGGGCTTCTAGCCGGCGGCTGATATCGCTGCCCTCGTCCTCATCCCCGTCTGAGTCGTTAAGGTCTCCCTCGGCCTTAACTAGGACCCCGCCCATGGCCATCAATAGCCGCTTTCGGAGCTCCCCTACCTCGGCCTCCTGGCCTTCCTCCGGGGCTTGGCCCATGACGTGGATCCGACGCATCCCGAACTCCACCTTCGCCCGAATTTTCAGGAAGTCTCTACTCCTTTTATCACCCTCGAACGCAGCCGACAACGTTTCCACCTCGCCCACTTTTGCCCGCACCGCCGCCACGTCCTCCTCGTACGTAAACGGATACTTCTTGGTGTATAACGAGTGCTCCAAGGACTCCTCCACTCGAAGGGCCGCCCGCAGCGCCTTCCTCATGTTGTCCACCGTTTCCTCTTTCAAGTCGTGGATGGCCAGCTCATACGCCAGTTCGTCCTTGCTAAGGCGATCCACCAAAAACTTAGCCGTCTTGGCCATACTTCCACTCAAGCTCGCTTTAATTGCACCAATAGGAACAGACACAAGGAAGCAAAAGACACAGAGGATTCCGTCTGTATATTTATTGTTGGGGGAAACAACTTCCAGTACAGTATAATATCACACTAATCTAACACTTCGTCCGGCACTTCTCCCTTTTGCAGTTTTCCACACTGGACACGGTCACACCCGCAAGTGCACACACCCGCAATGCCACACTCCCGCAATTGCCCACTCACGGCACTCGGAATTTTGACCACTTTGGCACTTAACACCACACTTGACTCGTCGAACGTTCCGGCGTTCGAAAGCTGCTCACCCGATAAAATTTGGATTTGCAATTTCACCGTTATGGGCCCCACGTTGGGCGCCAATTGCTACGCGCACTTTTACCCCGAAGCCTCTAATGGCTGCGGGGTGGACGATTGTGCCCGGCGTCTTTGCCCGCGAAGAGGGGCGGGGTAATTTTGATATTTTTGGGCGCCAATCAGTCGTGCGCCGACAATCGTCCCGCGACCTAAACCCTGACTGGGATTTGGTTTGGGTCGCGACACTGAATACCACATCTAACACGTGTAAGGCCAGACCTCACCGCCGAACAGAGATGCGGCACAAATTCGACTTATATCGATTAAAAAAAAAAGGAAAGCGAAAGAAAGAAAACACTCCACTGAGCTTTACACTTCTAATGAAAAATAAAAGAGACTTAAACTAAATCTACTTAAACTACTTAATCTACTCACGAACACTCCTGGCGAAGATGCAGCGGCCGCCGTTCCAACGCGCGTTTTTCTTTGCTGCGGTGTTCAGAAAGTTCCTCAGCCGGAGTCCTTGTTGTCTCGATCCCCTCGTTCACTTTTCTCCCTGGACTCGTGGTATCTCCTCGTTTTTATCCTTTTTTTTGTCCTTTGCACTCTCCGGAACGTTCACCCAGTCCAATCGCCCAGCCTCTTCTCCCTTTTCTTTTTCCGCCTCTTTTCCGGTCCTCCACCGGCCCGTCATGTCCTGAACACTTCCAGAACCAGTTCTCGTTTTTAGAACCACTGGTGTTAAATCCACTGGATTTGGTCTAATTCCAGTGTTATACGGCCGGCCATCTTTGTCTTTGCGGTCCGCCTGTCAATCCGACAGTGACAGTGCGTGGTGTTATTATTTTTTTTATTTTGGTTCCGTCGCGAACGCTTTTGTCGCCGGGTGCTTGGCCGGCACCGATAATTGTGGTCGTCGTGCTAGATGGGGTTTCTCCTTCCAATCTGGGAAGTTTTGCGCGTCATCCGGTTAGTGTCACTTGTTCGCGGAAAGTTTCGTTCCCCATTAATTCATTGTTTTATTTGCAGTTGCGGTGCGTGTTGCTCTGTTGGTGGATCCCCATTTGCTTCGCCTTAACCATCTGCCGCCATTCCCCTTCCATTCTTCTCATCGTCGTCGGTCTTGCCTTGTTTGTGTTCTTCAATTGGTCGTCCTTTTGCTAATTTGACGACTACTTCGGTTCCCTTATTGTCGTTGAATGGTTTAGCTGTAGAATCACTACTTTTGCTTGATCCGGGTGCATCCAAGTTATCGTTGCAGCGTTTATCGGGCTCGCTTGCGAAGTGTTCCTGTTTTAAGTCAGAATCCGCTTAATTTCTCGGGGCTGGCTCGGTGATGTTTTCCTTAACCTAGTGACCACTTATATTGTACTTACCACTAGAAAGTTAATTTCTATTTCTACTTAATTCTACCATTCTTGATAATTCACGGATGAGTTTATATAATCCAATTCTTAAAATAAAATTTCTATTCACTTCCATTTCTTAAACTACTCTACGAGCCTCAGTGGAGTGGTGCTTGCGCTATTTACGTTTGGCGGGTGGTCTGGGTTAGACCTGCAGGCTTTTTGACCAGAGTCCTGATTGACTTTGACTTGAGTCAAAAAGCCAATCAGGACTTTTTGATTCAAGTCAAAGTCAATCAGGACTTTTTTTTTCTTTAAATTTATAAACTATTCGGTCGCAGCGAAATGCGGCCGTAACAATATTTATTTTTATTATTTATTTACTATAACTCCTTAGTTTATTTTCCAATAATTTTCGTTGTTCGCCGGTTGAAATACTTATTACGCGATGCAGAAGTGCTTTTTCCTTCCTTGCCTTGAAAGCTTTGCCGCCTCTCTTCCTTCGTATGCGATGTTCATTTTTAGGCTCCTTTATTGTTCTTATCTTTAAGAACTCTTCTATGCTCCTTGGTCTTGGTCCTGGTAGTGGTGTCGGCCGATAGTGTGGAGCTTGCGTATTCGGCTCGATGGTGTATTTTTGCCTGCTGGTGTCTGGTAGTATGGATTTCTCCGTGAGGATGAGGCACTTGTTGAAGACTCTTTCGAAATCTTCTTGCGTTTGCAGCTCTGCTATTTCGCCGTCTTCTAGTTGCTCGTCCGGTTCGTGAGGTGCAGGATCGCCATGTAGTGGATTGTTATTGATGCCGTGAGGTGGGACACATTCGCTGGCATCAAGTGCGCAGCGCTTCCGTTTTTGGTACTCGAAAAGAGAAATCCGTTTCGAATGTTTGCTGGCTCTAATTGATTAGGATCAATTAATTGCCTGAGGAAAAGAGAATACAAGGATACCTACAGGCAGCTCGATGGTTGCCGCAAAATTGGCGCTGGACTATCCATGGTCCGTGCTGCCGATATTTCTAAGTTTATTTGCCGATAAAAGGCAAAAGAGTTCTTGACTGCCAAAAAAGTAGGCAGTCTAATGAAGCAGTAATTACACTGGCTATGTCTCCAAAAGAACTGTCTTTATTCATTCCATTCTTCTTAAATACTAATTCCATTACCTATCTTATCCCTACCCTAATTCTATTTACTTATTGATTAATTGATTGCCTTGCATTCCCACGCTGTGAATTTGCTGAGTAGTCAATATTGCATCAAATTGATGCACTCGAATTCAATTAGGTCATTGTACGATTGTTTACTTGATCGAGTCAATTTGAAAAGCTTGATATGATTTTCTAATTTTATGAATGAGTTGATTTAATTGAAAAGCTTGATTTAAGTTCCCGTAAGTACTCACAGCGTAGGAATTGCATAAGCTTAGGCGTGTGCATAGGGTGGTGAAGTCATATGGTTTTGTATATTGATTTAAGTATATTACACACCGTTCATTTATCAGATTGGATTTCCATAGATCTATCACTCTCTTTACTTATTTCTTAATTTTCTCTAAACAATTTTTTTCTTAATTTAACATTTATTCACAAGTTAAATTTCCGATCCCATATACTTGTTCACAAATTAAATTTTCGGTCTATTCACAATTTAAATTTCCGATCCCATATACTTGTTCACAAATTAAATTTTCGATTTATTCACAATTTAAATTTCCGATCCCATATACTTAGGCGGAGAGTTTTTATTCGGCCTAAGGGTCACTTGTTTTTTTTCAGCCAATCAAATTGTGGATAAAGAGAAAAGGACTTACGCCGTGTTCATCTCGAGCCGTTGCTGTTGCCTCCTGCGATACATGCGATGCTGCCTCTGCGAACTTCCTTGTAGCCTCAGCTCTCTTGATAAGGCTCCAGTTAAGCTGCCTACTTATCCTCGCTTTACCAGCACGTTCCGAATTGTTGGAGTAATTTCTGCTTCCCGCAGGCTAAAGATGAATTACTCAACGTTGGTTGCACTCGCTTATGGAGAACAACTTCGCTATTTTTCAATGGCCCACGTTGAGGACTGATGTGTATATCCAATGATATATCACTCGATGAGCTTTTTTGTGTCCTTTTTTTTAATATATATATTGTGGAGCTGAGTTCGCTCCAAGGATAGTCAATACAATATATGTATATATAGATATTTTTTTTTCTGACTATCCCATCGCTGCCACCTGCTGTTACGCGCCGATCAGTCGTAATAAAAAATAAAAAAACTCTAAGTTTATTTTATTAGGTTTAATTACACTTTAAAGTTTAACTATTTCTAAACGCGACTAACTGGCCGAAATGTACTCGATACCAGCACACGAAAAACAAGAACCACGATTTGCCGCGCATCTCAGATATTTATAACATCAGACTGCTTACGTTGCAGTCTGATCGCGAGAATTCTGAATATGGGAAAATTTCGTGCAAACGACAATTTTCCCATGTTAAAACTTTTGCGTCAGCACTTCTGCGGAATTTACGATTCACGTGGCAAATCTTGTTTCTGCACATTCCTGTATATGCATGCGCGTAATAGTGCCCGGGAATTTTGTAGCGCGGGTACACGCAGAAATCGGCGCCTGTGTCGATCAAGTACGTGGCTCGGGTGGCGCGGTCGGTGATAAACAGGCGGCGTGATTTAGCGACGGGCCCGTTCGCCGCCATTAGCGAGGGCCGTTATCGTTTCCCGGATGTTTGCACGGAGATTCGCACTTTCTCGCCTTATCGCCATACACGTTGTGATTCTTGGAGAAAGTTTTTTATAAATATTTTATTTATAAAATAGACACTAGTACATAATATATAAGTATAAAGAGGGAAAAAGATATGATGTGAACTGCACTGTTGCAAAGCCGAACTGGGACTGTATCGTGATTTCAATGTTTTTCGTAAAAGCTCTGTGAGCGTAGATGTGTGTGCATATGGGCCCATAACCTCTTGGAGAAAGTTTTTTATCAACGAGTCGATTTCTTCTATCGTAGCCTTTTTCCACTCTTCTTTATGTGGTCCAGATAAGGCTTCTGCTACATTTCTTGGGTCATCTTCTTCTGCTGCTGCAACATTCGAAGTAGCCACGTAATAGTCCGGTGACACACTTTTATTCGACCTTTTAGAGCGTCGAATCGGTTCTTCGTTAGTGACGAAATTTTAAGGCGCATCTTCACTGTATTTTCTGTTGGAATCATAACTTGAGCTGGTACCTTCATCAATTGATTCATCTGCTAGAAGTTCATTTTTAACGTCCCAATCTTCATCAATATTTTCAACAATTTTGTTCCTTGAGAAATCGAGGTTGTAGAGAATCGAGTCATTTTGTTTTTCTTTATGCTGTTTGCTGAGAAAGACAAAATCGCGACTAATCTTTATGCAGGATGTCTCTTTATTTAAAAATCGAAATGCTTTTGATTCTTCAGAATAGCCAACAAAAATGAGCTTTTCGGCTTTATTGTCTAACTTTTTTCTTTGCTCTTTATGAATGTGTACATAAGCCTCACTGTCAAAGATATGCAAGTTTTTTACATCAGATTTCTTTGAATAATACATTTCATAAGGCGTTTTATTCACAGCTTTTGTGGGAAGTCTGTTTTGTAAGTAATTTGCTGTATTTTCCGTTTCAGCCCAATACTTATTATCCATATTTGCATCTATAAGCATGCATCGGGTCATTTCTAGAAGAGAACGATTTTTTCTTTCAGCAACACCGTTTTATTGGGGCGAATATGCTGCAGTATGCTGCATCTTTATACCTTTGTATTTTAGGTACTGCTGTAAATCGTTATGTACATACTCTCCTCCTCTGTCCGATCTTATTACTGTAATCGTTTTATTGAACTGAGGTTTTGCCATTTCGACAAACTTCTTTATAAATGTTGTTATTTGACTTTTATACCGTAGAAAGTAAACCGCACAGTATCTTGAGTAATCATCTGTAATGGTCAAAATATATTTTTTACCGCTTGGAGTAATTGTTTGCATACGTCCGCATACATCCGTATGAACTAGGTCGAAAAGAGCATTTGTTTTTGTATCCGATTTCTTGGGAAATGGTGTACGTACCATTTGACCTTTTACACAACACTCACAAGTCTCCCGTATTCCGCAGTCTTTTATGACAATCCCTGTTGCTAAACCTTTTTTGGCCAATTCATTTATTGCTTTCGGATTCCGATGACCGAAGCGCCTGTGCCATACATGCTGGCAATCTATTTCATGACTTAATTTTAAACCATGAGCAGTACAAGCCCTTTCGACTGTATTTAATTTGTATAACTCTGTAGTAAAAAATGTAGCGATTGCTAAAATTTTTCCTTCTTTTGAAATAATACAATCATTATTTTCAAAAACTAGCTTGTACCCATCTTTCGCCAGTTTCTTCACTGAGGGTAAATTTGTATCCATTGTTGGAACATAAAGTACTTTATTAATATGCAACTTTGAAACCTTGGTTTTGTCAACAACGCAGTTTATGGCTCCTAATCCAACACCCTGGACACGAGAAGTTTTATTGCTGTCTGCGAGCCGAACATGGCCTTTTCAGCTTTTATCCAAATCGTAGAAGAAATTTATGCTGTTTGTTTGTTCAGGAGCAACAAGCCACGTTGCTCCTGAATCGACAATCCAACAATGCGCATCTTTATTTACCGTGTACCCTTGAAGAGCAACTCTCTTTAAAACTGGTTTTGAAGGCGTTGCAAGAAAACATAACTCTTTTGTTTTATTTTCCGTAATTACTCCAAAAACGTTGTTTGCGTTTTCTTGGTGTTTCCTTCTCCACAATTTATATTTTGTGCAATCCTTTTTAAAATGTCCCGGTTTTTTACAGAAAAAACAACTTTTCTTACTGAGAGTACCTAATTCTTTCTGTTGCACCTTCATTGCTGTTTCTTCTGCAGAATTATTCCTTACGTCCCGCATATCTTTACGCCGCATATATTCGTCGATTAGTTTTCCTTTCACAAAACCTGCTGTGATATCTTCCATAGGTCTACTCTCTTACGCTATTATGAGAGTATCATATGATTCTGGAATACTGCTCAGTAATACCCCGACAATTGTGATGACTGGAATAATTTGTCCATATCCAGCTAACTTGTCAATGTATTCCATCATGGTTGCGATGTGATTAACCATATTACCGCCTTCTTCGAGCATTGTTCTGAAAAGACGCCTGTTTAATGCCATTTGACCTGATAGCGTTGCCTTTTGATGATATTCTTGAAGTTTATTCCACTGCTCCTTAGCGGTCTTTGCATTTTTTATGAGTCGCAACTGACTGTCTTCCACTAGGAGGCCGATCAGCACTTGCGCCGATTCGTCTTTCTCAGTCCATGCGGTTTCTATTTTATCGGGTATAGGGCCTTTAATTACTTCCCACAAATTATCCTCCATCAGCAGGAGCTTCATTTTGTGACAACATATTGAGTAATTCTCACTGTTTGGTTTTTGAACGGCAGTACGTAAATTTTCAGTCATTATTCTGTCTTTCACCGTGACCTTGATTTACTTTGAAAGTCACTTTATTTGCACTTTACCGTTCACTTTACGTGTACTTTATCGTTCACTTTATGTGCCTTTTATCGTTCACTTAATGTGCACTTTGTCGTTCACTTTATTTGCACTAGGGTCTGGGCCCATAACCTCTTGGAGAAAGTTTTTTATAAATATTTTATTTATAAAATAGACACTAGTACATAATATATATAAAGAGGGAAAAAGATATGATGCGAACTGTACTGTTGCAAAGCCGAACTGGGACTGTATCGTGATTTCAATGTTTTTCGTAAAAGCCCTGTGTGCATCTACGCATATCGTTGTATACTAACAGTGGTACCACCAGTACTCAGGGTTGCGAGACCGAGAACGAGGACGGAAATGATGGCCGCCTTGTTGCCCAGCATCCGAACCGTGGCGCGATGAGCTACGACCACGACGCTGTCGCACCGGGTTGGCGGACTGCGCTCGCATTTGGGCGATTTCTCTCGTAAGTTCGGCGATCTGAGCCGCAAGAGAAGCGTTCGTAACAGCAGCAGGCGGCGTGATGCCGCTCACTGCACTTACCTGTGCATGCGTGCTAGTAGCATCCAGCACGCTGTCAGCCAGTTCAGCGACTTCATTGAGCGGGCGATTTTTCTGAGTGGCGAGGACAACTTGGATCGAGCTCGGGAGCCTACTGCTCCAGATCGTTCGCAAAAAATCATCATTGACTACGGTGCCACCAAGATCTCGAAGGTGTCGCAAGTACTGTGTTGGCTTGCGATCACCTAGCTCCTCGCCCTCGAGGAGTCGGCGCGTGTTGCGCTCCTGCGACGTCCCCAGGCGTTTGTTGACTGCCTCTTTCAGCGCCGTGTAAGGTTTTTCCTCCGGCGGGTTGAGCACAATGTCTTTGATCTCGGTGAGGTACGTCGAATCTAGCGCCGAGATAGTGCATCTCCAGCGTTCCGTCTCGTCGTCTATGCCGGCCATTTTGAAATTATTTCCGACCAGGGCAAACCAAAGCTTAGGTTCGTTCGGCGTGAATGCCGGTAATCGTATGACGCTATTATGTAAGCGATTCGTTGGTGCGCTTACTCCGTTTTCCGGCATTTTGAACTTTGTTTTTTTTTTTCACAAAAATTATTTGTAGCACTGTCTTTGCACTCCACTATTTGAATAGTTTTTGATCATGTTGGGGTCACCAATTTGTGGGTGCAATCATGTGCGGCGTCTCTTCATGGGTACGCGCGTGTGTGGCGGTGGGACGACTTGTATCTCGAGAGACGCGGAAAGACCAACTGCCGGATTTCTTGGATAGCCAAGTTCCAGCTCTCTCTGCATCGCCTCTCTCGATATGCTCCTTGTGTGTGTAGGTCGTAAAATACATGTGAGGCTGTGGTCCCCACAAGCTTTTTTCTTAATTTCATCGAAATGTATGAGTTCCTCTCTTATTTTTTCACTAGCTGCCTCAATTCTTAAATCTAATTCTTGAACTGATGACACAGGTGTCTCGTACACTTCTTGCTTCATTGCACCCCACACATAAAAATCAAGGATAGTTAGATGTGGAGACCGGGGTGGCCACCTAATTGGACCATTTCGACCTATCCACCTTCCTGGATAGTTTGAGGCAAGCCAATGGGTGATTTCTTGGCCAGTATGGCTTGGAGCACCATCGTGTTGGTAATACATCCTGTTCAAATTGATTATTGGTGTATCTTCCAGTAAAGCTGGCAACTCGTTATCCAAAAATTTTAGATATCCGGCAGATTTCAACCTATCCGGCAAACGGAATGGCCCAACTATCCTACGCCCCATGACGCCTGCCCACATGTTTCTGCTAAATCTACGCTGTGTAGAGGTAGCCCTGGTTACTCTGGGATTGATAATAGCCCATAGATGGCTGTTGTGGAGGTTGTTGACACCATCCCCTGAAAAATGTGACTCGTCGGTCCATAAAATGTTACTAATGAAGTTGGAGTCTGTTCGATCCCGTTCGATAAGCCACTCACAGAACTCAACCCTTTTCACGTAATCCTTGGGAAGTTACTCTTGCACGGGTTGAAAATGGTAAGGGCGCATCCTTTCCTTGCTTAAAACTCTCCAAATTGTGGTCGCCGATAAGCCCAGCCGCAAAGCTAGCTTGCGAGTTGATACGTCTAGTTCGTTGCGTACTATGGATACTATGCGCTCCTCCTGATCAGCGTCCCTGAAAGTTCCTAGTCGGTTGTCCAAACGCTGCGGTTGCAAACATCCAAACTCTCGTAAGTTCCTATGCAGTCTCATGAAGGTTCTGGCATCCGGTAATCGTCGGGTCGGATACCTCGTTTGATATTCCTCCTGTGTACATGCGGCATTGCCATCGCAAAATCCGTAAATGTAATGCATGTCAGCATATTCCTCGTTAGTAAAGTTAGCCATGATTGTATATGTTAAGAAATAAGCACTCCTTGATTCTTTTCAATTGACGATTCGACTAAGCTAAGCATTTCGACACAACATTTATACCCCTTTGTATTATCAGGCGCTAATTATTAAGCATTAACTTTATGTCATCCTCAAAACGTCGAATTTTAATTATCTCAGCCTAAAAACCGTTCAATACTAAAGCAGGTCCAACAAATAGCATGAAGAAAACCAATCACTCAAAAATCTTTCCACTGTGGGATTATGACAGGTAGATAATAAAATTTTATGACGTTTGGCTAATTCCGAGGGATCACACATATTATGATTTTTCTATTTTTCCAAGGAAACAAAGGATAATTGGCAACCTTTTTTTCGGAAGTATTCAAGCAGAAAGTAAGGCTTTCAGGATAATCATTTTTATAGGTTAGGACATCACTTTAGCGTTTAACACGGTCGCGAACGTCAATATTAACAATTTTTTCCCGGTTGTTTCAAGTTTCTCATTTTTCGTGTAAAACTGGCAGCATTGTGGACACTTGTTAATACATTTCTAAAAAGATACATTGCCAGGCTATCAAACGCATCCTTTTTCAAAAGTCTATATATAAAAATAAAATAGTTATGACGGTTTACACGTGCCAGGTCGTGGGTGAGGAGCGTGTATATCTCGAAACCCTTTCCGATTTACCACCAATACGATTTTTTGCTCATTCCGTGGTTTCATTTAATGCCATCAACTCCGAAACACCCTGTATAACTGCCGAGTTATATATCTTGTTACTACTGAAAACATGAGTTTGAAGGGTTTTACGAGAGTTTCCAGTGCGATTCCTCCAGCCTCAACCAAGACCCAGGGCCCCGGCAGAGGTAAATAGCCTCCAATGAAGTCCTCCCTCCGACGAGAGTGCTCATCTAGTTCATAACAAAATTTATTCCCGACAAAAAATCTCTAACTTTACCGAGGCGAGTGAGCAGGCAGCTCCGAGCTGCCAGAAGAGCGGACGAACGCACGGCGCGATTTAGCACTCAGTACTTCGTGTTCCAGCGACCCGCGACATCCCGTGTACGCGGCTCACTACACCTATCCCGCATTTAGAAATGTGGGGTACTCCCAATACATTAAGGCAAAGGACAGGCCGTCTCTTTTCTCGAGACCAAGTCAAGGCGAGTATTACCCATCAAGCTGGTATTCTCAAACGAAAGAGACAGACCTCTTTGCGAGTACAAGTACTCAGGACACACGTTGGGAGTCCCTCTCACGAACAAAAGAATATTAGGAAGGAATTTTGGACGGGTATAGTTTGCTCGAAAAAAAGGGTACTACAAAATGTCGTGCACGTGTCGTCACCAATATAATCGATGGTGTCCAAAAAAATTGTTCTTAGTTCATTTAAACATAATCATCCGATCTATAGGAAACGAAAATCGAGAGCACATATTGCTTATTGTACAACGGGACAAAGAGGCTGCACATTTTTAACGGTGACGGTTAGACGGTGGATTCAAGTTTGTTAAAAAAATCGGAAACCAGCTTACAGAACGTATTGGATCTGTGCACGCAAGGACCGAACCGACTGCAAGGCGCGTGCCGTCTCGCAAAGTGTCAATTACGATGTCGAGCGAATCATACTTAGTATTGCTAAACATAATTATCCATTATTATTGCCGCCAAAACGTTTTTCAATTCGTTCAGTATTATCAAATTTAATTGTTTTCAAGCAACTTAAGGGGACAGTACATCCCTGAAATTCAAAAAACGAAAATTGTTAAAAAGCATTATTTTTAAAAAAGGAAAAAAGATATCGTAATGAAATTGCGTAATTGAAATTGCAAATTTATTATTGCTATATTTTAGTATGCACTTTTTGGATTTTTCCGGGCTGTTTTTTGGATGCAGCAGGTTTTTGAAAAAAAAAATACCAAAAAATCACGGCGAACGTGATTTCGGCTCACTGGATGGTGTGAAAAAAAAACAAAAAAGGGTTTTAATCAGCATCGAAGTCGCTATAGGGTGAACAAAAAGAAACTATTTTAGACCAAAAAAAGGCGACGTTTTTTTCAAAATTCGACGATTTTGGCGCCAAAAATCCTTTGTAAAACAAAAAAATTGTGTCCGATCCTTCTATCCGTGGTTAACTCTATAGACTTAAATATGTACAAAAACATACTAAAATTTCAGAACGATCAGAGTGATGGGTTTTTTAACACGCCTGGCAACTCAAAAAGCGTTGTTTTGAGAAAAACGCGTTTAAAGTTTTTTTACGATAGTTTTCTAAGAAATTCTTACCTAAAATTAGTCGGCAATGCCTGGACCGTATAATAATCCTTCTTCCTTCTCATATTCTTCCTCTGTTAGTGATTTTTCATCCCTACGAGCAATTCTGGCCTCTTTAGAAGCCTCAGTGCTGCGGCGGTTGCCCTGCTTGATTCGAGCAGCGTCAGAAACTTCAACATAACGATGAGCGTTCGGGCCGATTTTGACACCTATAACTTGCATAACCATCAAAACTGTTACCAGTCCTTCGTTAAAAATACAGGCAGAGACATTTGCAGCTATTCTAATAATATTTTTCCCGGCAAAACAGTGCTTCGAGGCCAAATTCCACACGCAAGCAATCTTTTTTCACTGTAGGACACAAACCAACCACACCGTTCTCTCTACAGCTGGCAACACGTAAGATACGTCTCTTTATGTTCATATTATATTATGTTCACTTATATAAATATATATAGAGCAGATGTTTTCGGAAGAAAGAAGCGGAGCACGAAATACTCGAAAATCATCGATTTTACGGTCTTGACGCTCGGTGCTTAAAACCTTCGCCGTTTCATTTAAAACGCGAATTCAAGTCTAAAATCATTAAAAACATGTTCTTTGATGACTTTTGAACCAAAATAATTGAAATTTTTTTTTTGAATTTTTAAAATTCAGATGTGTACAGTCCCCTTAAAGTTCGTTCGATTTAATATTTAAAAGTGAGTCCGACGAATGTCAGATGAAATCGAAATCATCGATGCAACCGATTCGTTTGGTCCAGCATGAACACCACGAATTGCTACGGAATACAGAGGATTGGGGGAATATAAAGTATGTGCACTCGGCACGTGGTAACAAGTTGTTATGTTATTTGGGACATCGTTACATTAAAAACAATATATACGGTACAAGAGTCTATTGGAAATGTACAAAAATGGCATGCAGACTGTCGATCGAGCGCATTACAAATCTATTTGATCCAACTATTTGTGTATTGAAAAATGTCCATAATCGTGAAACGGATCGACGATTATTGCCCATTGATGAGCTGTAATTGATGAGTATAGATATTGATGCATGATAATAAATGAATTAAAGCTAATTGCATCAGCAATTCATTAAGTTATGTAATTAAAAACAATTGTACAAACAAATTGACATTAAAATACCTTGACCTAATCAAGGATATAAGGCTTACTCATGTTAAGTAACTCGTAAGTGAATATTTAAACATTGCGATATTTAAATACTCTCCGTACGACAGAACTTAAGAAATACGATCTTCTAAAATAAATTAATTACTTTGCTAACAAAGACGTAATTGCAATTGAAATATAATCACAAACTATACTCCATAGCGTTGACATTAATAGTAGATAATTTTTACAAATATCCACGGCTGAAAAAAATAAACATGGAATAATATATCTAATCAGCGAGAGTTTCCCTAAGGTTCCTCCCTCCTTCTGGCTTTAAGGAACAGGGTTCACCCCGGTTGAGGTAAGTATAAACAGGCTTCGCGCTACACATGCCTACTTGGCAAGCGCTAAGCTTGCTTCCTCCAACATTGAGGAAAAGTACCAGTAGATAATCTCAAATTAAATATGATGGAAAAAGGAAAACACAAAGAAGATGATAATGAATTAATGAAAAAATTTGGAATGCCATCAGGACCAGCACCTACATTGGAGTCTAATGAGTCAATAACAGTGCTTATTAAGAGATGATCAACTGTAATTGAAGAAATCACTTCATTGGGAGAGGCTGCATTGGGAATGAAGGAGGTAGGGACACTAGAAAAAAAAGTTGACGAGAAGTAAGATGCAAACATATTATTGATGCCAACAGCAGAGGAGGCAACGGAATCATTCCAGTGGACCAAATTTGGAATAGACAAGGAAGACCTTAGAGATCTTATATAGGACCAGAAAGGCTTGATCTGATTAGAGATGAATGAGTCTTCAATGGAAGAATGGTATGTACGAATAGCTCGACGAATTTCCATCTTAGCGCAGGACCGAAGCCTTTGAAAGTTGAGTTGCGTTTCAAGTGAGTCAGACCTTTTCATCTTTTGGTGAACCCCGTCTTTAAGCTTAATGGCATTGAGAACCGTAATAGTGAGCCATGGAGGATCTGTTCTCTTAGAAGAACGACGACGGGGGATGAAGTGGGCGATAAGATTGGAAAGCAGTTGGTAAAATTTGATTACGGATTCCTCACAATTGAAATTGAAGAAGAATGCGAACCAATCAACTGATGATAACTCACGAGATATGGAGTGATAGTCAGCTTTAAAGAAATTGTAAGCAGGCGGGAAAAAAAGTCACGTTGCCTGGTCATAGGCAAAGTTATCAAAATATTAAGAAGAGGATGATGCGGGTCAATAGGAACATACGGAAAATTTGAGGTAGAGACAGAAATAAGAGAATATGGGAAATTAGTTATGACTAGATCGAACAAACGGCCAGTTATGTCAGGGGAGGAATTATGCTGGAACAGAGAAAAATGTGAAAGAAAAGAGGAAAGGAGGATGGAGAGACTGTTAGACGATTTAGTAATGGAAGACGGATACGAAAACCATTCAACAGAGGGACAGTTAAAATCACCACATAACGATGGATTTGAAATTTTTTTAAGGTAGTTAAAGTACGTTGAAATTTCATCAAAAAAGGTTTCATAGACCGACCGACAAAGGAGAGTTACACGGAATATAGACCGAGCATACCAGCATATAGGAACTGCTAGAGGTTGACACTCTCACTAAGACTATTATTACAATTAAAACTGCTTGCTTGCATATGGCACACAATGCACCGAATGGAGGTGAATTCATAACCATAATTAAAAAGTTGAGACTATTCAGTAATAGAATATAGTAAAGTTTTTGAAGTTGAGTTATTGCCTACTTTTAAGCTGAGAATCTACGTAACCAATATCAAAACCAGTTAAGCAATAAATGATCAACGCTTCAGCACTGAGGCAACAGAAGTTTGAAATGCCGATAAACAGAACACAAATCACTCTTAGAAGCACCAGTGAACAAAGAACTAATTCATGTTTGGCAAGAACACAAGGCAAGGGAAAACACCGAATGCCAAAATGCTATAGCAAGAGCACAGCGATCGGAACAACGCGGACACTGCAAAATCACAAAAGTACACGGCAATGAACAACGCGAAGTCAGCGAGAAAAGCAAGAGGTGGTACGTATCAAACGATGTTGTCAACGCGATCCCGGGCTCGGGTTATATAGGTGACTCGCAACCGGGTACCGATCTAGAATGGTTACTGCATTCAAACTACGGTAATCGCCACAGGGTCTCCAAGTTCCGGACATCTTTGATACGAGATGTAATGGGCTAGCTCATGGACTGCTAGATGGTCTACATATTCCCATTGCTACCATATAGTCAATCTCTTTTTTAAGCTGCTGCATATTTTTCTGGATGAAGGTGGCGTCGGGGGCGCCCTGTGATTGGTGGGCCAGTTGTAAATATACGATGCTGGATTTGGCGCTGTTTTCCGGCCAAAAATTTGGATGAAATTGCGATCGATGGAAACTCATTCAACAATTTATTGGAGGAACTGTTATTTTGAAGCATGGTAATTGCTGGCGTGTTATTTTTGGCTTTCATAGTGACTGCGAATAATTTCGTATTTCCGTCGATGAATCTTTTGCTATTTAAGTCAATAAGCACATTGACATTGGCCAAAAATCTGCAACAATGATGGGTCCAGCAACATCCGCCACTTGAAAGTACCAGCTGAACTTTCTACGTAAGCCCAAATCCACATCCAGCAAACGTTCTGCGTACGTATTTATGATTGAATTATTCGCGGCGTGTAACTTAAAATTTGAGTGAAAATCAATTTTCTCACCTGGAGTTTTCTGGATCAATCAGATACACATAGATACAATACGCCAGTTCATGGGGCTCTTACCAACAATTGATGCTGTTCGCTGAAGTCACCGCCCATAATCCCGCTGGACGGCGACACGATTAGTTTAAAGAGTCCGAATACCGCGGACAACTTTTCCGGCGCCGACATACAGCGTCATCAATTTCGTAGAATTAGCACAGTTGATTGAGTCCTTTTTCTGCACTTGAAGATCGTCCTTGAGATCTGCTTCGCGACCGAGGCCTCGAATTTTTTGAATAAATCGTTGTTAGCTTTCCGATAGCTTTTTCTAGCAGACTGCGTGAGATATATGCCCTCATAACGAACTGCAACACTTGCAATATAAACCAGTACCATTAGCACCTAATTACGAGGAAGCTAATGAGCACTCAAACCTTGACAAATTCTTTCGCTAATTGCTTTTACTAAATAAGTGAAATTAGAGAAAACAAGAATGTAGTGACAAGTCATTAAGACGATTAGTATATAAGCAAAACAAACTATTCAATAAATGTTCAGTTGTAAACATACAATCGAAAGAGGAAGATACATTGTTTTTTTTTATTTTCCCGAGTCTTTAAGAGTCGCATCCGACTAGAAACAAATTTGGCGCAGTCGGTAGTCTTCAGCACCAGAAGAAAAACCTTCCGCAAAAGAGAAAGGACTACTGGGATAATTTCAATTCTTTAAAGCAAGAGGAACAAACTTACAGAGCATCCTCAACAAAGGAAGATAGCTCTGCAGTAATAAAACTAGCGGATCGCCTGGGAAAAGTAAGACTAAACAGTATGGCAACTAACCACATTAAGGAACTGATGCAGTTTACGCAAGGAATTCCGGTCTTCAGAGGAGACAATAGCTATGATCTCCAGCCGTTCCTGCAGTCAGTCGACTGGGTTCTAGACCAAATAAAGGACCACGAACCATCGAGGGATATATTTGCAAACATAGTGTTCCAGAAGATAACTAACCGGGAACAGTTGGGCGAACATAAAATCGAGGCTACTACAAGAATTTGGCATTCGGGAAACATACAACCAGCTGTATTCCAAGGTAAACGAAACAACCTCTTCTAACATTATAAGTAATTTTTATACACTTGAAAAAATATTAGGTAAACTTGAACTTAAGTACGCCCTCGACAACGAAAAAAATCCTTTATATTCGGTAGAACAAAGTGAAATGTTTGTGTTGAACAAGTTTCTTGATTTATTACCGGAACACCTTACGGCGTTGTGTTTAACAGAAAATTTCGAACTCTCCGAAAACATATATTTTCTTGGAACCTATCATAAAAAAATGAATAATGTTCATAGTGGCACAGTGCAAAATCATTATAAAAACCCTCATAATTATCGGTATAAAAATTTTGGTGCAAATTTTGTTCATAGCTCTCACGATCATGTACCAAAAACAAACTCGGAAAATTATAACGCTAGGTTTGAAAATTACGGCGGTAATAATCGTAGAAATTTCTCTAATAATCAAAGAAATTTTAGTGACAATCAACATGAAAATCGTGTTAATAATCCCGATACTAGGCACAATTTTTCACGGAATCGTCAGAGGTATAATTCAAATATACCTCAGTCAGCAGTTACCATGAGAACTGTTCGATCTCAATACCCCATGGATATTGATAATAATTTACATATTGAATTCGCACCGTTGCGAAGTAATAATTATGCAGAAAATTTTCCTGCACTAGCCTCGGAAAATCGGACACATTACCAATAGTTGAAATCACATTATTCAAAACTAAACTACGTTGTCTCCTGGATACAGGATGCACAACGTCAATTCTAAATAAAAATCTTTTTCCTGAGCACAAACGGATTCACTTGGAAGTTCCTATCAAAATCGATAGTATACATAATTCGGAACTCATTTCGGAAGGAATCATCTCAGAATTTCCTTCCGAATTTAACCATAGTGCTACTATCGAATGGAAGTTACTTCACATAAAGAATCCAAAATTTGATGCTATTATAGGACAAAACATTCTTATCCCAACAAAATCGATTATTAATCTCGGCGAAAGATATATTGAAATTTTCAATACCAGACTATATTTTACAAATTACAAAATTCCAATAGAAGATACCAAATTTGCTAGTATTGCCGAAATAATAAAAAACAATTCTTACAAAACACTTGAATTTGAAAGAAAAAAGTGAAACATTTAATATATTAAAAAATAACAAAGACTTATTTTACAAGGAAGGTGATAATTTAACTTCGGTCAGAGAAATAACCCACAAAATAATACTTACAAAACACCAACCAATCTTCAGCAAAATATATAGATTCCCTAAAGCTCACGAAGATGAAGTGAGTAAACAAATAGAAGACATGCTAAGGCAAAATATAATAAAACCCTCTCAAAGTCCCTACAACTCTCCACTCTGGGTAGTACCCAAAAAATCAGATAACTCGGGCAAAACAAAATGGAGAATTGTCATAGATTACAGGAAATTAAACGAAATAACCGTGGACGACAAATTTTCTATTCCAAACATTGATTCACTCTTTGACAAACTAGGCAAAGCCCAATATTTCACTACGTTGGACCTTGCAAAGGGCTTCCACTAAATACTGGTAGACCCAGCAGATCAACAAAAAACTACTTTCAGTACAAGTAACGGACATTACGAATTTGTTCGAATGCCGTTTGGTTTGAAAAATGCTCCTGCAACTTTTCAACGCCTCATAAACTACGTTTTGCAAGAATACATTAATAAAATATGCGTTGTATACCTAGATGACATATTAATATTTTCAACTTCTTTGGAAGAACATATACACTCAGTCACAAAAGTGTACATACACCCGCAATATCTTGCATATTATGCATAGCTGAATAAAAAAGTGTATTAAAGTTTAGTTTATTTTAATGATTCTTGCTTTTATATACATATTACGAAAGAAAATTATAAAATTAGTAAGTATTTCAACCGAAATTTTAGATATTACAAAAAATAATGCCACAAAAGTGTACATACAGCAGATAAAATGACGAAAAAAAATGATAAAATGTACCATTTGTTAATAGATAATGTTAAATTTAATATCTTGTTGGGCCACTATAACAGCTTCCAATCTCCTAGGCATCGAAAGGATTATATTTTCTGTTATATCTGGACTAATTTCACTCCAAGCCACCGATAACGCATTTTTAACATCTTGTTACTGACGTTATATTTTCGAACTCTTCTTTCAAGTTCATCCCAAAGATGTTCAATGGGATTGAGATCAGGTGATTGGGGTGGAGAATGCGAATGTTTCGGGACGTTGTAAAGGATTCACTCCCGAACGACCAAATCAGTGTATTTTGGGTCGTTATATTGTTGGAATATCTAGGTCGATCCGAGTCCTAAGCGCTCAACAGATAGTTTTAGGTTAGCTCGCAATATGTTCAGGAATTGGTGACGGTCCATTATGCCTTTAATGAAATGAATATTTCCTACACCAGCTGCTGCCATTCCGCCCCAAACCATTACGTTACCGCCTCCATGTTTAACAGTTGGGATAAGATGTTCTATCTGCATCTCTACATTTACTTTTCGCCAAACTTTTACACGGCCATCACATCCAAATAAGTTGAAGCGACTTTCGTCCGTAAAAACACTGTTTTCCAAAAGCTGTGGTCCTTATCTTGATATTTTTTCGCGAACTCCAATCGTTTTGTTCGGTTTGCTTCAGAAATAAATGGTTTCTTTCTTGGCATGCGTCCCCGATATCCTGCGGATCTCAAAGTCCTACGAATAGTTTCTGGATGCACTGCTTTTCCCAATTCATTTGCAAAACATTTGCTTATATTTGGTACACTTATTTTCGAATTTTCCTTAACTTTTCGTAACACGGCTCTGACGTCACGGCCTTTCAAGATATTTGGACGACCAGATCGAGCTTAACTTTTCAAACTGCCAGTTAAATTAAAGTTTTTTATTATTGTTTGTAAGGTTACTGGGCTTTTTGTCACTATTTTTGCTATTTCGCACAGCGATTTATCCTTTTGCTTTAATTTTATCACTAAATTTCGTATTTCGAACGAAACCTCTCTTCGAACAGCCATTTCACCGATATATGGTAACGGCACTAGCTCACAATGCAAACTGGAACAATAGCAATGACTTACCACTAAAATGTTTCGCAGAATCAGAATAATGATGCTAGAGACCCGTTATTCCTGGAAATGGACTCGCTGTATGTACACTTTAGTGGCATAAATTTCAAGTATTTTTTGATTTTCTGCTATCAATTTTTAGAAAAGTTATTATTTCGTTGCGAAATAATTATTAAAGAGCCCAAACCTTTGGAATAATGCATATTTTAAATTATTAATATTCGTAGTTTTGGAAATATCGATGATTTTCCAGGTGTATGTACACTTTTGTGACTGAGTGTAGTGTCAATGAATAAAATATTTACGAAATTAAGAGAATTCAACCTCAAAATTCAACCTGACAAATGCAAGTTATTCGCTAAGGAAACAGAATACCTCGGCCACATCTTAACTCCAGAGGGTATAAGACCAAATCCAGACAAAATCAAAATTATTCAATATTTACAAATCCCTAAAACGCAGAAACAAATTAAATCATTTCTAGGTATCACTGGATACTAAAGAAAATTTATAAGAGATTATTCAAAAATTGCAGTACCACTTACAGAATGCTTGAAGAAGAACGTAAAAATTGACCTTAATAAATCAGAGTATATAAATGCTTTCGAAAAATTGAAATCTTTGATAACTAACCATCCAACTTTAACATATCCCGATTGCAGTAAATCATTTATACTCACTACAGACGCCTCCAATTTTGCCATTGGAGCAGTACTGTCTCAAAACGGTCACCCAATTTCTTTCGCCTCAAGAACTCTCAGTGAACATGAGAAAAACTATAGCACAATAGAAAAAGAACTATTGGCGATAGTGTGGGCAACCAAATACTTCAGACCGTATTTGTTTGGCAATAAATTTACAATTCAAACCGATCATAGGCCACTGGCTTGGCTACATTCATTAAAAGAACCCAACTGCAAATTGCAGCGTTGGAAAATCAAATTAAATGAATTTGATTTTGATGTACAATACATCAAAGGAAAAGAAAACGCAGTAGCAGATTTTCTTTCCAGAATCAAAAATGACGAAATCAATATCCTAGATAACGAAAGTAACGACCTAGCTACTATCCATACGCAAGAAGAAGATCAAAATGATCACTTCCCTATTAAACCAATAATAATCAACTCATTTAGAATACAAATACATTACTCGCAACATAGCTCTAAACAAATTATTAAGTCTTTACCACACAATAGAATAGCAATCAATATTTCAGAGACTAACTTAAACAGTCAACATATAGTCGACACTTTAAGACAACATATCACTAAGGGGAAAATCGGAATCTACACTGATTTAGACTTTCCTGCATATAATAAACTCCAAAAGTTACTTATTCAATTATTCTCATCTAATAAAACAATTTTGTTCTCCAAATGTCAACATATTGCAAATGAGCCGTCTTCCGAAGAGGAAGTTTATAAAATAATAAAACAAGAACACTTGCGTAATAACCATACGGCTATCAATGAAAACTTCGAAAATCTAAAAACTAAAGTATACTACCCTAAACTTAAGGAATTGATTCAACGTTACATTAACAATTGAGATATTTGCAACATTGCTAAATACGATCGTAATCCAATTAAATACCCTAAGAAACTAACAGAGACTCCGTCCAGAAATAACGAAATAGTTACAGGGGATATATTCACATGCAAAAAAAGGTATTTTTTTACAACCGTAGACAGACTTTCAAAACATTTATATTGCCACCACATACCCGATAAAAATGGTATAACATTACTTAGAGAAATAGAATCCAGAGTATCAATACTTGGAAAACCCAAAAAAACTTATTCTAGATAACGAGTTCAACACCATTGTTATAAAAGATTTTTGTAGACTAAATAATATTGGATTACATTTCACACATGCAAAAACTCACAACGGTTGTGCAGACATGAATATTGTTCATTCAACACTCCTGCAACACATTCAACTACTAAACGCTCTAAATAATAAAATAACTATTATAGAAAAAGTAACCAAAGCCACTAATTTTTAAAATAGTACGCACCATTCAACTATTAAATGCACTCCTAATGAAGCATTATTTGGATTGAAAAACCCTTTAGAAATAAAAAAAAAATATTGATAACGAAAAGCAATACCGGATCAACAAAGTTAACAATAAGATTAAGAAACCTATCACAGTAAAGGCTCATTCAAACGTATTCATTAAAAACCCTCCACGAGAGAGAAATAAAATTGCACCTGCATATAAAGCAATAAACATTACAAAAGTAGATGATAACCTAATACAACCTCAAACTAAACTAAAAATTCACCCAAGTAGAATTAAAAGACAATTTAAATTTCTTACAGAAAAAAACAAACGAAAATAATAACAGTAATTTGCCTTATGATCCTAGTGCAAGTAATAGCGGCAAAACAAATAAAAATTGAAAAAATCGAATCACAATCCGGGTTTACTCATATAGAAACAAAAAAAAATACATTTAATTGAAAGCTTCGAGTGTTCCTACATATAATTAATATAACGGAAATCGAAAATACTATAACACTTGTGAAGAAGCTAAACCATTCATTACCAATGCCAGAAGCCATGCATAACCATGAAAGACTAAAGGCACTACAAACTGCCATCGAAGCAATTAAACCGCGACATCAACGACAAAAAAGAGGTCTATTAAATCCCATAGGCACAATCCATAAAATTTTGTTTGGTACTATGGATGACGATGACAGGCAGGAAATTTTCAAAAATTTAAACACTCTAGAAATAAATAATAACAAAATCACAGCCACAATGAACAAGCAAATTCACATTAATAATGAACTTCAAGAAAATATGAAACTTTTGCAACATTCAATTAAAATTAACTCTAATAATACAAATCAAGCTATTTCTAAATTAAATAATGATCAAGCAAAGATATTCAACCAAATTAATAATCTACAAATCACAAATGTTATACCACAATTAGAATCTGAAATTTCTAAAATTATAGACAATATTAACGCGGCAAGATTAGGTATAATGACACATAGTTTTCTCACAACGGAAGAAATATTAAGAGCAAGAATATACTCAAGTAAACTTGAACAATTAAAAATTGCATTAGTCACATACTTAACGTGTTGAAATGGATCATTACAAAAGTTTAAAATACAATTTAAATCTTGTTCCAGTTCATAAGATGCACTTGTATTAGAATTCAAAACTAAAATTCTTATTGAATATGAAATAGCTGATAGTAGATCCGCCGTATTTTTTTGAATTTGTAAGACTTCTTTACGTGGCATAGAAGTTTTTGAGTATAATTGCAGTGAAAAACCCAAAGCTTTATGTTTAAGATCAGTTATTATTTGATTAATATTATGATCTTTCCGATCTGGGTATAAATCCAAGTTTGGCGATGGATTTGCTGATAGTAAAATGGAATTTATTTTTGGCAAGGCTCGCACTGTTTGTGAAACATGAACATTGTCAACTGTTTTTTTTCTTATTCTCCTTATGAGTCAATAAGTGTCTTTTTAATAGTGCAAACTAGAAAACAATTGCCTGCAATTATTTTGCATACATTGAAGAACATTTTTCTGAGACAATACATGTTCACATTTGAAATTTTTAAAGAGAAGGTCAATTATTGAATATGTTTTTGAACACTTAAGACATATGTACATATTCATTTTTAGCAAAACAGGGAAGTGAAATTTGAGTTTTCTACATCGGGAGTATCGATTTCGTAAAAATCTTTCTGTATGAAAATCAAAGGAACTTCACAAATTTTTGGATATTTTAAATTAAAAACTTGAAAAATTTTGAAACAAATGTCTAAGTATTCAATGAAGGAATTAAATTTGTATAAAGTCTTATCTAAATAAACGTAAAATGATTGAATACTATCAGCAGCGCTACCCTCAGCAATAATGAACAGTTGCAGTGTCAAACGAATTTCATAGTATTTACCGACTAATTCTTGGACCTTCCTTGTATAGTCGTTGATAGATAAAAGTCACACGACAAAACTTTCATTAGCATCCTGTATGGAACCTTTTTTTATCTTGCCTCCTTCAGAGTTTTCGAATCGTGCTGATGGTAAAAGAACTGAGTTTAACAACACCGCTAATGTGTAGTCCTCAGAGTCTAGGAAAATATATTTTTACAAGTTTCTCAAACATGAAGCAAATTTTAAAAATCGAACTTACCAATTTTGTTTACTCTCTTTGCTTGTAAGAGTAAATTTTTCGATTGAGGGTTTCTTATTTCCGCTTCGTAATATTTTATTATTTTGCTTTTGAAGCAATTCCACTTTGCATTAAAAAGACAACCCTTTCCATGATATATTATATCGAAATCGAGAGAAATCTTGAAAAGAAAGGCAAAATAATTATAAAGGAAGACTTCATTATATAAATCGAAAATTTACCAGTTACGGGGCTCTAGAATCCTTAAATTTTGGCCAGTTTTCTAAAAAATCAGAATTGGATAGACACTTCAAATCTTTCTGGCGTAGACTAAATGTTTTCTGCCATTTGTCAATAAATTCTTCCCAATTACTGTTATTCCTTCTTAGTGTCTCTTTTATTGACTGCGCAATAGTTTCGTCGACTTCGAAATCGATAACATTTGATATGTTGATTACCTCAGGCTTTTTTTGAACAGAAGATGCTTCTATAGAGTTGAACAGCTTTCGGGCTTTAGTTTTTAAATTAAAATATTTAGCGTAAAGTTTTTCGCTAGGATTCTTTTTGTTTGGCGAGGTATATAATAATAACTCTAGATAAATTTAAAATAAAATCAAACAAAGTGAGCATATTCAATTTCCGAAAACTTACATAGCTATCCTTTTCATTGGGGAAATAAGCTATTATTTGCTTGACTATGATAGCAAAGCTATCTGGTTTAAACTTTGCACCACTACTGATGGCATCCTCCAAAATCAGTTGTATGAGCTGATATGAATTCTCCCTATAAAACTGAATAAAGTTTTTCCCTTTACAACTACTGTTCAGTAGTGTTGAAACATGCTAGAGTATAAAGTATTGAAATAGGTCATTCAAGCGATCTTTAAGGAAGTTGTACCGGTATTTGAGAAGGATGATGATGAAGACGTAGGAGACTCATGATGTTACCCTTCTCTCAGCCATTCGCTAACTTTTGAGTTATTACTGAGCGTTTCTTCATCAATACCGTACTGTAATAGTCAAAATACTTTATTACCCAGGCTCAAAAGTAGATTATATGACATACTTCAGATTTTTTCCATTTGAAGATCTTTTCTCGGAATTCGACACGATGCCCTATATGCTTTATTGCTTGAGCAATATCATCTTTTTTTTTAATATTTAAGGCATCTTAAAGTTATCCCAGCACCTTAAAAATAAAAATTCATTCTAAGCAAGGTGTATATACATATTTGCTTTCAATATACAGTGGCGAGCACATGTGGATACATGTTAATCAAATTTGACTTAAAATACTTGTAAAATCCTTAAAAATACATTAATCGATTTGAAATTTTTGCAGTTGAATTCTTTATTAATATTTATGTGAAACAAATAGTAAACAAAATTATAACTTATAAGCTCAGTCTAGGTGTTAACACAAATAACCGAAATGGGTAATGTATCCACTTTTGCACGTTTCGTTTCTTCTATGTTGCAACATTGGTCTATGAATCGAAACAAAACGTAATAACGGGATTCATAGCAGATGGAGTGTTACCGTTGTGCGAGATAGTGTTCTACGCGGCAAAGCATAAAAGTTGGATTTAATCAGTCACGCGTTTTTACTTTTTCCGTGAGTATTTCAATTTTGAAGCAAAAATGAAGAAACTACCGGAATACTTAGAAAATCAGATTGTGGAAATGACGAAAAACAATGACGCTGCACGTAAAATAGCTAAATCGCTCGGTATTTGCCACCGAACCGTGCTTCAAGTAAGAAAGAGACGCAATGTTAGTGCACCTAAAATTAATAAATCGCGACCACGATTGCTAACTAATAGAGATACTCGAGCTATGGAGCGCCTCATGACCACAAAACCATAGACAATAGCAAAAGATGCTCCAGGTGCCATTAACAAACCCATAAGTGAGTGCACAGCACGCAGAGCGCTTCACAGGATCTGACTAACAGCGGCAGTTAAGCAAAAAAAAAGCACTGTCAGAGAAAAATTTTGCAGCACGGCTCAAATTTTGCTAGCACAAGGATTGTAGCGTAGATGACTGGAAGAGGGTAATTTGGTCCGACGAAATCAAAATAAACCAATCTCAGTCCGATGGCAAGGAGTATTACTGACACCGCCCAAACGAAAAGTTGAAAAACCATCAAGTGAAAGAAACTATGAAGCATGGAGGTGGCGGTTTGATGGTGTGGGGCTACTTCACTTGGTGGAACGTAAGTCCATTGGTTAAAATCGATGGTATTATGAACAAGGAACAATATCTTCATATTTTGGAGTCTAATCTACCAGACTTCGTAAACGAATCTGCTTATCCAGAATATGAAGTCATTTTTCAGCAGGATGGAGACCCAAAGCACACGGTGAAAATCGTTAAGAAGTGGCTCATCAGGCAAAGTTTTAAAAAACTAAAGTGGCCTGCTCAAAGCCCACACCTTATCCCGATCGAAACTTTACGAGATTTGCTGAAAAAACGACTAGCTCGGTACGACACCGCACCGAAGGGTTTGGATAAGCTTTAGTGTCGAGTTGAAATGGAGTGGAGTAATATTCCACATGAACTAATTGAAAAATTAGTGGAGAGCATGCCTAAGCCTATGCTCGCCATTATTAAAGCCAAAGGTCTGCGGACTAAATATTAAAAAAACATTTTAAGCTTCTTTTTCATGAACGTGCAAAAGTGGATACATTGCCCATTTCGATTATTTGTTTTAAAAACTAGACTGAGCTTAAGAGTTATAATTTTCTTTATTACTAGTTTCATACAAATATTAATAAAGAATTCAACTGCAAAAATTTCAAACTGATTAATGTATTTTTTAGGATTTTACAGGTATTTAATATCGCATTTGGTTAACATGTATCCACATGTGCTCGCCACTGTATATCTATTTTTTTTATTTTTAGACGAACAAACGGACGAAATTGATTTCAATTGGATATATTTATTGACTTATTTTCAACTCAGCATAAATTATCTGTAGATGAAAATCCAGTTTCAGGTGTTTCACATCATCATCATTTTCTGCTACCACGTATGCGATATCACTTGTCGTATCTGATGCTATTCCACCGGTGTCTAAAAGATTGTTGATTTCGCCTACTTCAATCATTTTGTTCAAACACTTATCATTTCATCTTTTTCACCGCACTAATCTATTTAAGTTACCCAAAAATGTAGACTTAGATAAATTTCTGGGTACCTACCTACCAATCACTAGAATGTTCTGCATAAATGTCACCGCCGCGATTAAAGTGAAACAGTTCAAAGAATTGCGTTATGCGTGCATTTGTAAAATGTTGATTTTTGATTTTAAAATGCAAGCATTGGAATCAAATGTTGCCGCTTTTGTTTTTAAATGTAACACTTTCAAATTTAAAGTGTTTTCTAAAAAAGCTAAAGTGTTGACTTTGCTTTTAACTTGAACACTTTAGAACTTAAGTTTTTACTTTTACTTTCAATGGATTAGATTTTAATATTAAATTTCTTCTTCATTTAAAACGATTTACTATTAAATTGAAAAGAAAATGTTTGAAGACAAGAACGAAACTTTTAAAACAAGTGTAAACGCATTTAAATCGAATTGTATCGTGTTTAATTTTGAACTTCGCAACGATAACACTTTGAAATCCAGTAACTGTAAACTTAAATATATCCACTTTTGAGTTCAAAGTGCACTTTTTTTCTCAGTGTACTAATGCCGTCCTCCCTTATAAATCTTTTATCATCTACATAACCTAATGCAACTTTATTTATAGATTCAGTACACAAACTGTGCAGTTTAGATCGAAACACGTACATACTACCTCTAAATATTGTTTTTCTATACAAGCAATCTCTAAAATCATCTAAATTTAGACCATCCATTACAACCTTCTTGACACCTTTTGCTTTTTTAACAATTCCATCATTTTCTACACTTAAAGAATACATTTTAGATCTGAATCCTATAAATTCCTTTATAATCTTTCCATTATTTTCATCATTTCTAACACGTTTCCGTTTTTCTGCAGTATGTTATATTTGTTGTCGTAGGCGTACTCAGACGTATCAAAGTGATCATTCATATCCTGTAGAATGTCATTGTTTGTTTGTATACATAGTAGAAATAAATGAATCCATATCCATGGAAGTAAGAATAATTTTCTGTCTTTATTTGGGTTTCATAAAACGATAGTATAAGTCATATCGTCCCCCTTATGCCAGAGACGCGAAAGTGTAAATCAGCATTTTTGAGTTATTGCTAGATAAATGTTCAAACTGGCGCTAAAAGTCAGATATTTTTTTACGCGTCCAATCTTTTTTTAATATAGTTGTATAATAAACACGTATTCATCTGATAAATGTCACGCCGATAAAAATTGGAAATTTATGAAAAAACGCACTTTCGTGTTTATGGCATAAATTTAAACTGCATTAAAACACACTTTCGCAAAACTGTTTCTCCCAAGAATGAACAATTAGGGAATAGAATACAATGAATTCTTGCAATAAAACAGTAAAATTTATATCGTTAAAAAGATTTTCGTAATATAAAGTAAAAATTGAACATAAAATACAGGCATATTTATTATGTTTCTTAATAGTCTTGGTCAGATTCTTCTGCGTCCGGTTCTTGGAGGCAGTCCCTCACGTTTGTATTTGATTTTAAATTTTTGTAAAATTGGCGGTGCTCCTTAGGGATATTTAGATCTACACACATCTTCTGTAGATCTTTGTATTTTGCCGCTGCAATAGGGATCTCATCGCTATAGGCGGCAGGAAAAGTAGCATTGGATGGTCTTCCTCTTCTATTTTCTTCTACCTGCTGGAACTCTTCATTGAAGTTAGTTTTGTAGCTAATCTGAGAGCAATTTTTCTTATATTGTAACAGGCAAATACTTCGAAAGGGTACTATTTTCACGCCGGGACTGGCCACTGCTTTAAAATTGAAAAAAATCGTTGTAAAAGTTTTGTTTAAAGAGGCAAATAATGTTTGATTTAATAAAAATCAGAACATTATTATTATTAGAATATTTACCAGATATTGGAAGTGACTGCGTGATCACAATCTTGTATGTACACCGCTAGGCGCCTATTTATCCCTCAGGGCTGACTGCGTATTCGCAATCTTGTTTGGCTGACTGCGTATTTGCAATCTTGAATTGAGGTTCAGAAACTTCAAAACGAGTCGCGATAATGCGCCGACTTTGGTCAAGAAATCATTACATGGCGATCCTGCAACCCACGTACCCGAACAACTGGCAGAAGATTTAGAAGAAGGTGAAATTACTGAAATCCAGTCAGACGAAGAATTCCATATAGTGTTTGAAAGATGTCTGATCCTCAACGCAAAATTTAGCAGGACAGAAGAACGACGTGAAGAATACGTGCCTATGCCGGTATCCCAGGCACCCAAATACTATCCGACACCACTACCGGGACCACGAACAAGACACATTGGAGAATTTTTAAAAAAACAACCTGAAGATCTTCCAAAAATAGTCAAATTAAAGCGAAGGTGACGAGGAGGAAAAACTTTTAATCAACGACGCGAAAAAGCGATATTACATCGACTAATATCCATATCGGCAGGAGAAAATAAAATAAATTTGCCTTAAAAATAAATAACTTAAATATAAACTCTCCCAGTAAATAATTTAAACACCAAATTACAAAAATACAAAAAAGTGGGATAATAGATAATAGAAATAAAATAAATAAATGTAAAATAGGCAATACCTGTAGTACTAATTCTAATATACTTATAGAATATAAACAAACCATAAGTACCACGGTCGTATTTTCTATAATCTTGATATTTTTATATCTATACAACAGCAAGAAAAGGAAATATGCTAGGAAAATCGTTGACAGAAACATTCTAGCGAACAGGGTCAATGTTTAATTTATCGAATACATAGACAGTTCACAGATGCCTGCAAACAAAATAAAATTACTATTAACCGAATTAAAGACTATTTCCTCAAATTTGAAAAAAACTAAGACCTACAATGCTTTTTTGGACAGGCACTTTATTTGTTCTGATTGCCAAAATTTAGAAAGCCTACTAAAATGCATGTATGACAGCATAGTAGGCCATATTGACAGGCTCAACTTGGACAAAGATACTGTTATCTTCAAGCACCAAGCGCAGACGAAATTAAATACTGAAAGCTTTACTGAAATGGCTATCTGTTTCGATGGATTGGCCTCAACAATAACCAAAAGCAGCACGAATTCTAATTTAAATAAAATTGATAGAGCTCTGGATGAAATAAAACTCAATATATCATCCATTAATGAAACTTTTGCCGCTAAAGGTTCACCACTGAATGGTCATGAGTACGATCGCATAGGCAACATGGAAAAAGCTCCAGCGGAGATGGAAAAAAAGTTCTTACAGCAAAACTCTGATTTATTAAATTCTGCTGTAGCTCAATTTAATAGTGCTATAGACAACTTCGAGAGCAGATTTACTGCTGTATGTGATAAAAATTATAATAATATTAGTAAAAACAGTCACATACCCGTTAATTCTGAGTTGTCGTTACACAATGAACTGGTGCTTGGCGAGATTAAAAGTGCGATCATCAACTTGAATCAAAGTTCTCTCAGCCGTACAAAGGATATGGCCACATCTCCAATAAAAAAGTCTCTAAAAAAATCGAATATACAAATGTCTGCATCTTCACCAAAAAATCATGCTACTTGTACAAGGAAAGTCTTCAGATTCGGAACCTACTGGCCAGAAGAGGAATGGGATAGGCGAATTGATAAAATTAGAAGTTTTAACTCTAATTCAAAACAACATTCCTCTACCACACATGAAAAAGACTCTCATATGCAAGAGTTTTTTGTCAAGGGAGCTCCGAGGACTGCTGATGTAAAATGGATGCATCAGTACTTAGTGACCAAGCTTTTCCTGGATGTCTGCATCGTCGAATCATTAAAACATCGATGCAGCAATAAGAAGAGTTCCGACAACATCTTCAAAGTTTCCGTTCCATCACGATACGCGTGGTTATTAACTAACTCGAATGGATTAAAATCGAACCAAACGTGGAATGGTATGACGTTTAGGAAATGGAGAAGTACAACCAAATCATGTAAAAATAAGAACATAAATAATAATATTACTAGTCTAAGTAGTAAATGTAATTCGACTATATTGACTGAGGTTGATATACAGACAAACAAAGACAGTTCTTCAAACAGACCTCCACAAACCAAACCTACTACCCTACTCAACAATGACACATCCAAGACTCCTGTTCCTATTCATTACCCGAATTCCTCTTTAAAACTGCCCTTAATTCAGACAAATCTTACTCCTTACAGTAACTTTGTCCGTGGTGATGACCTGGTTCCAGTTACGGAGCGGTCAATAATCCTTCCTAACACTTCAACGTCTAGTAAGCCGGCCAATGCTGATCCAGGCTTCCTTGATCCACTCATTCCCCCTGTAGTCAAAGCAACTGTTAACTCCTGCGATGATATTGAAGGAAGATATACCCTCTCAAGACTTCGGGATCACAGAATTTACGAAAATGTCCGTTTGTTCCTAGCATATATGCACAATGCTTCAGACTCGGCTTGTTTTGAGGGTAAAACTAAAACTAGTCTGAAAGTTCTTATCCATCAAGAGGGCCTTCCAGTTGACTTGGAAGCGTTAAACCTGCTGTTCATAAAATATCATGAGCAAATGGGAGTCTCTGCAAGTCAAGTTAAACAAGAACTAAATACCTACAGTTCTTATGTTAGGTCTAAACACATTTCTGTGCTTCAAAAGTCGAGAACCGAGCTCAAAAAATACTATTCCTAACAACTCATCCTCGCGAGTCAGCCTCAAGCTATTCTACCATAATTGTGGTGGAATGAGAGGCAAAGTAAATAAACTCTTTCTTGACGCGAAATCTTGCCGGTTTAATATCCTAGCGTTCACTGAGACTTGGTTGAGTGATTCTTATAAAAACGAGGAAATTCTCGACGAAAATTGGACAATCTATAGAGACGACCGTGATTATCGCATTACTACGCAAAGTCGAGGGGAGGCGTTTTAATTGCAGTTAATTCCAGTATGTCGAGTGAAATTGTCCACACTATTCCTCATAAGAGTTTCCAGCACATGATTATCAGGGTTCCTTTTGAAAGAAACTACCTATACATCGGCATTTTCTACATTCCCCCCAGATCTGACGAAGCCGCTTACAACGACCTTTTCTTGATAATCTCTTCTTTATCCGCATCTTTAAATGAAGATGACAAAATAATATTGTTAGGTGATTTCAACCGCCCCAATCTATCGTTTATGACGGACGGAGATGATAACAGTCTTCTCCCAACAAATGTTCTCGACTCTTGTGATATGAATCTGGTAAGTGCTTTTTATGGCAATGACTTACAGCAAATCGCTCCCAGTCCCAATCAAAACGGTCATTGGTTGGATTTAATATTCACCAACACTTATGACGATGTAGCGGTCAGTCCTACTAATGCTGAGGAGCATCTCTTCACTAACAGCCCTCACCACACAGCATTCACAGTTGAACTCTCCACTACTGAAGCTCAAACTCCCTTATCATACAATTGTAATATTGTATATGATTTTCGTAATGCTGACTACGAAAGCATCAAACTTTACCTTGAAAATGTTGAATTAGGCACTCTTTCAACGTTAGACCTGGACGAGGCTGTATCCTCATTTTACCTAATAATTCTTGACGCCGTTGAAAGGTTCGTACCTAAAATTAAGAAGAAGAAAAAGTTATCTGAGCCCTGGCTAGACAGCAATCTGCGCGCATTAAGGAATGAGAGAAACAAAGTATATAAATTACTAACCTTTAACAACAATGCTAGCGAAAATTAAAAAAATAGATATTTTGATTTGTCAGAAGATTACAAAATCAAATATCGCGAAGCCTATGAACACTACGTGAATTTAACTGGTGAAAACATAATCAGAGACCCTAAGAAGTTCTTTGATTTTGTTAATCTCAAGAGGAAATCATCGAGCTATCCAGCGTCAATGACCAAAAATAATACCGTTTCTTCATCTCCGAAAGTAATCTGTGATCTTTTCGCTGACTATTTTCAAGAAGTTTTTTCACCGCCAAAGATTTCAGTAGACACGGAGTCCTCTAAAGTTAATCCAGTGGTACTGCTTATGGACATGTATCTCTCAAGGGAAGATGTTGCTCAAGCTATTAACAACCTTGACGTTAATAAGAGTCCTGGCCCAGATTTACTTTCTCCATTTTTTGTGGTACAGTGTATGGACCAGCTTGTAGTACCTCTTCACTTTCTTTTTAATAAATCTTTGACAAATGGGAGTTTCCCAACTTATTGGAAATCTTCCCATATAATTCCTATCTTTAAGAGTGGTGACAAGCGTTCTGTCCTGAACTATAGAGGTATTGCCATTCTATCTATAATCCCTAAACTATTTGAACCAATCGTTTGCCATAAACTCTCAGCTATTATTGAGCCTCTTCTAAATGAACAACAACATGGTTTCCGCAAGGGCCGATCAACTACAACAAATCTCATGGTTTTAGTTTCTGATGTCCTATGTAAAATGGAGATGGGTTACCAAATTGACGCAATCTACACAGATTTTAGTAAAGCATTTGACCGGGTTGATCACTCCATACTTATTTCCAAATTGCAGAAAATAGGAATCACCGGCTCTATGCTCAATTGGCTCAGTTCCTACTTAAGAGACCGAAGTCAATTAGTTAAATTTCAGGGATATTTGTGCAAGCCAATTCTCGTACACTCTGGTGTACCTCAAGGCAGTCACCTCGGCCCTCTTCTTTTTAATGTTTTTATATCAGATTTATCTGAAAAACTCTCGGACGTATCACATCTTCTTTATGCTGACGATCTGAAGATATATCACACCATTAAGTCTCAATCTGATACTGTTTTCCTCCAATCAAAACTAACTTCCCTCCAACAATGGTGTGATGTTAACAAACTACATCTAAACGTTGGGAAATGTTTTGTAATGACTTTTTCCCGTAAAACCACAATATTGAACAATGCATACGTTCTCAACAATACGGTATTGGATATGAAAGAAAACATTGTTGACCTTGGAGTTGTCCTAGACAAGAAACTATGCTTCAATTCGCACTACGATACTATTCTCTCCAAAGCTCATAAACAGCTTGGCTTTATTAAAAGACGAGCCAAAGAGTTTAAAAATCTGTGGGTAACGAAATCATTATTTACCTCACTGGTTCGCCCTATACTTGAATATGCCTGCAATGTATGTAACCCACATTTCGGAGTTCATGATACGAGAATAGAATCTGTCCAAAAGCAATTCTTGTTGTTTGCTCTGAGAGACCTTTATAGCCCTGATGACTATCAAATCTTGCCTCCTTATGAAGTTAGATTGGAGCTTCTGAATTTGTCTACTCTTAAAACCAGAAGAACAATGTTGTCCTCTTGTTTCGCCTTTGACGTGATTAGGGGCCACACTAAAGTGGAGTATTTGACGAATAAAATAAAGCTTAATGTGCCTGTAAGAAGTTCGCGTAATACACGTTTACTAACTGAATATCAGCATCTTACTAGGTATGCAGATAATGAACCAGTTAATAGATGCTGTAAAATATTTAACACTTTGAGCAAACACTACTCCCCTACCATCTCCAAGTTCATTTTTAAATCCAGCATTTCTAAAGCCTTTCCATCATCCATCCCTAAATTGTGACGTGCATACAACAGTATAAATTAACATTGAATGTAGCACGTATTTTAGAGTTAAGTATATTGTTGTAATGTTTATTTTATATATTTAAATTTTTATATGTTGACTGTGACTGCCTTGCTTTGGCGAAATAAATAAATAAATAAATAAAACTCTGAAAGAAAAACTAGAAGCAGTAATAAAAATTCAAAATGAATGTATTAATCTATTCAGCCAAATAAGAGAAGGCACAGAACTTGATCTCAAATCAACTATATCCAATGTTTGCAATGCACTAATTTCAGCATTAACTGAACGATTAAACGCAGAATACATCGCAGCAAGACGAAATAACTTATACTGCATTGGCAGACTTTAAAATTGAGACGGCCATCAAAACAATACCGAATTTCGATGGTAAATTTTCTGAGCTAGGGACTTTTCTGATAGTAGTGAAACTCATCGGTAAAAGACTTTCACCAGAAGGAAAAACAGAACTATTAAATTTTGTCTTACGTGTGAAACTTAGCCCTAATGTTAGGACATCGTTGAACACCTCAGACATTTCAGACTTGGACAATTTTGAAACTGAACTGAGACTAAAATACAAAAACCCAAAAACTATTCCGCAAATACACACGCAATTATCTACAGTCACACAAAAGCGACTACCTATTTCTGTATACAAAGACAAAATATTGACTTTAGTCAATGAGCTAAATCAGCTTCAGATAGGTGAACTAGGTCCGAACCCAATCCAGGCTGCAAAACAAGCCATACAAAGCGTAAACGACACGTACGCATTAACAGTGTTCAAAAACGGTCTGAACGACCAGATAAGGGAGACCATATTCGCTGCGAGACCTAAGAATCTAGGTGAAGCAATTTCTCTTGCCACAGAAGTTAAGAGTACCGAAACGCAGCAAAATAGTGTTTTACATATACACCGATGTAATAGGTATCCAAACAATAGTTAACTCTTAACGGAACAAGCTAGTTGTCATTAATAACGTTGCCTTATATTCGGCAACCAGTTCGCCTATACAAATTGGCAGACGGCGAATTGCCTCATATCTTGGCAATTCACTCTACTTAGAAATATCGGCTGCCTGTCTACTCGGACTGCGCCAAACATGTGGCAACCCAAGTGATGCCTGTAGGTAGTATCAAATCTGACTCAACCCTCTCTCCGTTGACGAACTTCTATCCTAGAAGAGTGAAGACCATCACTCTAGAAGAATACCAGCAAAGACGCAGCCGTGAATCGAGTTCGCAAAGCAACCAAACGAACAACCAGCTTAGAGGACCACGAGAAACATTACATGGCGATCCTGTATCATTACACTAACTATATCTCTTTTATACAATTTTCCTATGTACTAAACTCACCAACTAATCGATAAATCAATTGTATTCTTGACTTATCCACTTGAGGTTTTATTGCTCTTTATGTATATGCAAGTCCTTTCCTCTTAGTCATTAATTTTCACTGGGTCACTTAGAGCTGTGACATCGAAAGAAAAACATCGATGTTCGATGTATCGATGTTAGAAAAATCAAAACATCGATGTAAGAAAAAAATCGAACCAAAAACATCGATGTTTTTGGAACATCGATGTTTTTTAGAATAATACAACAGATGATTATTTTTGCTGTTAACCACTATTTATTATTGAATATAGAGAGTGTACTGTCGAGCCTACTAACACTTTGTTTATTAATCTAGGTAGTGTTCGTAGAAAAGAAAGAAAGGCTCTTCGTATTTAGAAGAATAGGTTGCACATTTTATAAACTCATATACATACCTACAAGATAATTCATTTAGAATGTCATTATATTATCAAAATAAAATATTGACTTTATAAATGAAATAAATTAACATTATAATAAATCAATCCAAAAACCAAAACTTTTTATTGATTCATGGGAGAAATAGTATTTTGTCAATTCTATCTCCTGTCAGAGAACTTCTTTTGTTGTTTACTATATCCCCAGTTGTGGAAAAAATTCGCTCCGATGGCACAGAAGTTGCCATACATGTAAAGTATTTTAGTGCTAGTTTCAACAAAACAGAATTTTTCGGGTCGCTTCTGTTCCACTCGTCCAACGTTTTTATTTTTCGTTTCAACTATTTACTATTACGAGCTAAAAAACATCGAATAAAACATCGAAGCGAAAACATCGATGTCTAAAAACATCGGGAGAAAAACATCGATGTAAAAAATAGTCGATGTTTTTAAAAAACATCGATGTTTTCAAAACATCGATGTCGATGTCACAGCTCTAGGTCATATGTCTGTCAACAAAGAATCCACAACACAGGGTTCACATTGCAAACGATCATTCGTAGCCGTGTCAATAATCATATTACATCTTGGCGTGTGTCATATGTTATTCAATGTCTTGGGAATTTGTTCATTATCAGGTTTTTACCGAAATATGATCTTTGTTCTGTTCGGTATGTGATGTGTTTACATTATTTGATTCAATTTTACGTTGCAGTGAATTATGACGTAGTGAGATACACTACACCCTCGGGGTAAAAGTGATGAGTGTTATACAATGACAATTATACAATACGAATCATGCTCAAAGTGGTTTGTTGGTCAAGAATGCAAGATTTTACCTATATAATACTTTACATTTGTGTACTTATGTAGTGTGAAATAATTTTATTCTATTTTTATGTACATTTTCATTTTACCGTTAATTTCTAACGTTACATTAACATTATCAATATCTACAACTTTAAATGGTCCAATATATGGTGGTTGACCTTTTTTCTTATTTTCATTTCTTAATAGTACCTTATCATTTATTCTAATACTAATTGGATTTGTTTTTGTTTGATTTTGTGTACGTTTAGGCTTCGTTAATTCAATTAATTCTCTGGCCTTATTTATAAAATATCTGAGTCTTGCTTTTAATTCTTTAGCATACTTGTCAATATTATAGATTTTGCCTTGACACGTGAGTATGTCGTTAGGCAGATACGATAATTTATCAAATATTAGCTCGTTTGGGGTGGTGTTGTACGCGAAAGTATAATATGGTAACCATTCATCCCAATTCATATCTTCAGTGAAAGCTAACATGTATTCGTTAAGAACTCGATGATTTCTTTCTACAGTGCCTAAAGTCTCATGGTGGTATGGTGTGGAAAATGTCTGTCTTATTTTTAACATCTCACAAATCGTATGCATTAACTTATTAGCAAACTCAGTGCCTTGATCTGACTTAAGTACTTTAAAAAATCCATAAGTTAGTATAAAATTATTTACTAGTGATTTGGCTACAGTGCAAGCATCTTTGGTCTCTAGTGGAGAAGCAATGACAAATTTTGTCAATTCACATTGCATTGTGAGTATGTATCGATAACAGTTTGAGATACGAAGCGGACCAACAATATAAATGGCTATGGTCTAAAAACTTGTCGACGGTGTGTCTGTTTTTATCATATTTTCTTTTGTGTGGCGTATTGCTTATTTATTTTACATTGTTCACAATTGTTCACATACTTCTTTATCATTTTGCTCATTTTCTTCCAGCAGTAGCGCTGTTTGAGTTTTAATATCGTCTTCCTGATTCCTAAGTGACCTCCATGTGGCGTATCATGGTATTCTTCAATTAATTGGTGTTGAACAGCAGTATTCTTTATGTTTCAACTTTGCGCAAGTGTTTTGTTGCAACTTATTTATTTTATTTTTCAATTTACTTAGATTCAATGCCTGGATATCTCATCATTGATGGATAGAGCTAGCGTATGGATGTTCCAGTTAAGCACTGTTTCCAATAACTTCTTCATGATAGATACGTATATCGTATTAGAATTATCATTGTGGTCAGTAAGCTTAGCATTGTTTAAAGATGCTGTGACTAATTGCTTGTCATTAACAGAAACTTGTTTCTTGTTAGATTTATCACGACAGTACACATGTATTTCATCGTTTGTACTTACGATTTTAAATTTATTTGCTTGATGTAACATAAATTTCAATTTAACAATATTATGGATATCCGATGTCGATGTACATCCCCATACTAGAAGTTGATCAGGCTTCGTATGTAATTCGGGAGTTTCATCATTAATGTGCACTTTAACATTATTGTCTGACTCTTTCTTAGTCGACATACCCCTAGTTATCGCCAATGTTTTCTTGATACTATTATCGTTATCAAGAGGAATCTTCTTTTTTAAAATATCCGAATTTAACTCTATTCTGGAAAATGCATCCGCGTTCGTGTTTATTTTACCTTGTTTATAAACTATGTCAAAATCGTAATCTGATGAATCTAATCGTATTCGTGTTAATTTAGAGGAAGGAATTTTATGTGTGAACAGAGATACTAGTGGCTGTGGTCAGTTACCACTACAAATTTTCTACCGTATAGGTATGGTCGGAAAAAGTTAATTCCCTAATGTATCGCTAGTAACTCTTTTTCGATAACAGGTTTGTTTAAATCATGTTTTCACAAAGACTTACTTGCGTACGATATTGTAAAAGGACTGCACCTAGAGCATGGTTCGATGCGTCTGTTGGTGAAAAAAATGGTTTAGTAAAATCTGGATATTGCAATATTGGTGGTTGGATTAGCTTTTCCTTCAAAATTTCAAAAGCATTTTGGCATTTAGCATCCCAAATAAAAGGTACATTCTTCTTAAGAAGACTATGGAGACATTTTGGGATATACGCAAAATTTTGGATAAATCGTCTATAATAATTGCAAAACACTACGAATCTTCGTACTTCGTCTGCATTTTTAGGAATCGGATTATTCCTTATAGTCTCATCCTTTGATGGATCAGTTCTTATACCCTCACTGGTAATGAGGTGTCTTAAATATACAACCTCGGATTTAAGAAATTGACATTTGCTGGCATTCAATTTCAATATATATTTCCTTAAACGTGACAAAGTTTTAATCAGACTTCTATTATGATGAGCGATACTACAACCAAAAATTATAATATCGTCAACATATAGAAAAGCTTCTGAATCGAGACCAGATAACGCAATTGTGAGCATGCGTTGAAAACTGTTTGATGAGATTTTCAAACCAAAAGGTAATCGTTTAAATTGGAAATGTCTGTTTTCAGTTGCAAAAGCTGTTAGTGGTCTAGACTCTTGATCTAGCTCTATTTAATGGAATGAACAAGTCATATCCAACGTTGAAAAATATTTAGCCCTTCCTAATTTATCTAGAACGTCTTCGCGACGTGTTAATGGAAATTTGTCATCAACAATTTTGTCATTTAATCGTCTGAAATCTACTACAAGTCGCCATTGTTTCTTTCCGGCAATGCTCTTATTGGGTACGACAAGTAATGATGAATTGTAAGGGCTTACAGATGATACAATGATGTCATTGTTTGCTAGTTCCTGAATTTGTGCTTCTATTTCTTCTAGTTGCGCATGTGGCAATTTATAATTTTTAATAAAAACAGGAGTTTTGTCTCAAGTAACAATTTTCTGTCTGTAAAAATTGTTTGTAGATAATTTGTCACCTTCGAGATGGAAGATGTCTTGGAAGTCAGAAATGATTTCCAGAATACAATCCTTTGCCATTTGATCGGTTGTATCCATCTTTATTCCGTTCAGGAGTTTATTTATACGCTTAGGACATATTTTGGATTTCTCGTTGCCTTGTTGGGATGTTTTTATTATTGAATAGTCACTTAGTGGTTCAATATCAACGTTGAAACAGTCTATTTTCGTTGATGTTTCGTAGTATTAAGTACTTTAATGTGACATATGCCTTTAGCTGGAATTATTGTGTTTCCTACGAACACACCTTTTTGTATCTCTTTATTCACTACTATACTATCTACTTTCCTTATCAGATTTACAGGTATGATTGCTTCCGTTCTTGCGGGTATTTCAATTTGAACAATCTTCAATGGCTTCGTGCTCATTGGTATTACAAAATCTTCGTTGTTAATTATGAACGTTATCGTATATGTCTCAAAACATATTTTACAAAAGAATTTTTCAAGAATATCTCTTCCAATTATTCCGTCAGTATAGATTGGAAAGTTATCTTCCACTATTTGAAAGGAGTTTATGATTGTGTTGTTGCCTATCAAGAGACTAAGATTTGTTGTGCCTAGAGATGTTACTATTTCTTCTGTTATACCATTTAGTTTACATCTAATATTATTATCAATATCATTAACATCTAAGGTATTAATTTTACAAATTGAAATGTCTGCTCCCGTGTCTATCAAGAAAGTCAGAATGTTTCTTGTGTTTTTGCATCTTAATTGTATATAGTTCGAACCATTATTAGTGATATTGAATATTCTGTTTCCGGTAAGGTTGGTTCTTAAATTTACTGTTGTTCCTCCCCGGACGGTTGTACGTTTCCCTGGTTGTCAATGTAATTAATGCGTCTAGTACGCCTATGATTATTATGATTATAATTGTTATTGCTATTATTGTTATTGCTATAATGGTGGCGGTTGTTATGGTTGTACCTATTGTTAAAATTATTGTTACGGTTGTGTGTATTTATATTGTTACTGTAATTATTATTTTGATTTCTGCCATTTAAATTCCAATTATTATATTGTTTATTAAAAGTTTTTTTCTTCTAAAGTTGCTATTTGGTCTGTTATTAACCCTTCTGTCATTCATATACATTCTACCTTTTCCGTTTAAATTGTTTCTTTTTTCTAATTCAATGGTCAAATTAGTTGCTTCGCAAATGTCTTTTGGTCTAGCTGAGAAGATTGTGTCCCTAAATTGATTATTTAAACCATTTAAATAAGTATTAAGAGCTTGTTTCTCATTGAGGGATGTTATTGCTTGTTTTGTGACTGTATTTGCTGTATTACCTAAATCATCGATCTGGAGTTGAGTTAGTTCAGTTGTTATATTTAAGATTTTGTCTCTATAGCTTACTGCTGATGTATTGTGCTGTTGTATGCTATTGAGAGATGTTTGAAGACTGGCTACCGTATTTACACTTTTATATTTCTTTGTTAGCGTGTTCCTCAAAGTTTCTAATGTGTCTGGTATTTCTACACCTAATGATATCCTCACAGTGTTTGATAATTTAATGCTGCATACAAAATCTATTAATTCTCTTTTCGAATCTTCAGACAATGTTCTATATAAGAATTCTATTATTTTTAGAAAAGGGTGAAGTTCCTTGTACTTTCCTTCGAAAGTTGGAATAACTTTGATAGCTGTCGCAATATCAAAAGAACTCGTTTTTGCTATTGGTTTTTCTAATTGAGTTTTATATTCTTCGTATGCTAGTTTGAACGCTGTTTTCAAACTGATTATTTCAATATTCGTTGAATCTGCTGCCAATTCTCTAACTTTTAGTCTAATTTCTTCCAAATTATCTAATTTTGTTTTTAGAGTTTCTAATTTATAGGGTTTGTTGATGCTCTTTTCAACATTTGAACAATCCTTTTTGACTTGTTCCAAAAGAATTCTGATTTGTGCAGCAGGCATAACACGAAAAGTGAGTTGAAAACAAATCCAATTTTACAAAAATGTTCAAAAGTAGTATTTATACATTTATTTGCCTACCAATTGCTTTTCTTACATATTTAGACTGATGTTTATTATAGAAATAAAGAATTATTAATATAGTTAGGAATATGGCCGATGTAGTTATGGCCTGTTTATATTCGGTGATAGAACCGGAATTAACTGAACTACAATTTCCCATTTTTAAATAAAATATGTAAAAGATTAAAAATATGATTAAGATTCTTTAATTATTCCTTTTTCTTTTTTAAACACCTCAGCTGGTTTGCTACTTCTTTAGCTTGCGCGAATAGTTGCTTCCTTAGTTTGCTTTCCGGGGTGATAGCTATTATTGAAAATAGGTTGGCTTTTTCCTTGCGTAGCCTATTTCTTTTTCCTCCTCGTTGTCGCTCTCGCTTTTCTGGCTGATGTATTCCTGGCTTATGCTTTTCTGCTGGTAAACGACGCTTCTTTGGCCCTATGCTGATCACCTCTTCCTCCGTTGCTGTAATGATAGCTTCCTCGTAGGTCGCTGGCTTTTTTCTAACCATTACCGGAGCTCCCGATGGCGTAAAATATTTTCTGGTTTCCGCGACAGGTGTGGGGTTATACGTTGGCACCTGTTGTCCTCGGCTCGCCGTAGGTATATATTCCTCCACTCGACTGCACAGCTTCTCGAACATTCGGTCAATTTCAGATTTGTAGTCCTCTGCCAGGTCCATTTCCAGTTTGTCTTGGAAACTGAATTGGCAGGATCGCCATGTAATGTTTAATTTTAAAAAGGCAAAACATTATAAATTTTAAGATTTTTATTCAAACAGAATATTACCAGTAGAGTGACTGCGTGATCGCAATCTTGTCTGTACAGCGCTAGGCGCCTATTTATCCCTCAGGGCTGACTGCGTATTCGCAATCTTGATTTATGGTTCAGAAACTTCAAGACTAGTCGCGATAATGCGCCGACTTTGGTCAAGAAATCATTGAACGATTTCCTTACTATCTAGATGTCTTTTATACAATTTTCCTATGTACTAAACTTACCAACTAATCAATAAATCAATTGCATTCTTGACTCATCCACTTGAGGTTTATTGCTCTTTGTGCATATGCAATTCGTTTTTTCTTAGTCATGAATTTTCACTAGGTCATATGTTTGTCAACAAACCATTCACAACACAGGGTTCATATTGCGAACGATAATTCGTAGCCGTGTCAATACTCATATTACATCTTGGCGTGTGCCATATCCTATTCAATCTCTTGGGAATTCATTCATTATCAACTAGAACAAATCGTTCATGAAGCAAACATGAATATTGAGGTTTCTACCGAAATATGATCTTGGGCATGTAGTGTGTTTACGTTACTTGATTTTAATTTTACGTTGCGGTGAATTATGACGTAGTGAGCTACACTACACCACAAAGCCTGACTCACAATGCTTTGACTCGTGTTATTATTTTTGCGCAATATAAATTTCAATTTCATTACTTTTCTTACTTCGGATATTGATGTGCAATCCCATACGTAAAGTTGATCAGGCGTTACTTGTGCATCGGGCTCATCTATTGAAGTATCTTTTATTAAATTGTCTGTTTTCTGTTTTGCAGACATACCCCTTGTTATACCCAAAACTGTTTTGACTTTTTCGTCTCTCTCTGGAGGAATCATTGTTTTTAAAATATCTGAGTCTAGCTTGATGCGTAATAATGCGTCCGCGTTGCAATTTATTTTTCCTTGCTTAAACACAATCTCGAAATCATAATCGGAGAGATCTAATCTTATCCTAGTTAGTTTAGATGATGGATTCTTGTGCGTGAATAATGATACCAAAGGACTGTGGTCAGTCACCACAATGAATTTTCTGCCGTACAAATATGGTCTGCAGAACTTTATTCCCCAGTGAATTGCAAGTAACTTTTTTTCAATTATAGGATTGTTCATGTCATGTTTACCTACTGATTTACTAGCATAAAACATCAGTAAATCGAATCCAATCTTGCTTTGCCTAGCGAGTAGTTTTTTTCAAAATATTTTTGCCATTAATTTCGTCTGCAGTCATTGAAAATGTTTCTTCCAAATGATTTTCTCTGGTATATATTCCAATTTGAAGTATCAGTTTTAAGATATATTGATATCTCAGTGGTTCTATTTGCCGGTTTCCATCTACCATAATTAATGTGTGACGATTTCTAATCTACAGAATCGATTTAAGCATTGACGATACCGTTTTAAAAAAAATTCTAGAAATGCATTTAGTTCCTTTGCTCTACCCTCAAAGGATGGGATGACTTTCATCGCCATATGAAGTTCGAAATTAGCCATATTGTCGTCGTTTGCCTGATCGTCTACACCATTAGTTAGCATACTCGTTAATATATAGTTTAATTCTTTTGATGTCTTGACGAAACGTATTTTCAAGTCTAAATATTCATCAGAATCTGATTTTGCGAATTCTTTCCTTAAAGTTTCTTGTATCTGTTCCAAATGACTTAGTTTTTCCTGTATTGTCTCTGGGTTGTATGATCTCCTTAAACCTTTCCTTGCATTCAACAAAAGTTTCTCTGTTTCAATTGATAATTCTTTAATTTTGTCCATCAAACGCTTTTTGAAACAATTTCATTTTCTATTATATATATGTTTTTAAAAGACATTTTTGTCTATTATTAATGGTTTTGTTTTTACATAACGTCACAAGATTCTATACATTAATATTTCTATTCAACTGGTTCTTAACATATTTTTTGTTATACTTATTGTATATAACTACTATTATTATTGCGATCACGAAGATTATGGTGGTGGTCGTTGCCTGCTGGTAACCTTGAAATGTCGACTGGTTCACCGACTTGCAGTTGCCTATGTTCACGTTTTTGAAAATCGTCGACATATGATTTCTCCAGTTCCCTCAGCTCTTGGAACAGCTTCCTCTTGTTGTCGCCCCTTGCTATCGCTATCAAGCGGTATAGGGTCGCCCGCTCGATCCTGAATCGCACCTTCTTTCCACCTCTATACTTCCTCTTCTCCTTGTTGATCGACGGTGGTGGTTGCTTTTTCGCTATTCTCTTGCGGTAGTCCTCTATTGTGAGTGGCTTCGGTCCGATTGCTGCGAATTTTTCTCTTCCTGTGGCCTTGTATGCTGGTGATCTTGCTGGTATACCAGGGAAGTATTGTTACCATAAATCCTCAAAACCTTCCATTATTGGTCCTAAATTTCGGCAGGATCGCCATGAAATACGCTTTGTTAGGGGCCATTGAGATTTTTAATTAGAGGATGGAGGGACTCACCTAAATATCAACGTCTAGCGCCAAAGCTGTTGGCATGCGTGAGCTGCCTATATTTCAAAAACAGCGCAAGCGCCGCAATGAACAATCAATATGAAAAGGATGCCGATGAAAGCAATCCAAATTCACTTGTATGAATGTTATTTTATTCAGTTAATCTTGCTACTTTTATACAAAAATATTGCTTATGTACAACTTACTAATTAATCAAATATTATTTACATGTTACTGACCTAAATCTATTTCCAATATTTTCCCATGGTCTAAAATGCAAGTGTAAGCAATAAAGTGTAGTTTATTGGCTTCAAGACCCTTACTGCAGATGTAAGCAATAAAATGTCAACAACCTCGGATATGTTTTCATTGTTATGCCATGCTGAACTCGTCCCCAGTGCACATTGTTGGTCTTCAATTGTTTTGCTGAGTCGCTCTAATTTCATTCTTTATAATTGGACTTGGGATATACCCACAAAGCCTGACTCACAATGCTTTGACTCGTGCTGGGTTATCAGATGGCAATGTATGAATATTGTTTTGTTTGTTGTGGCTTGTATTACACTACAAACCTTTTCACGTAAAACAGGTCCACCAAATATATTTTTCCCGCGACACTGCGTAAACCATGTTATTAAACATTCTTCCGAATCAGGAAATTCTGGCGCCCGCTGTCTTTCACAAAATAAACTTTTACCCGATTCAAATTTTAACATTATTGCCACTTCCTTTTTTAGTATTGTCGACAGATTGCTTGCTGATAATCCTTATTGAGCATCCACATCCTTTTTGTTCATACCATTACTGACCGCGTTTCTTTTTCACGAAGTGTATAAGATTTCGTTTTGTATCCATATTTTTAATGTTAATTAACACAAAGTAGAAACAGTTGGTTCTTGGCACAGAGCAGAAAATAATTACTGTTATTTTGCTTCCAAGGTATTGCTTCCTCATTCGAAGTCAAAAATTAACGAATGACAAATATCGATACTCAAATGTAGATCAATATGCAATACAAAATTCACCAAGAGTTGATCTTCCAGAGGAAACTTAAACAAATGCATATTCATAATAATTTCTTGGAATTGCTTATCGATAGAAGGCGCAAATGTTTCTACTTCGAGTTAGGGAGTCAAGCGAACAGAGAAATTTGACTTACAGAGTCTGTAAAGCTGTCATGTTGTTTTTTCGAAATATAGTCTGCTAGATTTGTGGATGTATGTAATGTATGAATAATACATCGTAGAGAAACCATATTTAGTTCGAATTATAGCGTCTAAATTATTCGTGTTATAGAGTTTTTTATACCTCAAGGGAAGGGAACGGCTTATTTCTTTGTCTTAGAGAGGAATGCGGCTTATTGAGGTTGGAGTTATAGAGGTTCCACTGTATTAATGACCCCCTTAATAGGGGGTAGTACCAATTAACAACTTCAAAATATCGATGCGAGCAGTTTTAGTATAGTATTTCTCTATTTAATCCGAGCGCGCTACGGTGTGATCAAACTCCATTGTGGCGATACACAGATACTCAGCTGCTCAAACTCTCTCTATATATATTTACTTTATATTTACATGCAAGGAGATGTTTTATTGTATACAAAATCCAGTATATAATACCGTTACATTTAATTTTGAAAGAGAAGTTTACATTGAATGTTGAAAGTCTTGTTAGTTGTGCCTTGAATTTCAGAGCAATACAATCATGTTTTGTGTGTTTCGTTTATTTTTTCGATAAAAATGGATCGAAAGGGGTCAACAGCGAATCGGACCTATGCATCTAGACCTAAAAAGCGAGAAATCGATATACTGATGAAGTTAATAATGATTTTCCTAGTAAATCTGCCGAAAAATTAAGATAATCGAACGGTACCACATTTGATGTAAAGTGTGACCAAACCTCAAGTTACCTTCTAAAGAAGGCATAACGAAACGGAGAGATGAAAGAATTCATGAAAACGAGTTAATTGAAGAAAACGAACGGATTATATGGAGCTGGCATCGCTGATTAATGTAAGTACCAATTTTAAGCAAGAAAAACTTCAAACGAGTTTTTCTCAAAACTACTTTTTTTCATGTGGTGTGAAAGATTTCTCCGAAACGAATCAACAGATTCTTCTTAAATTTTAACCACATACTTTACACATATATAGGTATCGTTTGACCTACGGACGAGCCAACATATTAATATTTTCTATATTTTTCGAATCAAAATTACACAAAAAAAACCTTGAGTTTCGGACACTTTCGTTTGACTAGCCGCCATTTTCTTATTTTCGCTCAAAAATTAATTATTTTAGGTCATACGATAGCCGTTGCCATACTAAACAAAATTCATTTTGATTTTTGTGTTTCAGATACTTTTTTGTGGCAAGATTCATCACACCGTTCACCTTACATTTTTTTGTGGGACTATGAAGACGCCGCCATTTTGGAAAATATTATAGTGATAATTAAATCAAAACACTTTATTTGTGCATTTCAAGCCTTTATTTATTAAACCTAAAAAATGTACATTTGTATCAGCTATTGGGGTCTTACAATAAATTCTTGAAAATTATGCTTTTTTGGGCTGTTAATTGGTACTACTCCCTTAATGTATTGCATTATTACCTTATTATATACATATTATAATTATACTAACGCTTATATATTTAATTCATTTTTTTTAATTTTACTAAACTTAATTGACTTGGAAATTTTTTTGGAATATTTAAAATTTTCAAAAAATCACTTAAAATAGTAAAACTAAAAAATACGTGTTTTCTAGTAAAAAGCGTTTTGAAACTCATAAAAGAAGTTTCAAAATCATATTCATGATAAAGATCTACATCGAAACAGTCCAGTATTGTTTCGATATATTCTCCCACCGCCTCCTGCACCTCAATATTGAATATCAGCTTATCCACGCCAACGCCTGTAAATTAAAAAATAAAAAAATATGTTAAGTTTCTGTAACTCTAGATTCATAAACTATATTTAGGTTATATTATTCATAAACATATGTCTCTCATACACTTTACCTTTTAAGGTTACCTAATTTAATGATTACGAAAGATTTTGAAAAAAAAAGGTTATTTAGAAGGAACTTTTGTTTGAAATTAAAACAAAAGAAACAATCAAAAAATTTCATCTGAGCATTCTAGGCACAAACTACCGCGATGTTCCATACACATGTGAGGTTTACAAGAAGTGCAGATAAATTTAGTCACACTTTTTTTTATAGCAGCAGAAGCTACATAACTGCCTGGATTGATTGCCTGGTGCATCAGGTAAAGTATCGCCTAAAATGGCATCGACGTTCCGTTTTAGGCATTGCCTTAAAATTGGAGTTTTGTGGCGACGCAGTAACCAAGGCTCTATCATTTTATCTCAAACTTTTTTGATAAATGCTGGTCTTGTTAGTATTTTTTTTTGTTATTACGACTATTATTGTAGACGTGACAAATGATAATAACACAAAATAAGCACTAAACCATAAAACTAGACTATAACTACGAATTAGTTTACTTATCATAACTATAACAACGGTAATTATTACTATTATTTACTAATAACTTATTGTATTATATAATGTATAGGCTGTAACAGAACAATTTCATACCTTTTTCAGACAATTTATTCACGTTCGTTTGTTTTCTCACTCAAATAATAAAATCTTTCACTTTATAAATTCATCAATCATAAATATACGTGTCTTAGACACCTCGAACTTAATAGCACCGAAACTATATGTGGATGCGCCAAAAACACTAGTGCCAAACTGAACTCTCGTTCGTTTTAGGAAGATACAGAAACGCATGCGTTCGCTACTTTGTCGCGCGGCCCACATTGAGACTTTTATTACTTGAGGGTGTATGAGAGGGGGTTAAAATTACCTTTTAGTGATACAAAATACTCGTCGGCTACTTTGCATCTACAGCAATTAATATATTCATTGCGGAATACAATGTCTGTCTCTGGAAGAGTTTCTTCGCAGAATAATGATTCCATCTTTGTTTTTTTAAATGATACCGCTAACCGAATAAAAAGTTATGTTGGAATCATCATGCTTCCATTCTCAAGAAATCTTACACATATCATTTAAAATGGACTTGAAGTGAATTTTAAAACTTTCTAATCAGGAACTACAGGAAGGCTATTTTTAAAAAACTAACAAGAGTCATTCTTATCACAGCCAACATATATCATTTCAAATGGCCGATATTGAATCTCCTTCCTTTGGCTGTGATAAGAATGCCAAATGGCCTTGAAGTGAATTCGCACTCCCATGGCCTTGGACTGAATTTAAACTCCCTTATTTATGCAACTACTGTCTTGGCTGAAATGTCTTGTAAAGAGAAAATGCACACAATAATCGGTGTTTAGCGATGTCAAAAGCCGCTTTAAACTTTTAATTCACATTCTTACTACCCGCATCGTAGTCTTCCATAATTTCAAATAGGTGTTTCATGAAATTTAAATGGTTCAAAAGATCTTCATTTCCGTTATACGGCCTCGTTACAATGTTGCCTTTCCGAAAAATGCTTAAGTTGAAAATATCAAACAAGTTACCAAAATGGCGAAGATACTTGGCTGTGTCACGTGCTTCTGATGTTCCAATCTTTGACTCAATGTTTGTTGCGAATGTCTGACTGAATACTTGCATGGCAAGGATTACTTTTATTTTTTGCAAATTATTTGGATGTACATATATGTGTTTCCGTCAGCTTTGGTGCTATACTCGCCCTGCAAATCTAGTGTACGTATATAGCTGATTCACATGCGCCCAGGCTGCGTGCTGGTCACAGCCGAATGATTATTTACGTTTTATGAAATTGTTTCTCATTGACAGTGGTTCTAAAAAGAAAAACAGATCTCCATGCCTTGCTCTTATTTTAAACTTCCGGGGCTAGATCAGCGAATTTGGCCAGGGATATAAAATTCAATCTCTGGTCATCCACTATACTTTTCGGGATCAATTCAGCATGCCATAATTTTCCAAACTACTGGAAAATCATTTTTTCACGATTGTTGCCGGGAAATAACGATGATTGAATGCGTATCCCACTTGATGTTTGTAGTAGTGTGTGATTCCACTAACCATTACTGCGAGTCTTGATTTCATGGAGGATTTTGAGCGGATGTTCCTTTCATCCTCTACGCGAACAATTTTGTCCGCTTTCCTATCTTAAAATAGGTTTTGAGTTACTTTATTTCCACCACTTTTGCGAATAATACCGAAAGCATGCTCCAAATTGTCTTGGTTGAAATGCCTCCTAAAGAGAAATTACATACACTGGTCGGTATTAAGCGATGTCAAAAGTCGCTTTAACCGTTTTAGTACGAAGCAATTTTTGCAAAAATTTATGAAAATTGATATACATACCACCTGGATCAAAAAGTTCCCAGAATTTATTCAGAAAATTGAAAATACAATATTATTCATCAAATCCGGTCTTTTTTGCTTGACGCAACCGTGTCATAATGCCCAGATAATACTCTTTGTCGACAGTCTGACCTTCAGGAAGGAATTCATGATATACAACACTTCTGTAATCCATTTTTCGATTGAAAACGACGTGGTTTTTTCGGTCGCGGCTCATTCTTCGAACGCCATTCACTCGATTGATGTCTGGATTGCGCGTCATACTCGTAAAGCCACGTCTCGTCACAAGTAATGATAACGAAAGATTAGACAAATCGAGTGTCTGGGAGCGCTACACGGTAGTGATTCCGGGAAATTTTTGATCAAGCTGGTATATTGATTAATTTAGAGGAAATAATAATAATAATAAACCATTTATTGCAGAAGTATTTGTAGTACAATGATGTTTCTTCTTAGATTAGTGGTTAGGCTGCACGGCTTTACATCTATAGTTAAATTTATTCAACCTTAGTTAAGGGTCAGTTGCCCTTGGACGCGAGTGTTGTTTGAGGAAAAAATTGGGCAGCAGAAGATAAAAACCTACTGAACCTACGACTAAAGCTACTTATTCTACGAGTTCAAAATCTTATAGATAGGCTATGTTAAAACTTAACAACATGTGACTTGGGGGTGTACATATACATATATTGTATAATTGACATATATACAAATTTGATTAGGATATTGATTATTATTATATAAGCCTAGGCTAATCGAAGAAAATCTATATCAGCGGTTCGATTGGTGGTGCGTTTTTTAGCATGAAAGCGTTATATAATTGTTCAGCCTGATCGGATATTTGGTTTGTGTTTGCGAGTTTATGTAAGTAATGCGTCGAGTAGAAGAAAGGCTTATTCAGTATAATTTTGAGGCATTTCTTTTGGAGAATTTGAAGTTTTCGCTTATGGGATGTGGCACATTTTCTCCAAATATGACTATATATCAGTTTGTTAGCAGTGGATAGCTTAGATTTTCTGTTTATAAAGGGGTATGTAGCGCGAATGCTTTTTGCTATTTTAGACGTTACCACGTCAATATGGGTTTTGAAGGTGATCTTTGAGTAGAGGTGCATTCCGAGGTATGTGAAATTGGATGACCAAGATATATTTGCATTTAGAACTTTCAATTGGGGACCTGGTAGGTATCTTCTTGCTCGTTTCTTAGTGAAGAATATAGCTTGAGTTTTCTCAGCGTTTAGTTTTATTTTCCACTTAAAGTAGAATTTCTCTAGAAGGTTAAGTTGATCTTGGAAGTAGGTCAGTATATATGAAGGATCCTCAGAGGTCTTATAAATTGCAGTATCGTCTGCATACAGGGAAAGATTACAGTAGGAAGACTTTCAAATATCTGACGTGTAAATGTTGTACAAGGTGGGGCTTAAGACTGAGCCTTGGGGACTCTGGCCGGGATAACTCGCACTGATGAGATTGTTGGTTTTGACAAAGAAACTCCTAGAAGATAGGAAGGATTGTAATTGTGTCAAATAAAACACTCTAATTTAGACAAATATCAATCAATTTCAATAATTCTTTTGGCATTATAAAGAAGAAAAAAGTTTGTTGATAAGAATATGAAATATACATAAAATATCAATTTTATTGTATTTTATTTCTTTTTGAAAATAAAAATATAAAACAAGCCGTGAGGTGCGACTCTTGAGATCCACACGGTCAACTTTCCAGTAATATCTACATAAATATTAAACACAATAATAATTATGAAGATAATACTAATTCAAATAATAAAAATGTACCTTGCATAAAAGTGATTGGAATGACTTCATATTAATCGTAACATCTACGCGAGAGTTAACAAAATGCGTTATCTAATGATATAAAAAATATCTTTATAATACACTTGTTGGTCTTAACTCTATTTAGATTCATAAAGACTAAGGACACGAGGCCCGATGTGGTCTCGTTTTTATGTCTTCCCTCAGCCGTCTGGTCGCTGTTTGCGATTGGTTGGTATTTTTAGATGTAGTGTGATACGACATTACCTTTTATGGTCATAGTTTGCTTGAAGCGGAAATTGTGGTGAGCTCAGCTCTGAGTGGGCCCTTAACTCGAGCGTCAATTGATTACGTAAGGATTTTGGTGGATTGGTTTGATTGAATATTCACGCGGATCAATCGGACGGAGGACAGGTTACAAAGCCTTTTCTACATTATTTGTTATTTTCATATCGATGCTTGAAAGACAAAGAGCGCTAGCAAAAATGAATGCAGTTTTTGTTATTACGCCCACTGAAGACATTTTGTCGCGTGATGGTCATTTTGAATGGTTGCGGTCAAAATTGTATTTTTCTCCATATTGAACTTGACGTCCAACGTTTTTCCATTAAGTGGAAAATTCAAATACAATTTTTGTGACCTAAAAAACAAAAAATGAAAATTTAGTTTTTTTAAGATGTGTAGAATGGTCATAGCTTCGTTATTCTGCAAAAATCTCGATTTCATAAATATGGCATTTGCAACGGTATTCGCGGCGGCCACTCAATTGTCTCAGCTAATTTGAAGAAAAGCTATATCTCTGGCCAATACGGCAGCATCACAAGACTTCGTTCCGCTATCCAGAGAGAGTATATGTAGATAAGTCTACATTAATTTTGGCGTACATTGCACCCGGTTGAATTTTTGTCGAAAATCATGTTTTTGGGCAATTTACAGGTTACAATCATTGTTTTGCCAACAGTTACTCACAAAATTAAAATTCAGTATAAACGATTGAAACAGAGGTGTTAATTGTGCGTTATGAACTTATTGAATATTTTTGGTTTGAAAATTATCAATTTCATTCGGCTTTAAAAATGATTGCGAGTTTGATAAAAGTTTATACTTCATGGTATATTTGCTATATTGTCGTTTAATATTAATTTAATTTTCAATTTCATTTGTTAAATATATTTGAAAAGGTACTGATGACACAAAAAATTAAATTAAATGATGTTTCATACCAATCCTTGATAATTATACGTGCAATTTTTGCAAGAATAATTTTTTTATAGCTATTTTGGATCTAGTATCCATCGTACCAAGGATCTACTAGTTAGGGAGCTGGTAGCAATTCTCGTATGTGATTTCATCGTCATTGATAATAATATGAAATGTTGTTTATTACGATCCAAATTAGAAAGAGCAAACATATAAATGTTTTATGTTATATCGTCATGTCAGCGATTGATATATAGTATTAAGGATGCTATCCTAATAATAAATTTAAGAAAGGCAGACGCTTAACTAGCTGCATTTTTATAATAATATATACAAACGTGTTCATTAAATCATTGCATTGTTTATTTAAGCGGGAAGTACGTTTTTTTTTTTTCATTTTTTGCATTATTTATAGTAAAACTCTTCAAGAGTATTCAGTCAAAATTTTAGATCGATTGGAGCAAAACTGATGGAGCAACAGGATTTTAACACTCTGCTCTTCGACGCGCCATAAACTGTAAATTAGCTATTTCTCTTTTTTTGAACGCGTTTTTCCAACACTTAGCTTTTCGAAAGTTAGTGAACCCTCTACCTCGAAATCTATTTATTCGATCCATTTCAAAATTTGCACTTATATTCTGTTCCTTAAAGCACGAGGTAACCACGTGATATTTTATTTTAAAGATTATAATTTGTTTTATAATAACAAACTTATCCATTTAAACAAAATATAAAATCATTATTTTTATTTAGAATTGATACTAAAAATTGAAAAATCGTTGAAAAAATATATCTCGAAGTGGTTACTTCGGGAAACTAATAAACTAACGAAATATTTTCAGTTTTTTGTCATCAGATGATCGTGTGCACCGCAAAACTACTTTTTTTAGGTGTCTACGAAAGTAATCTATATTTAATAATAATCTATACTCAATATTGTTTGACCAAAATTTTAAAGAATACTCTTGAATAATTATACTATTATGTGCTTTGCTCAGAACTAATTTTTGGTTTACAGTATTCTCAAAAATAATTCTGAAACCTATGCCTTAATGGTCATTTTTTGCTCTAGTGTAGTTTCTGCAACGAAGTAAAAAATGAGGCAAATGATTTCGCAATTGTCTGCGTATTTTAAACGAAAAAATATTATATACATATCGGTACCAGCTCCTTGACTATACATCCCTTTGAATATGAAAAAAATCAAAAAAGTAAAATGCGATAAACGTTTGAAAATTTCACTTTTTACAACAAATTATTCAAGACAATATTTTTAAGGCTTACATAATTATTTTCATTCCTAGCAATAAACAAATTTAATGGAAATATTTAGTAACTTTACAGTTTTTAAATTCAAAATAAATAAAAAATGAAAAAATACTATCTATACATATAAACTTAATCTAGAAGAAAATAATATGTAAACATTTCTCCTAAGAGATTTTGCAAAAAGCTAAAAATCTTTGGAAATTTTTGTAGGAGATATGAAATTTATTCTTGTAACTATCATAATAGTAGCACAACATGTTAAAATTGTCCTGTTTAGCTATAAGTTAAATTCAAAATGTTTGAATACATGCATGTTTGTTTGAATTAATATTATATTATTAAGTACAGTGGAAATTATTAATGATTCTGAAACCAGCAATTTTCTTTTCAGTAAATTTTGAAAATCTGTTCAGAATACGTAATTTTGCGTATTTAGATTCGTCATGAAAGTCAGAGGAACCATTATTTTTAGTGAATTTCTGAGAAAATGTTGTAATTCAGCATATGGCAGATAGCCGCAATAGAAACAAAACGTAGCTTTTACATAGATTCTTAATCATTTGTATTGACATAGTCAAAAAAGTAAAACGCTTACTAACAAATAAGTTGCACCGAAAGTTTTAAATTCACAGCTCAATTGGTAGATTTGATAAGTAAGTACGTGTTAATAAAAAGTATGTTTTGTGTTATACTTGTCCAAAATAATTGGAAATGCCCTGCAATCGCACTCTTTTATGTATCTCATCTTAAAGTCTCTTCGTTGGAAAACCTGCTGCTGCAAAACAGAATATGTTCGCTGATTTTAATAAAATAGAAATATGAAGCAAGACCTTGAATTTCATTCGGGCAAAATATTTCTTGATAATGAAACTACATTAATAACATGTTCAAACTACTTGTGAGTTCATCGAAATTTGCAAATGTCAAACGATCGTCTAATAAAAAGGCTTTTATTTAATTTTAATTCACATTTAAAAAAAAAAAATGCGAAAATTGCTTTGTTGACCCTTTTTGGAAACTATCAAGTCATTTAATAGTGAACACACTTCGACTATATGAACAGTAGATATGAAAAGAATCAAATCATCATTGTATTAATAAAAGCAATTTTAGTTACATTAAATGGCATTACTATGCTTCCAGAGCCAAATAGTGATAATTATGATCAACACGATTGATACATTTCTACGGAAAAAAATGATTCTGTTGAACGAAATGTAATAATTAACATCTTCACAATGCCTGTAAAACGTAACGTTGCATCAAGGCTGTAGAAAAAATAAATGAAAAAATTCAATGGACACGCTAAAACCAAGAATTGAAAACAAAATCAACGAATGATAACTTTCATAGTTAGGAATGGTTACGACGCAAAAGAAACCATAAAAATTATTCACATTACATTTCAAATGTAAGAGCAAGATTCAAAAATTAACACTTTCAAAATCAGCAAAAGGTTTCAGTTATGAACTAACTATGAATGAAAAGCAAACCAATCGATTAACATTCAGACAAACAGAAGTCAACTATACTTCCTGCAAATAGTCCCATTACACTGTAGAAATTTTCCAATGTGAACAAAACGCATTATACAGACAAAGACGACAGTGAAATGCATTGTCATCAGCGCAGCGTAACTAGATTACTCATGTATGTACCAAACTAATTGTTCGATGCAGTCTCCGATTAGCAATGAAAAAAAATTATGGAAATGTAGAGGGGAACTGTCGACATAGTCGAAAGAACTTCACCCTGCATATCTTCAATAATTGTATTGCAAAAGTTTGAATATAACATTTTGTCATCCGAAATTTTCCTGCCAGCAGCAACTTCATCTATAATCATCGCTAATAGAAATTAAAAACTATATTAATACGTGTCAGTTAAAGTTTATGTTAATAGTATTAGTATTAGTTCTTGAGGTATTGTACACTTGATAGTTGGGCTTAAATGTTAATAACAGCGAAATTACGTATAGAAAAATCATCCATTTGCTTTTAAAAACTTAGTAACTTCAATATGTGACTATGTCTAAAAAAAATCTGTTAAATTTTTATTATCAATTTGCAACATTTGCAAAAAACATATTAATTAATTTCCATAGACGATTCATTTAAAGGCAATCATCAACTATTTCCAAATCACATATATTCAATCCAATAAATTAAATTTAAATTGACAATGTTTTGAATCGGAAAGTTTCCAATCGTTTATGTCATTTTACTTTTTGATAAGAAAAGTGTATGCATTGAATTTTTTATTAGATTTCTCTTGTTTAAAATCCGTTTTATTTTTGTGTGAATTAACTGTTTTTTCAGCAGATTGAAAATCAGATGTGGAGAAATTTCGTAATTTAAAAAATATATTGTAATGCTTTTTGGTAAACTATATTCTTGGTTTTGTTTTCACCATCGCTCGTGTAAACAAACAAAGCAGATGGTTTTCAACTCGTGAACATGCAACATAGAGTTGGCCATGCGAGAAAACTGGACTTTCCAAATTTGTACCGCACATTTCCAAAAACTGTTCTTGCGCTTTGGTAACAGCGAATGCAAGGCGAACAGGGAACTGAAGACGCTTAAATGCAAAGCACATATCAGATGGAATCATTGGGATTTGAGGAATCAAAACATCTTCAGCTTTGAATTTTCCGTTCAAAATTGTTACTTCGATGACATTTCTCATTAACTTTTTCACTGCGAGTCTTATGCCATTACAAAGTTTTGGTTGATTGATGTTGTGCAGTATAATTATCGGAGCTCAAACTTTTAGCTGTAAAATGTGTGGTGGTATTCCTGGTAAATCAAGTGATTCAAAAATTCTGTAGGATAATTCACCTCATGTGGATCCATGATGGTGTCCACTGATTTGAATGTGTATAATTGGCCTGGTATTATATTCAGAATTGCTTCGTTAAGACCGCTGACATCTTTTTTCTTATCAGCCAATATTGCTCGCTAGCTTAGCCAAAAATGATTTTTGTACTGTTGTCTTATATTTGGGAACACGCTGTTAATCAGGTCTTGCTTCATTGAGTAAACCGACAAAATTCGTTTGGTAGTGTTATCATTCCTGTATATTTGTCGACTGGCATTTTCTCATCACGATTTGCAACAACTGTTTCGAAAATTCAGCTGCTGATGGATCATTTTGCAATTGAACGCGTACGTTTATTTTGAATGGTCTTATAAATTTCCACAAATTTGAATATTTCAAACACGCGTTAATTTCATCGGTAGCAGTGGATTTTGGATTGACGGGTAATGTTTGTCTGAAGTCTCCTGCTAACAATATCAAAGCACCGTCAAACAATTCTTAACTCGTTCGTAGATCTTTCATTGTTCTATTCAATGCTACTATTGATTTCTTGTTGGCCATTGGACAATCAACTCAAATGATGATATCACATTGTTACAATACTTTTGCCATTCCAGATGTATTCGTAATGTTACATGTAGGATTTTCATTTGCCTACTTGTTCAAAGGCAACTTAAATACAGAGTGTGCTGTTCGATTGCCATCCAATAAAGCGGCAGCAATCCCAGCAGACGCAAGTGCAAGTGCTATTTTACTTTTTGAACGTATCGTCGCAAGTATCAACGAAATCAAGAATGTCTTGCCAGTTCCTCCTGAGGCGTCCAAAAAATAGATTCCACCGCTTTGATTGTTAATAGCATTCATAAATGAGTCGTAGGCATCCTTTTGTTCATTGTTCAATTTTGGAATATTTGTTTGAACAAATGCATTCAATGCATTGCAATCGTATTCTCGTTCGCGTTGCAAATCTCGATTAAACATATCATGCATTGAGCGATTTGGTGACACCATGCCGAGTTGTGTTAACACTTAATTTGCAATTCCTAAACAAATGTCTTCAATCATAATCAATGCTTCATTATACATTTCCTGTGTGAATAACAAGGGTGGATTTGATGTTCTACGACGAATTTGGTGGAAAATGTCTTCTGTCATGAAATCTTGATAATTTGCCCATAACTCAAGTGGATTTGATGGCAAACGTCTATAGGTTCAATTCGTAGGTCTTTGTGTATGTCTGTGTTTCTCACGTACCATGGGATTCGGAAAATCTTCCGCAGCGCAAGATTCTGGCAGATTTCCAACTGTCGTCTGTTTGATTTGCTGGTCTGGCAGTAAACTGTACTGGCGTAGAGAAGCGTTGGTCGAATGATCTGTTTGTATATCAGTAGTCTGTTTGTGGCAGAAAATCGCTTTGAGCTTAGGATGGGATAGAGGGATTGGATAATATGTGTACATGCCGTCCGTTTGTTTTGGATATGCGGTTTCCACTTTAATTTGTTGTCTATTGTCAGTCCCAAATATTTTACAGTCTGTGCCCATGGTATTGTTTGTGCATTTACTGTTACGTTTCTGGGTGTTTGTCTATGTTTTCGTGTTATAAAGATTGCCTGAGTTTTTTCCGGATTTATTGCTATTTTCCATTTTCGAAAATATTCCATAAGGTGGTCTACTGTGCGCTGAAGATTTCTTGTAATTGTATGCGCGGGTCTACTCGTGTGGAAAATGCAAGTTTCATCGGCGAGCAATGCTAGTTTTGTGTTCTGATTGGGCAGTGCCGAAATGTCTGACGTGTACAAACTGTACAACATTGAGAGTGGTGACCCTTGTGGGACTCTAGCTTCTAGAGGCTTCTTCCTAAAGCCAAATTGCTCTTCCGGGATAAGGGATCTGCTTGAAACTTCATCACTCAGGCGGGAGAGAATTATTCGCTCTGTAATTTTAGCGATGGTAGGAAGGAGACTGATTCATTTCCAATTTTGGGGAAGAGTGAGATCTTTATCTGGTTTCGGGAGGACTATTATTGTTGCTCTTTTCGAGTCCTTAGGAATCTTCGCAAGTGGAAAACTGCATTCATTATGTCCGTTATTGTCTGTAGTGTATTGTTTGGTACACGTGTCAGGCATTCATTCGTTATGGCATCCCATCCAGGCGATTTTCGTCTGTTCAGTGCCATCACCAATACCTCGTGTCGATCCGTTTCCAGAGGGGAGTTGTTTTCATTGTCTGCGATCGCCAAGAGGCCTCTGTGGGTTCTCCGGACTTGTACTTCGTTGTTTGCATCTTCAACCGGGAGTTCATTTTCCCGAAACTGTTGTTCTAGTGTATCGGCAAAGGCTTTTGCCTTCCCTTCCCGGTAGTACTGAAGACCTTGTGGACCATGGATCGTTAGTAAAAGCTTCTTTGGTTTTCTTTTGAAGTATTTAGAAATCCTCCAGACGTTGTTATCACCGGAGTCGAGGCTTTGCAAGAAACCTTCCCTTTGTTCGTTTCTGAACTGGGATATTTTACGTTTGATCTCATTTGTAAGCCGGTTGGCCTCACGCCTCATGCTGGGGTCACCTGAGCCCCTAGCTCTTTTCGGAGTCTGTTCCTCCTTATCAGGTCCTTAATATCCCTGGGTAGTTCGTAGGGGTTCGAGCCCTGCTCCGTTATTCTTATGGTGTTGTCTTCTTCTGCCTGCTTTATAGTTTGTGTTAGTTTTCTGACTGTATCATCTATGGCATTGGCTGTTTCGGGTATTTTAATGGTCGGTTCTGCAGCCAATGCATCGTGAAAGGCTTTCCAGTTTGTCTTCTTCCTTATTATTTGAGGATCATCGACGAAATGGTCCTGTATAAGGAAGCGAACCGGCTTGTGGTCTGACGGTAATTCATCAAAAACTGTGATAGAAACATGTTGTTGAATGTCATTAATAATCGCAAGGTCAATTATGGTGCCATTTGGGCCTCTACCATAATGTGTTGGTTCGTTTGGGACGTGCAGGAGTAAATGTTTCTCCGTGATGAATCTGCAGAGCTGATTGCTTGCTTGGTGTCTTCTCACCGCGCCCAAAGGCGATGTTTCGCATTCAAATTGCCTATTAGAAAGCTCGGGCCCTGTTGGTTGAACAGTAATTGGAGGTCCGGGATAAAATCTCTGAAGCTAGGAGGTCTGTAGGCAGAGATCGCCGCGAATTCGATTGAGCCCGTTCGTACTTTATTCGCTGTGGCCTCCATGCCATTTAGAGTGGGGATATGGATTTAGTAGTGCTGTATGTTTCTTTTCACGAGGATTGCCGTACCTCCTCCCCTGCTTGACATTCTATCTGTATGATAGACGATGTAGTTGGGGATGCGAAAGTGGTCTCTTGGTTTGAGAAAAGTTTCTGAGATGAGCATGATGTCAATTTTGTGTTCAAGCAAAAGTTGCAACAGCTCACCTCTCTTAGCGACTATGGAATTCGCATTCCACGTGAGAATGGAGACGTAATTAATGTCTACCATTGAACGAGATGAGTGTTGAAAGAGGAATATTAGTCTGTGCATTGAACATGCTATGGACCATTCTCGCCATCATCTCTTGCATCATGCTCTGGAACTTGTTTTGCATGGAGGCAAAGAGTTGGTCCATTTGTCCTTCTGCAGGCATGATTTTGGGTGTTTGGGAAAGAGTGGGTTTGGCTGGTGCTTCTGAATTTGGTTGCGGTTGGGGATTAGTGGTTGGAATTGCTGTAGCTTTTGCGATATGTGCGAACGTCTTTGGGACGTTTTTCGGGTTACGTGGGCAACCTTCATAACTTGCCGGATGATCTCCGCCACAGTTCGCGCAGATAACTCTATCTCCTGCCTTCTTCACGCACTCTAAGAAGTGTTGAAAATTTCATTCTCCTTTTTTTCGATGCGAAAAGCTCAATAACCATGCCATTAAAATTAGGAATTTTAGAGACCATATCTTTCTCAATTGAAATCATGGCGCTGGCCATGCTCAATCTGTTTCCGCTCATTGTGCTCATCAAAAACATTTTAATTCGTTTCAAGGAAGAGAAACAACGCTCAGCTTTCGCCGTTGTCATTGGTATGGTCGAAATTATTTTTAATAATTCACAAGTTTCAACAAAAGTGGAGGTTAAACTATTATCAATAAATTGCAAAAGGCTAGTTGTTCCACTAATGTTTCGAAAATCGTGTCGCTTATAAATCACCTCCGATTCCGTTTTCAAACGCTCCTTTTCCAAAAAACGAGTAGGACTCGACTGTTTGACGCAACAGCTGAGCTGGAAATATTACTTCGAATTCGTGAAACCGATCGGCATCAAACAAAGCAACAAACGCACAATGCGAATTAAATCAGAATCTCGATTTGATTTAATGTATGATGACATCACATACTTCCTTTGCAGCAACTGTTCGACTCAAGTAAATATTGTCTTTGTTCATTTTTGTAGACACTGACTGCTGTGGCTCAGCTTGGGCCTCCAATTGTGTTTTTTCTATGTTTCAACTTTCCTTCTGAATCGACCTCAAAAATAAATCTATTTGGGTTTTCACCTTGCTTACATCAGTTTTCCGTTGTTGAAACTGCACATACAAAATATCAACATGCGGCATATGTTTATGGAAAACAGAAAGCCAAAAAATGAAAACTGTATCGATCAGCATTCTTCGTGCAGCTCCCGCCTGATTGATAGATGCCGACTGCTTCGCTGACGACTCAATTTTTTCCATACATTCTATCAATTTCTCTCTATTTTCAAACACAGTGTTTACAGCGCGGCTTCTGAAATTCCATCGTGTGGCTGATGAATGAGGAATTCTCTTTCCAACAACTTCATCTAGAATAGCAACCCTCTGTGGAGAGTTGCTAAAGAAGTCAGCAATTTCCGCTACGTTTGCGAAAAAAAATCGAGCTTGCTGATTTTTAGAGGAACACTGTGCAATAACCAAATTTAGCTGATGATCATAGCAGTGAATGCACTCCTTTGTGCTGCCCACTCATGACACTAGCGCCGACGTAGCTCTGAGATATCAATTTTTCTCGCTTATCTACAACTACCTCTAGGACATTTCGAATACACTCAGAGATTGCTATGGTTCAAGAAACTGCCAATATCTTTCTACAGGCTGCCCATCTGCCAGCAAATAACGGAAAACAACCACAAGCTGAAATGTGGACGAAATATCGGTCGTTTCACCCACAATAACTGAAACGAAGCTTGAGTCACCAACTTCTTTTTTGATATGTTCCTGACAGACGGTATTCATGCAGTCCATTAAATCATTTTGGTTTCTTTGGAAGTGCCTTTGAAAATCGATGATTGAGCTAGATGATCTGATGATGCATCAAGCTCTACAGAAAAATTAATAAAACCTTTGAAAACTCCAGGATTTAACGACTCAGAAGTCTCACCGTGGCCTCGAAGTGCTAACTCAAAAGTACCGTAAAATGCAACACAATCAATAATTTTTGGCAATATATATATCGATTTTTTGTCACTTGCTCGTTGTGGTTTTTGATATTCAAAAGATATGAATTGTCCAGCTGTTGTCGAATATTAACCTTCCCCAAGAGGCAAAACTCTAAAACAGAATTTTAATGAAGCTGCGATCCTTCATGTTTTTTTTAATTTTTTGAGTTAAGTGTGAAAGATCAGATACACCATAATCAATCCAGCTCGAATCTTCTGTTTTCCCTGCAGATAATAGGCAAGAAAAGCAAAATAAATGATTTGATTCATCGCATCCACAAATCCAATCATTTTTGGAATATGTTTCCCTCTTACATTCTCGTTTAAATTCCCTCGCTTTTGATTTCGTGATTTGTATTAGCACTAAATAGGCATTGGTCTTCCCTCAAGTTTAATCCCTATTTTTTCTTTTATCGAAAGGCTCGAAAATTGGATTTTTTTAAGTTTGAAAACTGTTACTATGGTGATAAAATTGCTGGAATTTAAATGAGGCTAAATAAATAAAACCTTACCATGGTATTCGCTTACACTTACAATTTTTATTTGATGCTGAAAAACAACAAGAAAGCTCACACACTAGAAATTATCTTCAGACCACATCACAGCTAGAAAAACGACTGATAAAAGTGAATTCGTTCGTAATTCGCTGATAGGAGCACAGTTGAAGTGTGCTCCTTTGGCAGCAAATCAGTTTCTATGCTAAACATCATTGTTCTTAGCCGTTATAGAATCGGAAGAAGAAAGTTTCAATCGCACGTGCGCTTATGATCGCTAGATGCCGTTATAGGGTTTGGTGGACATTTTTTCCATCTGCTAATGGGTTTCAATAAATTTGTAGAGAACATAAGACAAGTGCTATTTTTTATATTACGTAAATATTTAATAAGATAATTATAAAGTTGTGGAATAATTTAAAGGTTGGGTTTATAAATACATGGTGGTTCACGAGCTCATGTGCTCCTATGAAGCAACCGCCACTGCTTGCCGAGTGTCCAAGTTGTTGGCATTTGTGGCATTGTGCCTGCCCTGAATAGAGTTTTTGTGCCTCAACTTTAACTATCAGTTGGCAGATGGCTCTGCAGTTGTAGATTTGTAGCGCGTGCTACTTATGCTTGTAGCGCGTGCTACTTATGCTAACAGTATATCGATATTATGCGTGCGCTGCGCTAATAAAACATCACGAGACGGCCACTACTTCAATACTTATCTATTTGGTACAAACATATATGACAGATGTGTATTTCATTCTTCTACTCGCCGTTGCACTCTTGTTGAGCGCTGTATTCGCAAGATCGCTACAATACCCCCCTCCAAGTGACTCGAATCACTTTTGAGTTACGAAATGCACTTTACGCTTGCCTGGATATGTCTTCACGGGTTGTTGCATCGTTGGCGTAGTAGGCTGTGTCCTGCTGGGCTTGACGTAGATGGTTGCGGTGCACCTGTCAGCTGATCGACTTCGAAATAAGCTGGTTTCAAACGCTCAGTTGATATCTCGACCGGTGTTCCATTCACGTTGACTCTGAAAACTCTGTCTGACGTTCTCGCTACTACTGCAAATGGTCCTTCATACGGTTGCTTGCAAGGCTTCTTTGTGGCATCGATTCGTACGAATACGTGGGTGCATTCGTGCAAATCCTTGTGTATAAAAGCTTTTCGTCGTGAGTGATGCATCGTTGGAGTCGGTTTAATTCTTCGCATATATGTTCGAAATCGTCTTGCGAAGATGCATGGGTCCAATGCTGGATCGTCGTCGGTGACCATTTCGCCTGGAACTTTGAGCGTTTTTCCATACACAAGTTCGGCTGCTGTCGAGTTGATATCCTCTTTGAAACTCGTGCACTGTTTCGTGACACATAATCGCTGCTTTGAGCGATCTATGCCACCGTTCTACCAATCCGTTTGACGCTGGGTGATAAGCCGTCGTGTAAAAGATTGCTCGTCGCAGGAGATGCCTTCTCGGTGTTGGACGCCGAACGCCGGATCTTGTATTTCTCAAGGGAGATCCGGGATTTAGCGCTGTATAAGAAAAGCGCACTTTCAGTGAGGGAACAGGGTTAAATTGGGGTACCTACCGGCAAGTTAATTGCCACATGTCTGGCGCAGGATTCAAGATCCAAGCTAGCCGATATTTTTATTAAGTTTTTGTTAAGCGACTGGTTACGCTTCAATTGAGGCGCTTCTAAAGCCAAGTTACGGCTCGAGCGTTTTGCCAAACTACGGCATTAATGCGTTAATACAAACGAGTCAAAAGTACGCTATAACTATGACTATATTTTCTTTTCTACAATTTCCTTTTATACACTTTTTACAACTTAACATATAATCCCTACTCTAATATTTTATTCTACTTAATACATAACCCCTACTCTAAAGCTGGAAGAATTGAATATGGTAAATTCATTCTACCAATCAAAATATCGATCAGCATTTTTCCATATGACCCAATTTAAAATGCAACACTCATAATAGTCCATGAGTAATGACTACTCAGGTTTCGTACTTTGTGTGTAAGTATATCGTACATTGCACCTGCTAATGCTAGGCGCCGCTTAGTCTGTTGCGATCGCGATGGGTTAGTATAAACATTCGTTCATGTGTCTATTTTTAGCAACAACATGAATTGGACTCTCGTGTGAGTAGATTATGTGTAATGCAAAACGAGTATGCAAAGTGAGCATTACAAGGTGATCGTAAATTATGCATTTGTATATTCTACGACTGCTCGTTGATTATTGATTTGTGGGTTTAGTTTATAGTAAAATGCTGATTGATTGTGTAGATATCTGTAGATCCACTACACCCTTAACCTTTTGAGGTGAGAGTTTGGGTACAAAATCGAGACTTATTATAGGTATTTTTACATGTCTTATATTATATTTTTAAACATTGTTATTCCCCTTTTTTGAAAATCTTAAATCTATTATTGTGTATCCATTTTTTTCTTATTATCTATTTCCAATAGTGTATTTACATTATTTTTACTTAGTACTTTAAATGGACCTTTATACGGTTTCTCATGTTTTCTTCTGTTCTCTACTTTTAATAATACAAGATCGTCTATTACTATGTTTAATGGTTTTGAATAACATTCTTTATTTGTTCTAATCATTTAAGCTTTTTCAATTAAGTCCTTTGCTTTTGTTAGAGACATTTTTAATCTAATTTTTAATTCATTTCTGTAATTCTCTAAATTGTATATTTCTTCTGAATCGCTTAAAATGTCATTTGGTAAATAGGATAGTTTGCCGAAGACCAGTTCGTAAGGTGTATAATTTGTGTCAATATGTGGAGTTGTATTATATGAAAATGTATAGAAAGGTATCCTTTCGTCCCAGTTGTTGTTATCAACGAAGGACAGTAAGTATTCGTTTAATACGCGGTGGTTCCTTTCTATTACACCTAACGACTCATGATGGTAAGGGGTTGAAAATATTTGTTTTATATGTAGTAACTCGCATATTTCTCTCATTAGACTGTTTGTAAATTCTGTCCCTAAGTCCGTTTTTAGAATCTTGAAATGACCGTATAATAAGATAAATTTATTTACTATAGCTTTTGCTACTGTGGTAGCATCCTTAGTCTCTATGGGTATGGCAGTTATAAATTTCGTTAATTCGCACTGAATAGTGAGAATGTATCGGTAGTTGTTGGAAATTCTCAACGGGCCAACAATGTCTGCGCTTACAATCTCGAAGCTAGTAGATGGAGTCTCGGTTTTTATCATTTTCTCTTTGGTGTGCTTAGTTATTTTATTCATTTTGCACTTTTCACATTGGTTTATATGTTTTTTGACCATTTTCTTCATATCCTTCCAACAGTATCTCTGTTTCAATTTTAACAATGTTTTATGTACTCCTGTATGTCCTCCATGTGGCGAATTGTGGTACTCAATAATTAATTCATTTTGCTCTTTGACGTCTTGAATTCTTATGGGCGGTCTGTATAATAATATTTTTAACTTATAACTTTCTTCCCGTTGCAACGCATTAAATAATTTCTTGAATTCATTTCTCGGTACGTACCTGAACATATTATCATTAGAAGATAAAGATAGTGCATTTATGCTATTGTTCTTTGAATATATTAACAACTTCTTCATGACAGAAACTAATTTCGTGTATGAATTATCATTGTTGTTATCATGAACTTTCAGCTTATCGTTGAAGGAAACTGGTTTCTCAACAACTTTATCACTGTAGCGCACTACTATAAAATCTTTCTCTTTAGTTATAGATATATCATCTTTCTTGTATTTCTTGCTAGCTAGCATATAAAATTTCAGTTTCATCGCCCCTTTAATATCTGACAAAGAAGTGCAATCAAACGCATGGAGGTGATCAATCTCTTCGTTTTGGTTGCCACTTTGCTTGTCGATTTCTGTATTTTTATTTTCACTTTGTACTTTTTCGTTTTACTTCTTGTTATCGCCAATAACTTTTTGCTAATGTTTTCATCGTTTGTCGGAGGTATCATGGATTTTAGCATTTCAGTGTTGATTTGTATTCTTGACATTTGTGCTCATACTCGTAATTTGTGCTCATACCCGTTATTCTGTATACATTATTCTCTAAAGTGTTATTTCAGTGCTCGTCTCCAATTAACAATTACATAATAGTTAATTCTATAAATTTTATCAATCATTATCAACATCATTAATCATATTTTTCCTTTCAAAACATAAAGTGTATATTGCGACAATTTTCATAAGAATTCGCGTAGTTATTTTATGCAACAGTAAAATTTACCTAATTTGTTTAAAACAAATTCCAATTAAAATGCTATTCTTTTTCATATTTATATAAAATTAAAGTTTGGCTTGAAGTAACCAGTGTACAATTATAAATGCTGGTCGTTGCCGTTAAATTCTTAAGTCATCATTAAATTACTTGTTACTTTAATCGCAAATGACGCACAAAACTCTTCTTCATCTTCGCCTTTTTCCTATTTGCAACTGTCTTCCATATTTTTGGTTGAAGTTCCAACTCCATTATCTCACGTCGAAATTCCATGTTCGGTCGCTGTATTAGTCGTCAACATTCAAATTTAAATTTTTGTTCCAATTTTTTATTAAAAAACTTTCAGCATCGTATAGGCAGAATCGCCTTGATACATGTTTCGAGAGTGCAGGATCGTGGGTCGCAGGTTCGTCGGTTGCAGGATCGCCATGTAAAAGATAGGCAGGATCGCCATATAAAAGATTGCTCGTCGCAGGAGATGCCTTCTCGGTGTTGGACGCCGAACGCCGGATCTTGTATTTCTCAAGGGAGATCCGGAATTTAGCGCTGTATAAGAAAAGCGCACTTTCAATGAGGGAACAGGGTTAAATTGGGGTACCTACCGGCAAGTTAATTGCCACATGTCTGGCGCAGGATTCAAGATCCAAGCTAGCCGATATTTTTATTAAGTTTTTGTTTAGCGACTGGTTACGCTACAATTGAGGCGCTTCTAAAGCCAAGTTACGGCTCGAGCGTTTTGCCAAACTACGGCATTAATGCGTTAATACAAACGAGTCAAAAGTACGCTATAACTATGACTATATTTTCTTTTCTACAATTTCCTTTTATACACTTTTTACAACTTAACATATAATCCCTACTCTAATATTTTATTCTACTTAATACATAACCCCTACTCTAAAGCTGGAAGAATTGAATATGGTAAATTCATTCTACCAATCAAAATATCGATCAGCATTTTTCCATATGACCCAATTTAAAATGCAACACTCATAATAGTCCATGAGTAATGACTACTCAGGTTTCGTACTTTGTGTGTAAGTATATCGTACATTGCACCTGCTAATGCTAGGCGCCGCTTAGTCTGTTGCGATCGCGATGGGTTAGTATAAACATTCGTTCATGTGTCTATTTTTAGCAACAACATGAATTGGACTCTCGTGTGAGTAGATTATGTGTAATGCAAAACGAGTATGCAAAGTGAGCATTACAAGGTGATCGTAAATTATGCATTTGTATATTCTACGACTGCTCGTTGATTATTGATTTGTGGGTTTAGTTTATAGTAAAATGCTGATTGATTGTGTAGATATCTGTAGATCCACTACATTCGTTCTCACTTTGTTTATACCCATTAATTTGGCGAATGCGTCAAACATTCGTGATTCGAATTGCGCACCACGATCCGTCGTAATGGTGGCTGGTGTGCCAAATCTCGAAATCCATGTCGCATAGAATGCTGTCGCTACCGTTTCGGCTGTCATGTCGATGATTGGAACCGCTTCTGGCCATCGCGTATACCTGTCGATCATCGTGAGGCAGTATCGATAACCTCTGGAGGTCGGCATTACGATAATGTCAAGGTGCACATGATGGAATCGCTCGCTTGGCATTGGAATGTGCTGTGGTACATTTTTGACGTGCCGACTGACTTTACTCCGCTGACAAGAAAGGCACGTCCGCGTCCATTCCTTGACGTCCCGGTTCATCGCTGGCCAAACGTACCGCTCGCTTATCGCCTTCAACGTTGTACGTCCGCTGGGATGCGACATATTGTGGTGTTGCTCGTAAACTTTCCTTTCCTGGGGGATATATGGTCGTACGACTGGAGTCGAAATGTCGCAATATACTAACTGGTCGCTGTCATCAAGCCGTAGTTTTTTTAGATTTAGAGAAGACTGAGATGACAATAGTAACCGCTGCAATTCGTTGTCGACTGCTTGTTGTGCTGCTAGCTCCTTTATCGAAATTGTTGATGCCATGCTCATCGTATAACAACGCGAGAATGCATCCGGAACTACGTTCGCTTCGCCTTTGACATACACAATTTTTGTCGAAAATTGGCTGATGTAGTCAAGCTGTCGTACTTGTCTCGGGTTCGCCTTGTCTGATCGCTGCTTAAACGCATAAACCAGTGGTTTATGGTCGGTGACAATACATAACTCGCGTCCCTCGATGCTATGCCGGAAAAATTTAATCGCTTTATAAATCGCTAGCAACTCCCTATCGTACGCACTGTACTTGGATTGCGTTCGATTTAACTTTCTTGAAAAAAATCCAAGAGGTTGTTTTCGTCCATCGATCTCCTGATCCAACGCTGCGCCTATCGTAATGTTCGAAGCGTCGCAGTGCAAAGTGAGTGGAGAACTATTTGAAGGATGAGCCAAGGTGACTGCTCTCTTCTTCAGCTCTTTGCACTCGTAAAACGCTTGTTCGAGTTCTGGCGTCCAGATGATGGGTTTTTTTATCTCGCTTCTTCGCTCCTGTGACCGCATCGATCAGTGGCGCTTGCATCTGAGCTGCTTTCGGGAGACATGACCGATAAAAGTTCCAAGTGCCGATAAAACGGCGAAGTTCGTCGACTGTCGTTGGCTTTTTGTAGTCGATGATGGCCTGTATACGCTCCTCTGGTGGTCTGATACCGCTCTCATTGACTTGGTATCCCAAAAACCGAAGTTGCTGTAGGCCAAAGACGCACTTCGATGTATTGATGGTAAGACCGCTGTCTCGAAGACGTGTGAAAATTTCCGTTAAATGCTGCATGTGCTGTTCCTCATTCTCAGACGCGACCAAAATGTCATCGATGTAGCAATGGCAGTAATTTAGTCCTCGGAGAACGCTGTCCATGAATCGCTGGAACATTTGTGCAGCGTTGCGTAATCCGAAAGTCATCACAGTGAATTAAAACAATCCAAATGGTGTCGTCACCGCAGTCTTCGGACGATCCTCAGGCGCAATAGGAATTTGATGATAAGCCCGATTTAGGTCAATCGTCGAAAATATGGTACAGTTCGGCAGTTTCTCCCCGAAATCGTTCAAATGTAGAATCGGGTAGCGATCCGGAACCGTAATGCTATTGAGGCTCCGATAATCGCCACAGGGCCGCCATCCCTCAGGCTTCTTCTTCACCAAATGTAAAGGCGACGCCCATTCACTTTGTGACGGCTCGCAAATACCCTGTGCCAGCATAAACTCAAATTCCTTTTTAGCCGCTGCGAGCTTTTCTCCCGATAGTCGACGTACGCGTTCGACGACCGGTGGTCCTGTCGTGACGATATAATACTGAGTGGAATGTCCTGGCGACTTGTAGTTCGTTGGAAGCGTGATGTCCAAAAACTTGGAAAGCAGTCGCTGGTAGACATTTTGCTCGTCGTATGTGTGGATTGCCGGCTGATGCGAAACAACCAACGACCCAACTGCCTGTAGACTTGTTTTCTGGTCGATCAGTCTTTTATGTCGAAGATCCACTATTAATCCGTGATGCCGCAAGAAATCCCCACCGAGGATTGGTTATGTGACGTTGGCAATTGTAAAGTTCCAACAAAACTGACGGCGAAGCCCCAGGCCTACGGTCAGCTGTTTCGTTCCGTAAGTGTCGATGACAGTGCCGTTGGCGGCCGTAAAGCTTCGTACCAGGCGTCGGACGTTGTTGAGCTGCAGTTTTCGGCACAACGGATATGTCGGCTCCGGTGTCGACGAGGAATCAGTACCCTGATTTGGTATCGTGGATTTGTAGACGGCAGGTTGTCGGAGAGCCGCACGCGTCTGCCAGGCCGCATGCAGCCTGCTCTAGTTTTTGGTTTCGTTGACTTTGCGCAAGGGTCGCGGCATTTCCTTGTCTTGTCGCCAAACCGTGCATGATAGAAGCATAATCCCCTCTCTGCTTTTGGATCGGTATCTTGTACGCTGCGGGGAGGAATGTGAACGTGAACGACGTTCGGTCAACTGTTTGACTTGATGTGAAATTTTTGCGATTTCGTTCTGCAAATTCTGCAGACTGACTGCTCCGGAATTTCCATCTGGCACTTGAATAGCTGTCACAGACGAACGTGACAACTCGACTATTTTGTCTGCTTGCATCGCTAATTTCGATAAATCGGTTACTTCGCTTATGGCCAAAATGCTTCGAACGTGTTCTGGCAGCGGCTCCATGAAAAGTGTTCGCAACACGGAGTCACTAAATTGCCCGCCGGCTTGATTTCGCACACGTTGCAGAAAAACTGACGGCTTGTCATCCGCGATGTCGATTCCACGTAAAAGACGTCGAAGTTTCGCTTCGCTGGATTCCGCGAATGCGTCGATAATACGATTTTTTATTGTTTCGTACTTATCTGTGTCGGGTGGTGTCGTGATGATGTCGGCAACTACCGGCAGCACCGTTTGGTCCAAATGCACGACAACGTGCCTGAATTTGGCTCGATCGTTCACAATGTGGCCAATTTCAAACGCGGCTTCCACTTGCGCGAACCATAACCCCGGATTGTCTCGCCAAAATGGAGGCAACTGTACCTTTTGCGCGGCATGGATGTTGGACGAGCGGCTGTCCTCGGAGGCTCCGGTGGATGGGCCCGGACTTTGATGTGCCTCTGTGGGCATTTTACACTCGCTCACGTTGCGGGAATCGAAATATCGTAGTTCGTGATTCGCGTATCACGTCGGGGTCACCAATTGTAGCGCGTGCTACTTATGCTAACAGTATATCGAAATTATGCTTGCGCTGCGCTAATAAAACATCACGAGACGGCCACTACTTCATACTTATCTATTTGGTACAAACATATATGACAGATGTGTATTTAATTCTTCTACTCGCCGTTGCACTCTTGTTGAGCGCTGTATTCGCAAGATCGCTACTGATTTGTGGCGACTATGTAGCGACATCAGCACATCTGGTAGACAAAATTAGCAATGCGAATAGCGTAAGGATATGAAATGTAATTACTCTCTCGATCAACGGCAGCCATCGCGAACGCACACCTTTTTCGATCATCCGCGATATTCGCTGTAGGTTTAATATATTGTAAATTTAAATAAAATACTTCAAACGAGCAATTCGCGATCTTTCATTATTGCAAGGGACTCAAAAGTTTCCACAGTGGTGACCCCGACGTGATCGTGAACGAAAAACGTGATCGTGGCGCGATCGTGTACAAACAACACGAATCGAAAAGGACGCGAAAGAGCATAGAGACGCCATTGTAAGTGTTTTTGAAAAACAGTGAAGTAAACTAAAAGACGATGTCTTCGCCTCCGAAACACCCCAGCGAGTGGAAAGAAAGTGCATCGCGTTCTGAAATTCATATGCACGCAATGAACAAAGTGTCGATTCCCCCTTTTATCAAGGAAAATCCGGGTTTGTGTTTCGTTCAAGTAGAAATGGCGTTTGAAATTTCCCATATTGTCGCGGACAAGGCGAAATTTAGATACGTGATAGTAAACTTAGACTCATCTGTACTGAAAGCAGTTTCGGATATCGCCATTAATCCGCCTGAACACGGCAAATATGACGCGGTTAAAAACGGATTCTGGACACTGTTGCGACCTCAGCGGATTGACACTGCGGTCACGGAAAATTTATTTGAACCTAGCCTTCCACCCCATGTATAGCGCAACGATGCCGGCCTAAAGCTCAGCGCGTGGGTGTGGTTCTTTAGGAGGTTAGGCTAGGCCCGTGTCGATCCAAATAACATGGACAAGGGATGGGAATCAGGATTGGGTGTTGGTACTGAGCCTGAAGAAAAAAACAACCTTAGACCATAATAAGGTTAAAAGGAATA